>KK120706.1:244084-314020 GCA_000611955.2 Stegodyphus mimosarum | reverse complement strand
AGTTGGAGACTCTCAGGATGGAGGGGCTCTCCTTCAACGTTGGGGCGAAACTGAGCAAAAGTACAGTGTCAACTGTATGGCTGACTCTGAAGACACCTTCAGCATGCCTTGAAAACACGGCAAGATTGGGCCTATCGTGATTGCAGACTTGCCACTAAGAATTTCGTGGGCTTGTTCTGATGTTACTGTCAGAGAAGTGAAATAAGTCACAAAAACATCAACAATTCGTTGGTCATTAAAACTACCTGAAAGATTTTATAAAAAATAGAAAAATGATAGGATTTTAGGAAGGATTAAATTAAGCAACAAATAAATATTTTTTTTTCAAATCTCTCTCTCTCTCTCTCATGATCTTGAGCTATTTTCCAATATATCCGATACATTTTAAATTTTGTATTACAAGTTGATGTAATGTCTAAATTTTTGATGAAAGTTACCGACGCTGTTACGCATGTCCTTGGCCGTTAGGTTTTTCTCTTCCTTGTACGAAGTAAAGGAAGTATAGTAATCAGAAAAAATTTTGGGTATCAATATTTTAACGAAAACATCCATTTCAACCGCTCTCGAAAGCATTTGAAAGATGTTTTTGCGTGTTATCTGTGCTTACGGACCGAATAAAGAACTGTTTTAGCAAAAAGGATTGCAAAATGATTTAAAATAGATTCAGAAAAGTTTTTTTTTCTTGACGTTTGTACGTACGTACGCATGTACGTACATTCCATAACTCGAGAACGAGCAGTCGTAGAACACTGAAATTTTCTAAGTATGTATATATTATATATATCCCCATCTATTACCTGGCTCCGTTGAGCTTAGTTTTTTATTCTTATATCTTGGAAAACTGTGCAGTTTTTTTTCGCTTTTTGAGGAAAAAATAAAATAAATGAGTGATTGATTTTTGGGCTTTTTATGCTCCGGCTGAGGTGCTTATGCTTTTAGTTAATCTGCATGCTGTTTCTGATTATACTTTTCAAAGGTTGTTTGAGAAGCGTAGAAATTTCGGCTTCGAAGATGCTGCCTGCTGTGGAGGACCGTTCTCCGTAAATAATAACCTATAACAGAAGCATTCTCTGAATATATATGTTAAACAGTTCAGGAATTATCAGATAGACTAAATATTCTGAAAAGTAAACTACATTATCATTAGGAGAATAACCGCGTGCGTAGGGGTTCGTAGTAGATTGAATGCACAAAAAGTCAATAATATTTATTCTTTTCACAAGAACTATAACAAAAAACAGGATTTTACTCAAAGATATTCGTACAATATCGCAATATCAGGCAGCATAATCAGTAGCTATATTTTAAACTACTAAAACATTAAATAGAACGCTATCCAAAGCGCAGAGAAAGCTAATCCGACCTTACCTCGAATTCGCTACAACCAACAACAACAGTTATCTAAACAGCAACTGAGCTGAGATGCTTCTCTCCGGCTTATATACCTATTTAAATCGGCCGTGAGAGACAATTCTAGCAATGTTTTTAAAGCAAAAAGAATAGATTTACGATTACCGTTAACATAGTAGTTAATTACATTTATTCAAATTAAATATCAGTTCCGGAGATAAACTTTTGTTCAATGCTAAATGCACGTACTCTTGTATTTCTACTTTTTTGGAGTAGCTTTCTTTTAAACTATGTCACGCGCTGCATTGCACTAGGAAATAAAAGAAATTTAATTTCAATTCTATTAAAAATAACTAACTAAATGCAAAACTTGTAACAATATGTTATACAGTTCAGGAATTACCAGATAGACTAAATATTTCGAAAAGTAAACTACATTATCATTTGAAGAATAATTGATATGTAACCCGCTACGATGTGTAAACACTCCATGCATACCATTCAACAGAACGGAATATTTTTTCCACTTAGCCGCTCTAGGCGTGCCTACTACGAAGGCCAGAAGTGGCGCCCACTGTGGAAGAACATAATAGGTGGGCTACCGTTACCTTCTATGAAGAGATGAACAATCACAGCCATGCCATCTCCGGGATTCGAAACCGAGCCGCTTCTATATTCCAGTAGGTCTCCTATGCAATATACCATCTGGGCGGCACAGAGCAGAACATACTTGCTCGAATTTCAATGCGATTCTTTACTGAGAAATAAAGAAGCTTCGTTTTTGAAACAGCTCATTACTGAGAATTGTATGCTATACAATAACGTTACGAGGAAAAGAGCATTGGGTAATCGTAATCCAAATGAATCGTCTTTAATAACATCGAGAGGAGAACTTCACCTCAAGGGCACCGCTTTTTATACGGTATGACAACAAAGCAAATTTGTATAATGAATTGTTGCAACCAAATCAGGTAATAAATTCGGAAAAATACTGTTTCCAAATGGGAATTTCGAAAGCAGATATGGAAGAAATGCGTCAAAACTTTGTGTTTATACTCAGCACCATATTTCGATGAATGTCAGACAAAGGTTGAGGTATGGCCTCTATGTTTCGTGTCAACTCTCCCCCATACTCACCAGAACTTGCCTCCTTTAATTTCCAGCTCCTCACCGTACTTTTAAGTTCTCTGAACGACCTGGTACTCACTTCTTTGGCGACTATTGAAAAGCACATCAATAACTTCTTCATGAATAAACTTAATGAATTTTTTGAACAAGGTTTGCTTTGCTTTATTTAATTATGAGAAAGCACGCGAGAACTGTCTGTTTAAGAAAAGCAACGCCTTCGTGGAGGACATTCTAAAGGAACTGGCTCGTATACACATCATACATAGAGCAACGTTTTACATTAGAAGAATCGTCCGTTTTACATTAGAAGACTTCCTGTTTTCAATAGAACTAATCTTCAGGTAAATTAATACGGAAGTGTATTAAGGGCACCCCTTGGGTGGTTTTCGTGTGAACTATCACCCAGTGTCCGCTAAATGATCGAAAGTAATTTTTCACAGAAGGAACTCGGAAGGACACTCCCCTGTGCTGTTTCCTTTAGAATTTAACGTAAAAGGAAGAAAAAGCTTTTTAGACAAAGACTTTGCTTTTTGCGTTTAGACGTAGCTGTAGAAAGTCGCGTCACGTGACTGTTCAGAGCAGTTCAAGCGGTAGTTTTTGTATGTAAAAGCTGTAATGATTTATTGTTTTACTTCTATTACTCAAGAAATCTTTGTTAAGTTTTATTTTAAAGCCTGCTGGTCTGATTATTCATCCATCTCGGATGCTCTTACGTTACAATAGGGAAAACTACGTTAACGCCCATACAGCCAGTCCGTTGGCCTGGTACTAGTCAGTATTCAGCGATTTTACAACACACTCGCTGGTAGACGTTTTTGAACAAGGAATTTTTTGGCTACCGGAGAAATAGCACAACCGTATAGAACAAAACCGTACTTATGTGATTCAATGAAATTTTCTTATGTTTTTTAGTGTTTCATTTGTATTTACTAGAAAAAAAAATCTGACGTGTACACCACATGACGTCGTTGTACGGAATATTAAAATATAAGCATTTTTCTTGCACTTAATTTAAACTTATTGGATTGAATTAAATCTACTTCGTCGATAACGCGCATAAACCACAACAGAATAAATTCACTCTTGAAAATTTACTATATTTGTTTACTATAGCGACATTCTGGCGCTAGGTTCACTTAGCAGCGTTACATCTCGTTCACTGACAACTCAGGATGCACAAAAATTATGTATATCATTTGAAGAATTACCTTATAGTTGCCACGTGTTCTATTCAAATACTATAATAAATCTAAAACGATGTGTAAAAAAAATTAAACAAAAGAAAAAAAGAGAAAGAAACGAAAAGAAACAGTTTTTCTCAGACGATTCAGTATTCCTCATCCAATTTATTCAGTTCTCTCTTCTCGACAAGGCAAAAATACATAGACATTCAAAATATCTATATTAAGAGTTAGGAAGTAAATCTTAAACACTTATTTTCTCAACTAAATTCCAGAATAGATTAAGCATGATTTAATTCGCATTAATAAAAAGAGGCGTTATCTTTGTTGTTGGGAAGATTAGTTTCTCTAGATTGGCGACAAAGCCACTGTTCTGCTAAGTTTCAAATGTAAACAAATATGTCGCTATGGCCAAAATAATTAGGCTTAGCGCTCTTAAACAACTGTTAAATTGTTGATAATTCTGCAACTATAACATGCAAGTTAACTAAAGGCATGGAAACAGCAACCAGAAGATAACAGCAAGATAGTTCAATCATTTTTAAAGCAAAAAATGCACGATTTACAACCATATAAGAATAAGGAAACTGAACTCACTGAGCCGAGTAACGGGGTGGATTTATATACTTTTGATGTTGCCGATTGCAACCAAAATAGGAGGTGCACATCTACATGTTATAACAGTCCTATATACAAAATTTCAATGTTTTGAAGCTACTCGGTTTTGAGTTATGCGAGATACATACATACATACGTACGTACGCACAGACGCCACAAAAAATCCTCTTCAGAAACCATTTTAAATCAGTTTATGATGTTTCTTTGGAGGAAAATAGTCCTTTATTCTCTCTTTACGTTCAGATATCACGTAAAAATATCGTTAAATTGCATTCGATAGCGGTAAAAATGGATATTTTCGTTGAAATATGATACCCGAAATTTTTCGCGATTGCAATACTTCCTTTTCAGTAATAAAAGAAGGCGTTATCTTTGTTGTTGCAAAGCTTAGCTTCTCTAGACCGGCAACAAATTCACTATTCTACTAAGTTTCAAATGCAAGCAAATATGCTTGCTATGGTAAAAAATTTTTTAATTGTTGATAATTCTGCAACTATAACATGCAGGTTAACTAAAGGCATAAAAGCCTTAACCACAAGATAAGAACAACATAATTCAATCATTTTTAAAGCAAAAAATACACAATTTACAAATATATAAGAATAAAGAAACTGAGTTCACTGAGCCGAGTAACAGAGAGGGGATATATATATATTCCGAGTGGCCATAATTAAACTGATAGTGCTCAGTGTTCTGTAGAGCGATCTATTTGCGAGAATGACGCCACATTTTGTAGGAAGATTAAACAAGACGGGGGACGAGGGATTCCGCGAAAAAAAATTAGTTCCAAAATTCACCGCTAGGGGAATATTTGGCGCTGTGTAATAGAAAATAGAGTGTTAAGAAATGCAAATTAATACTGAATAAAATTACCTTTTATTATGCACATTTTCTGATTAAGTGCAATATGGCAACACTTTTAAAAAGCTTAAAATCTACACAAAAAAAATGCTTAAAGGTAACGGTCCTGTGTCAGTTAATGGGCTAAAAGCAATGGTTGCCACGTTTGAGGAAACAGGTTCCCTGAAGGTTTAGTCAGGCAGAGGACGAAAACCTGTACCACGGGATACAATCGAAGCACTTGCCACGGCGACTGTCGACAGAGGACCAGACAATATTGCTGCCACCTATAGAGCTCGTGGAGTAGCTCGGAATATGGATATGCCTTAAGGTACGGAAAATCTTACGAAAGATTATCAACTTCTATCCGTACGAGATCAGCCGTGTGCAGGAGTTACTGTACCCCGACCATGATAAGGGATTGACGTTTGCTGTCACCTTTCTTTCCAGAATGGATGTGGATGTTGCTTGGCCGTGAAAAATCTTATAGGGAGAGGACGCCCACTTTTACCTGAATGGAATTGTGAATACCCAGAACTGCCGAATTTGGGATGACAAATCACCACATGCAGTCACAGCAATTCCCTTACATCCACCAAAGGTAACTGTTTGGTGTGGGTTCACAGCGGAATTTATCGTAGGTCCATTCTTCTATGAGAACATTACCCCGACAGGACCGGAAACCTGTTCTGTTACCGGAGAGAAATATCGCTACATGTTGAATAGCTTTGTCATTCCGGCACTTCAGCAAAGACAATGCCTGGGGGAAATGATTTTCATGCAAGATGGAGCCCCTCCACACGTTGCTGTACGGGTGCAACAGATGCTACGACAGAAATTCACAACAGAAAGAATCATTAGCCACTACTTTCCAACTGCGTGGCCACCTCGATCGCCTAATCTTACCCCATGCGACTTCTGGCTATGGTGTTACCTTAAGGTCTATCAAGGAGTGGTCCAGGACCTGGCTACGTTGAAGGATAACATATCACGGACCGTACGGGAGATTCCTGCAGACATGTTACTTTCTGCTGTTGTGCATACTGTGCACAGAATGCAATATGTGGTCCACAACAACAGCAGCCACATTGAACCTCATTTGAATTCAAAATAAATGGTAATTTCCGCATTGATTTGCATTTGTTAACACTCTATTTTCTATTACACAGCGCCAAATATTCCCCTAGCGGTGAATTTTGGAACTAATTTTTTTCGCGGAATCCATCGTCCCCCGTCTTGTCTAATCTTCCTACAAAATGTGGCTTCATTCTCGCAAATAGATTGCGCTACAGAACACTGTGAGCACTGTCAGTTTAATTATGGCCACTCGGTATATATATATATATATCACTCGTTGTTATTACAGTATGTATACACCAAAAGTATATACACGTATATACGTATATACTGTATATATACTTATATACTTTTATTGCAACCAAAATAGGAAGTGCATATCTACAGGTTTTAGCAGCCCGATATACAAAATTTCAACGTTCTGAGGCCACTCGTTTTTGTGTTATGCGAGATACATTCATACATATATACATACGCACAGACGCCACGAACAAAATCTGTCCAGAATCCATTTTAAGTTAGTTTTATAATTTTTTGGGGGAGAAAGAGTCCTTTATTCTGCTCTTACGTATGGATGTCAAGCAAAAACACCGTTAAATTCCATTAGATAGCGGTCAAAATGGATATTTTCGTTGAAATATGATACCCTAAATTTTTCCCGATTATAATGCTTCCTTTTTACTTTGTACAAGGAAGTACAAAACTGCAGAAATTTCCGAATGTAATTCTAACGGTAACAGTTATTCTTTTAATCTTTAGGTGGAATGTTTTCCTTTTCTTGAAGCAAAATATGTGTAACGTGTCAGCAATATAAAGTTTTGGAGTTGTTTTTTTCTTAGACATATATATTTCATTACCTTCATCAAAATTCATCAAAATTTCAGTTTTATTAACAGCAATTATCGTTCTATGTTAGCTTAATTTTTTGTTTCTATTTTGCTTCCTTCCATCAATATGCTTGAAAAAATTAGCGTTATTGTAACAAAAACTAAGCGTCAGTTTTAATCACAAAGTGATTTTTATTACAAACAGCAAAGATGAGGGCCTTTTCAAAATAAGGTGGAAAAAATAGCTTATCCTTTCAGCTGCAGTTCTTAGGTGGTACTTCAACATTAAAAGATCCCAACAAATTCTTTTTATTAAGACGAATATCCGTTAAGAATTCTCGAGTACTGGAGTTAAGTTAAAATTAAAAAAAATTCTAATAAAATTTCCCTTGCGTTTAACTATTACTCTGAGATATATTTTCAATGGCAAGTTTTTTTATGTTAAAATATTTGATTTACGTTTGATAACCTGGCTATGGATGAGAGGTGGTGAAAGCACAAATATTTTGATAGCTGTTTTTATACCATCCAAGCGAAAAGGAGTTTAAAGTGGTACTTCATTTTATCCTGTTTCAAGTGGAGGTAAAAGTGCCATTAGTTTGTTTTGAAATGATGAAGGAAAAAAAAACCTCTGTGGAGATTGAAATCTCTTAATCTTTTGAAATACCGAATCCCACATATCGCTACTTTTAAAAACATTAGTACCAAGTACAGTGAAGCACTTGGTACTAATGTGTTCAGGATCGACGCTTTGGTATTTGGCTCCCGATTACGAATTCAGAAATTTTAAAATTTTTCTTTCTTTGCTAATTTCATAAGATTTTAAGATGAGAGAACGAAATAATAAAATTATACTAAAAACAGTCTGCTAGTTAAAAGCTTTGTGGAATATCTTATAACTAATTATCATTTAGATCATGAAAATAATTTTCATTTGCTAGGCATGTAAGATTCGCCTTTTCAGAGAAATTATCGTAAGTATTATTTCTTTTTAATATTAAATTTAGTTTTTAGAAACGATCATTTTCCAAATATGTCATCAAAAAGTATATGTAAACTAAATAGCTAAGTTAGAAAATTTTAAATTGTTAAATAAGAGCCTGAAATAATCTTAAGGATAGATTTTTCACCTTTATTATTTTACGTAAAATTATTAAAACGCTATTTTTGCTGTCTGGTAAAATAATGTAACATGTGCAACAATTTTGCAGTGGGGATCCTTCTGCACGAATTTCCATAATCAAAATTATCAGGTCATTCATAATGAATCAAATGTAGCCAGTCTATACTATAAAAATCCGTGCGCGTCTGTTTGTTTGTTTGTGACGTTATTCTTCTAGCGGAGAGTTGAGTTTCGACAGATGTACTTTCGTATTCCAAATATTCGTGGGAAGCCATTTTGATTATTCTCATCTTCGTATGATTTTAATCAGCTAATTAAATGTTACTAATTTCCATTATTAATTTAATTCAACATATTTAATGATTTCCAAAAATTTATTGGCAGCAGAGAACGTTATTCCTCGGCATGCATGCACTGCATTTGGAAACACAATATTTCCATTTTACATGCTTTTCTTGCTTTGCGAGCATATGTTTAGAATTCCCGATGCATTATTAAGTGCTGGTATAGATTTTGATATTTTTTTCAATCATTTCTCAGTTCATTATATCAGTATTCAGTTTTCTTTGTAGGATGGCTAACAAATATTTTTTTTATCTTTTATTATTAACTTTATTTATTAAACATCACGCTCTTCGCAATCATGCCACATAAAAGCAGTAAAATCACAAAATATTCAAAAACAGCATATCTCTAGAATTCCCGATAGAGTGTTAAAGGGTGCCACACCCATTTTTATATTTGTTATAGTGTTCTTTTAAAACTAGCTGATCTCGCGACCAGCCGCCTAAAAAGTTGCCATAAAAATGAAAAAGCATATAGCAATTTTAATGCGCCCCGGTACTATTATTTCATAAAACAAATCTGATGTGTACACCCCATGACTTCCTTGTACGGAATATTAAATTACACGCAGTTTTCCTGCATTTCATTTAAACATATTGAATTAGCAGTTAACGAAGTTTGAATTAAATCTACTTCGTCGATACCGCATAAACTAAAATAGAATAAATGCACTCTTTAAAGTTCGCTATCGGCGGTAGCTTTACTTAAGAGCTTTAATCTCATTCATTTTATAACTCATTTTATAACTTGAAATTTATATATATATATATATATATATATATGTATTTGGTAACATACTACATATTATAGCAGTCCTGTATACAAAATTTCAACGTTCTGAAGCTACTCGATTTTGAGTTACGCGAGATATATGCATACGTACATACGTACCATACGTACGTAAGTACAGGCGCCACATAAAGATCTGTTCTAAATCCATTTTAAATCAATTTTATAATTCGTTTGGGGAAAAAGAATCTTTTATTCTCTCCTTACGTAAAGATGTCACACGGAAACATCGATAAATTGCATTCGATAGCGGTCAAAATGGATCGTTGAAATATGATACTCGGCAGCATATAAGCATTTTGTACCGCGCCACGCTCAAAGGAAAAAATCCGCATTTGGGATTGGATATACTTTCAGATGACACCATTTTTTTTGGCGAATTGACGGGAAGTTTAGGCGGGATTCTTACTGTTTTGTTTTCGTTGAGCGTCGAACATGAGTGACAAGGAAGCTTGAAAATTTTGGTTTGTTTTCTTTGAAACGAAAACATTTAGTTGCAACGTTCTGTAGACGATTTCCTGTTTCAAGGAATAATAAAATTATAAAATCTTTCAAGGATGCTGTAAATATCAGAAGCAATCTTAAGCACTTAGGTTATATAAATAGCTGAGTTCATGAATTTAGTGCAAAAATCAAAACACGACGATCTCGATCCAACTGTAAAGGCAATTTGTGCTAGTAGGTATATTATTATTGTAATTTTATTGCTCAGTTTCTTTCACATTGCAGAAAATATTTCCTTTCCAAATGTTATGTTATTTCCATGTTAATGTCCATGTCATTCTAATATTCTGTTACTTTAAATAAAAGAAAAGATTGCATTCATTATTTTCAGTGGATTTTGTACACGCGCATAAGAAAAAAACTTCTTTCTTTGACAAACGTTATTTTTATGCAAAAGCGCAAAAGATGTTACGCGGTAAAAAATGGGCAATATTAAAAAAGGAATAGTATTCAATTTAAAAAACGTGTCACGATTTCTCTCTTCCAGATCTATGCTAGGCTAACTTCATAAATAAATTTTACTTTTTCGAACTGATTATAAATATTGTGAATTTATTGTGCACTATGTTAGCGCCCAACGTCGTTGTTGCTATTTTCGAGAATTGATTTATCTCATGCTTTCGCAGATTGCATCAGCAGAGAATATATATGAACCTGAAATAATGAATTAATAATCGCAACACCATTAATATGAAGGATTTAAAATTAAGAATGCATTTATTAAAAATTTCTGCGTTTAATATTAATATTTATTTTTGGAATTCGCACAAGAATAAGTAACAATTTTCTTTCTATGAAACAAAATTACTACCTTTCTTTTATATTAAAATCACCACACCATAGTGTTGTAAGAAGTGTAAAAGTAAGTGTAGCAAGTAAAAGTAAGTGAAGTGTAGCAACAAAAGTACAACGCACGTAACGTTCTTTTCGGTACTGCTATCAAAATATAAACAAACGCTATGAAGGTGTACCATCCAGACCAAGCAAAGCCGAGCCGTATCTAAGCGTAGAGGAAATGACGTAATCGGTAGCCATATCCAATCAAGATAAGGGACTTTCCCTATATGCGTAGCTCGGTACAGAATGCTTATATGCCATCCGGAATTTTTCGTGGTTACACTACTTCCTTTACTTTATACAAGGCAGTAAAAAAGTCTAAATTTAGCCCATGGCTTGTTAAGCTAACAAATTATTTCCAAATTTCATAATAATAGTGTTGGATGGTACACTGTGGAAAAAGGAAAACAAATTGACAAAATTCAGATTGAGTTTTTCATGTCTTGAAAGTGTAACTTAGGATAAATATTAGATTTATATGTAGCACTGTTCGAATATAGGCATTTTGACATAAAATCAGAATTTTTCTGAAATGAGATGCCAATTGTTTTCCATATTTTGATTCTGCGACTCAAATTATGCCTATGTATTAAATTTTGTAAAATTGTTGCGAAATTTATGGAGAAATTTAATTTATCTTGGCGAATTTTTTACGGTTTGCGCCGAGATTAATTCGCTTGGTGAAATTCTTAATTTATGGCAACACACTTACTTTCTTTTTTTTCGTTCATGCACGAACTGAAAAATGTCCATCGTTCATTCTTTCAAATAATTTTAACAAAGTGCGTAAACCACATTTTTATTATTATCGCTTATAATAAGTAAACCAATTTTCAAAACGCGCCAATATATAAATTAATGTATATCTTAGAAAATTTTGAATAAAAAACTCTAATTTTTTGCATATATGTCTAGAAATACATCTACTTTAAGATGAGGTTAAAACTTTTATAGGTTTTAATAAAAAACTATTTTTCGAAAAATTTATAAAAAATAATTTAAAGATAAAAATTTGAAAAGTAAATCATAAAAAACCTGCGAATTATATTTGCATTAAGACTAAATTTCGAATTCTAGAAGAAGGAATCAAATACGTTTAATAGAAAAAGAGATATTAATAAATATATACCAAATCCAATTAACGTCGGAGCTAAAATTTAGAGAGCTAATGTTTTAAAACCTACTCTTGCGATTTTTACAAAACTTCTCGGTTTGGCATAATTTGAGTCATAGAATCGAAATATGAAAAATATTTGGCATATCATAAGCACGATTTTATGTCAAAATACCTATATTAGAACAATGCTATATATGAATCCAATACGTATCCTAAGTAGCGCTTTCGAGACATGAAAAACGCAAGTTGAATTTTGTCAATCGGCCCAGTAGAACGGAAGATATAGAGCTGTCTCTTTTTTTTCGCAGTGTGCCTGATTTGACAATTAGCAGCAAGTTTAAAATACAGGGTGCTTATAAAGTCCCGGACTCATTTTGATGTTTAATAATTCATAAAATAATAAAGATAGATTAAAATTAATAACATAAATGGTTAGATAGACTCAAAAAGTTTCATGACCCTTGTCAATAAACTTCCACGTGTGCTCCCTTCGTCACACGGAGAATATCAAGTCGATATTCAATTTCAAGCCAGGTACCAGCAAGCAAGTCGGCATCCGCAGAGGCTATTGCGGTTGTAATTCTGGCTTTTAGGTCATCCATGTTCGACACTCTCCTCCTGTAAATTTACAAATCTCCAAAGGAAAAAGTCTAGCGGCGTAATATCAGGTGACAAGCTCATCCACAAAATCATTTGTGCAGGGACGTCCGGAACGTTTCTTATCTGCGATACTTCTAGTTTCTAGAAAATTCGTTTTCCACAGCAAGATGCTGCTTTTGGATGGAGTATCTTTTTGGTAAATTTGTCAGGACTGAGTTTTCGGTGCATATTCTTGGCAAACATCTTCGTGAACGCCTTAATTCCTGATCTGAAACAGGGAGCTGAATGCAGCTATGTTCTGTAGTAGAATACTGTGATTAAGTTGGAGAATAACTGCACTTGAAAGGGATTTAAATTCCTCTTCTATTAAATCACAATTATTTACAACCACTTCTCAACTTGGGAGGGATACAGAAAGTAGAGACCGCACTTGGGTCTAAAAGGACAATCAAATAATATTTAAACTAAAACTAATTAGAAATTAAGTAGTCGTTGCTCGCAGAGCTATAACGCGAGGTTGGCCTCTAAACTAAATGGTGCGTAGCAAGATTTAACTAATACTGACGCACTTGGAATTACTTCAATAAGCAATCACGTATAAGCGCTACGGCTTAGAATTTAAATGCTAGCTATTCAGGCGAATGTTGAATAGAGTGACCGTGGTCTGAGACTAAAAGCTCTCTCACACTGAGAGGTTTCTACCTCCGGTTTAAATACTCCTTGGCTCCACTTCAAATTAGCATAAAGCTGAAAACGCGCGCTTCTTCTAACGGGAAGTTGAAATGAGAACAGATAGAAAAGTATAAATTAAAATAAAACTTTGTTAATTTAACTAAAACCTTACAAATTCTTCGGCAGTTTCTCTGTGTTTGCATTATGGATTTCGTGTCTATGAACCACCATAAAATCTGTGCTTTCTCTTGTGGTGTATGCATTCTCCTTAATATCCGGTCGAATAAAACATCACATACAAAAGTACTATAACAAACACATCAAAAGTAAACATAACATTGCAATAGTTGCTAAAAACAAGAGAGAGAAAAATGCAATTAATAAGCAGACGATATTTAGAAAAGTATAGATATTTAGACTGGAAAATGAAATTATCCGAAATGAACCACACGCGCAGACGATGTTACAAAGCAAAAATTCAAAAGTAAAGATATTCAAACCTGAAAAGGAAAATATATAAGTTATCCCATCAATAAATGAAATAAGTTTGTTTATATCTTCATTATTTTATGAGTTATTAAACATCAAAATGGGTCCGGGATTTTATAAACACCCTGCATATGAATGAATGACAATGCAATGCGAATTATGGAATTGATTACTTTCATAGCAAACCAATTACTGTGTTTTATCCCTGTTCCTAATACATTAACTTATACTATAAACCGTATGCTTCGTTAGTGAGAATTTTCACACCTTCTACTGTTAACTATTTCCGCTTCATGGAGAAGCACTTTGTGTTTAACTAATTAAAACCTCTTTGAAGTTTTGTGTACAACGTAGATGAACAGTCAATTTACTTAATGCTCCTAAGAAGTTCTACAAGATCTGAAAAGGACGTGAAAATTCCAGTTGCTTTTAATTTGAGCGTTAGTTAATTGTCACAGAGTACTATTGTGTCGTTTAATAACGAGGCATACTTAATTCTGTCCAACGACCGTACGTCAACAAATAAGCTAGATAGCTAGCTTTTCGTAAGTACGGTGAAAACCCATATTAAGCATCAGTTAAGTTTCAATGTAGCATAGAATGTATTCAAATCCCGAGGGAAATTAGGAAAACATCAACGAGGCTTATATTCACTGAAAACTTTGATGCTATTTCAGCAAATTGTCTGAAATCAGGCTCTTGGAAATTTGCCTATAGTGATCATTACTTATTCACGATCACTGTTTCATTTAACTTGCTTAATCAGTGTCATGATATTAACTATTTAAATAGTTTAATACGCATGCAGAAGATTCTTTATCACCTTTCTTCAAGAATAACTCAATTGGTGCTACTAGGTGGAAGAAGAGAGAAGAAAGCATTTCATCATCTCTTGTAGAAAAGAAGGAATACTAGAAAGCTATACTCCGTATTAAGTTATTCAAAAACATACTTCGGTAAAACTGAGAAGAATAGGGTTATGTTAATAGTACATACACTTTTCCTGATGATAACGCATACCAGATGCTCTAACTTACAGAAACTTTCTAAAAAAAACAAATATCTTCTCTTAAAATGAGGCAAAACCGCGGTCTTTTTACTTCCTTGTAAGAAGTAAAGTAAGTATTATAATCGCGAAAAATTTCGGATATCATATTTCAAATAAAATGTCCATTTCAACCACTCTCGAAACCATTTAAACGATGGTTTTGCGTGACATCTCTACCTATGGACAGAATAAAGCACTATTTTTACCAAAATGGCGTGGGAAACGGTTACAGGAGGAACTTTGTCCTACGTCTGCGCGTACGTTCGTATGTATAAATGTATTTCGCATAAGTCAGACACGAATAAACTCAGAACACTGAAATTTTTTATGTGGGACTACTATAACATGCAGTTGTGCACCTCCCTTTTTAGTTGTAATCGGCCGCACCAAATTATATATATATATATATATATGTTCTAGCTTAGACCTTCACAAACACTAAACAAGCGAATAACCGCTTAAGTGTGTGAACAAAACACGTAAGACTTAAGGAGGGTTTACAACCCTTTATTTTTCGGTATATTTACAATCAGTTCCTACTTGGAACTTTACACAAAGCCTCCATCGGGCTTAAACTTAAATAATAATAAATTTTAATTGAACTAAACTAGCTTAATTAAGCTATCTGAAAGGTATAGCCGAAGCTATCAGAAATCTAACTAGTTGGTCTTAAGTATTAATTAAATCGACGAAGCCAAGCAAGGGCCTAAGGTATGGCCGAGCGTAGTAACTAAGAGAGAAATTAGCCAAAGGCAAACGCGCGCTAGTCAGGGAATCAGACTCTCTCTCTCGAAGTCGGTGAAGTATCGACTTAAATAGTACTCTTTCTCATTTGCATTTACTGCGTTTCTGAAATTACATTCTGGCAGGAATTGTAAGCTGAAATTAGAATAAGATAGGAAAGATACAAAACTTAAAATAACTGTTAATAAACTTAGGATAAACCTCACAACATCATTACATACTTTTGGTGCATATACATACATATATGCATTTCCAGCCATTGGGTTTTAAAATTTTGCAGGCGTTTAATTAATTTTAACTTACTAATTTGTTCTTTAAAATTCTTATCAACTTTTATTTTAAACTTTAATTTCAAGGATTATATCATTTCTGATCTTCTTATAATATTGAATTTTTTTATAATGTTCTAAAATGTAGGCTTTGTTTTTACTTTTGTATTTGAGCTTGAAAATGAGAGTGTAGGGGATATGTCTTCTAAAGTAAGCATCCCGGTCAGTTTAATTGTGGTCTTAGTGAGAAACAAGAATTTTAGGTTAACAGATTATTTGCTATTTATTTCGTTTAACAGGATTCTTTTTGCTGAAGTGGACTAATATCTATATTTTGATTGAGCATTAATTGTGAGTTATGATTTGGATCTAGCAAATAATTTGATGCCTACTTGGGAGTAAGATAAAATACACTCTCTTAATTTAGTTGTTGTGAATTGATGAGAGATTGGTTTATCTCCTTGATAAGTCCATTACCTGCGATCAATGATAATAGCTACTTCTTCGATACTTAAAATTTTTACTTTTGATTTTGGTATTTTTGCGATTAAAGATTTTTCTTAGTAGATTTTTATGTTTTCAAAGCAAAGGAGGTCTAGAAAATACTAATTTAAAATTCTAATTAAAATACTGACTGAATTGTTTTTTCATTCATGGTTTTAAATTGAATTTCTGTTCCTTGAAAATGGTATATGGAAAGTTGTCTTATTATAAATTATTATGAATTATTGATTTATATGTATATATATGTATGTTCAATCTGTTACCCAGCTCTGTGACCTCAGTTTTTTTATTCTCATATATTGGTAAATTTGGCATTTTCTGCTTTAAAATTGACTGAATTATGTTGTTCGTATGTTTCGGTTAAGGTTTTTAAGCTTTTAGTTAATCTGCATGCAATAGGTGTAAAATTATCAATAATTTAAAAGTTGTTTCAGTGCTACTCAGCTTTAACGAAGCCGCTATTTGTTTACATATGAAACAATAGAACTGGTGAATTAAGTCAGTTTCAGCACCAACTTCAGTGTCTTTTGTTGATTGGGACTAGGTGTAAACTTTCAGTTTGGTGCACCGAAAAATATGTCTTCTCCTTCGCTGGCCGAATTGCTTGTTTTTGCGTAGAAACTCTAATTCTAATTGTACAAATTGTTTTTTGAACAGTTTTTAACTGTATTTAATGTGTTATCCAATCCAACAGCCCAACTCATCACCGTACCTTCACCCTCCTCTTATCTAAAGGGTCTCCTACGAGAGCATGGAATGAACCAATGGCAACGAGAGTGGAACGAATGCGAGACAGGCAGACGGACTTTCAACCACCTCCTGAAAGTTTCCACCGACCGACTCTTCGCCGTAGCACCACTCACCTACTTCATCACGGGTCACGACCAGTTTCCAAGTTACTACAATCGTCCTGGCATCTCAGGTACCGATGTCTCTGTCTGCGGATCAGATGGGTCACTACGTATTTGAATGTCCTTTAACGGCTGCACACCATCTCCCGCTACCTACATATAAAATGGACGCCTATCACCGGTTCCATATAACGCATAAAGGAGCGGTTAATTCAATCTCCAGCATCATTAATACCATCTCGGCATTGGGCACGGACCTTTGCCAACCGTGCTAAAATGATGCGTCAGCAGACTTCGGACTCCACGCTCTGGTGTACTGACGATAAGCTCCACCACTAGTCCAATGAACTAGTATTTACAACATCTGTTCATCACAACAACTTTGTGAGTTTAAGCTCCCATGCCCACCAATTTAAAGTGTGCAATACTAATAATTCGCAAGTACTGTGCTTTTCGCGCCTCAATGTACCAGTGCATTCCCATGCGTGATATTCATCTGTGAACTGCGTGATATTCATCTGTGAATTCATGTTTGTATTCATGCGTTTTAATATGTATGTAGGTCTTTTTGTGCTTTAAGTGATTATGTGAATGTACCTGTTTTATGTGTTGTGTGTTTATGTATTTTGCACTTTGTGTCTCATGTATTATTTGTATATGTGTATTTATGTGCTTTTATATGTATATCTTTTTGCATTTTTACTTTAAGTACTACCGTCTGTAGCACTACAGCTTACCTCTTCCGTCTGTAATACAAGCCTACTAACGTCCTTGTAAGGACATGTACTTCCCTTTGACAACGTCAATAAACTCCCGGTGCAGCCTTGTGAGGCTCCAGGGAGCTATTGCTGTAGTTAGAGGAGGACGTGGGACACATGTCTGTTTACCTCTGTTAGACACCAGGAGTCCCCGTCCTCCATAACCTACCTACCTACCTATTTCTATATTTTACAAATTTAATGAAGGTGTTTTGAGGTTTTATGTATTTTCGCCTAGCCGCAAAGTGAGAACTGGTATATCTGTAATGAAATTCGAGGAAATAAGTTTAAGTGAAGTTCAGCAGTTTTTTTATGACTCACATCTCACTAACAATAACCTTGATGAGCAATAACAACAGTAACAAAAATTAACAATAAAAATTATAATAATTAACAATAACCTTGTAGAATTATCAACAATTTAAAAGTTGTTTAAGTGCGGTTAAGCCGAATTTTTGTTTACCGTAGCAGCCATATTTGCTTACGTTTAGTTACATTAGAGAATAGTGAATTCAGATTCTGCACCTTCAGTGTCTTTTTGCGGAGTGGGACCGAAATTAAATTTTCATTTTTCTGGACAGAAAAATCTACCTTGTTGCCTGCTGTCTGAGTTGCTTGTTTTTGCGTAGAAACTCTAATTTTAATTGTAAAATTTTTTTTATTGTTTTAACTGCATTTGGTGCTTGTTTTTGTTTCTATACTTTTCAATTTTTAGAGAAGATATTGTGAGGTTTTATGTATTTTTGTCTTGCCGAGAATTGAGAACAGAATTAATTGAATGATAAATATACCTGTAATGAAATTCGAGAAAATACGTTTAAATGAAATGAAGCTAAAATGTGTATAATTCAAAAGGCCGTATAAGGATGTCATGTGGTGTTCACATCAGAGTTTTGGGCTAAATTTTTAATTAAATACCTGTTTATTTCGAGGATGGTCAGACACCGGTCCTTCTTCGTCAGGAGAAAATATATTCTGCAAGTTTGATGACTGCATTTATGCGAAGAACAACAGGCGGAACAAAGCGAACAGAAGCGTACCACCATGTCTTGAGAAAAATAGTAAAGAAACAAGTACAATTAAGGTTTTAGAATTTTAAAGGTTTCAGGTAGGCCTAGATTGAAACTGTTGCTGTTGCTAATCTTCGAGTTCAGCATGTGCTAGAGGAGATCCAGGACTTTATTCACCTTCAAAAAGTCATACACCAGCATCAGAAACTTTAATATGTCTTTGTAGACACCTAAGAATATGTGGCAGAGAAGCCTGCTTATTGTTACATTTCGGACAAATCGGGTGGCTTCTTAGATGTCCACGAAGAAAATTCTGGGTGCATCTATCACAGTTCATAGCGAGGGATCGGCCAGGGGATTCAACACGGTGCCAAGTATGTGCTGGAAGGACAAGCCAAGTCATTTTGGCAGTCATTAGAATTAACAGCATCAACTAAACTAAATAAATTTTTGTGAATATGAAAAGTTTCAATGAAATCTAATTCAATAAATGAAAAATCTTTCTGGATTATTTTCGCAGACCCAAAGTAAAACTCTGATTGGATTTCCAAATATGGTTAGCTGCAAAGATCTGTTTACTTCACCATTTTGAACATACCATTCGTATTCCTTGCTTAACGCTAATTTAGTTTTGCCGTTATATCTTAAACCACATCGACAAGACATGCTGCAAATTCTCTAAGAATTATATTCTGGAGTGGAATATTTAAGAACCAAACAACGAATTTTATTAATAGGTGGGAAAATAACCTGAAAGTTGAACTTCTGGACAATCCCTACAACTTTGTAACTGACAGAAGAATGAAATAGAATAATGATTAAGCACTGGCTGCTTTTTCTAACAATGGAATGTCTTCTTGGAAGACAAAGTGAAAACTTTCTAAAAACGTTTTCAGTGAGCGTGGTAAAAAGACAGAATGCTTTGCCCGTGGGAATTAGTTTGAGACGACTAAGCAAAGGTTCTGAGAAACAAATTTTGAGAGAGCGGTATACTTAAGAGTAATAAAAGCCATCTTTTGCCAGCGTGTGGAGGCAGACAGAAAAAAAATGGTTTACAGTAAACACTGGTGCTAAAATCAAATTTATTGCGGTTTAGTAGAATGTTGTTGCGTTCTACGGGTTCGTGGATTTGGCGTAATTGATGGCAACACTTCGTGAAGAAACAAAACACAATTTATTCCCCGGTATTAGAAAGCACAGCTCCGAACACATGTTCAGAGTCGTCGAAAAACTATTATAAATATGCTGAATCAATCAGTAATGCAGTCTTCAGGCTATAACTGTGAAGACAGCTTCACGGCAAAGCACTAAAATACAGCACCCTACTCGTTTCGGTCGCTCTCAAACTAATCTCTGAAATCCGCTGATTTGGCTTCCGTCCCGGAGTATACCATACAGAATTGGTTACCAACTCAGCAGTTTAAGGTGCTTAAAGATATTAATAGCACTGTGTTTCTTAGGAAGACGAAGCTCTTAACGACCGTGCATAATACATAATACAAATAAAAAAATAGATTCAAATATGTAAAGCAATTACATAATACAAATACATGGCACATTCTTGAATAAATGCTCATACATTCTTGAATAAGTACTAAAACATAACTGAGTTATTAAAATATTGCACAAAAATAATTATATCTTATGAAACTTAAGGTTTGCTTCCAAAACCTGTGCTTTATACCCATACACTATACATTTACCAATACTTGATAGGCTAATAACTTGTACCATATTATTACAAAAATGCATTATACAGCATGTCCAAATTATCAATCTACGTCTTCACGAGTATTTTTACATAAATCTATTTATATTATTTATGTATTTTTACATGGATACATTATCAGTCAAATTCTTCAAGCGTATTTTTACTTAGAAATGCATAATACAGCAGGTACAAATATACTTTATCAATCTGCTCCTTAATGAGTATTTCTACATTCCTCGGTAAATACTAAAACTTGGTTGATTTCTGGGTAAATACAAATACTGATATATGACACACAAATTTACCTTTTACAAAAATTACAAATTTACCTTACAGTGTATAGTACTTTATCCAATCACCTGTATTTCATAATGTTGCTGCTCATAATGATAAGAACTAAAAAAAAACCTCGTAAGTACATTATGCAAATATGTTATGCCAGTACATTACACATCCTGCATAATACATGCATTCTTACTAACACGTTATACAAATATAAAATATAAATTCAAATATGTGATGCAATTACGTAATACAAATACATAGTATATTCTTGAACAAGTACTAAAATAAAACTGAATTATTGAAATATTATACAAAAGTGATTACATTTTATGAAACTAATGTATGCTTCCAATATTTGTACTTTATACCTATACGCTAAGCATTTACCTATACTCGATAGAGCAATAACCTGTGCCATATTATTACAAAAATGCATTATACAGCATGTACAAGTAAAATATATTATCAATCTACTTCTTCACGAGTATTTTTACATAAGAATGCATTTTACAGCAGGTACAAGAATAATGTTTTATCAATCTACTTCTTCACGAGTATTTTTACATTCCTGGGTAAATACTGAAGCCTTATGCATTACACTTATGCAAATTTACCTTACAGTATACAATACATTATCCAGTCACCTATATAATATTACTACACTTAATAAAAGAATGAAAAAAACCCTCGTAAGTAGATTATAAAAATACATTATGTAATTGAGTAATACCAGTACATTACATAGTTACGAATATTTAATACAATTGCAAACATATTACAACTAGTACATATACGGATAAAATGACAGAAGTGCATTGTTTAACAAATACATTTATGAGGTTTATTACCCAATTAATGAGTGAATACCCATACATTACTGGATAATTGAATCTTGCAATATCTAGTACATATTATAATCGCTATTACATTATCGCACAATATTTCATCTGCATATAACTTAAATAGACACGATCCTGATTACATATTAACATTTTGTTCAGTTAGAAATTTTTTTCTCCTTTTTGGCATAAACTGGAACATTACACAAATAGAGATTCATCTTACAAAATCCAGTACATTATTCAATTACTAATACTTAAACAGTTATTGTACGTTATAATGCAACCTCGGATTAATGCAAAAAACTACTAAATAGTTAGCTATACAATTTACGAGACCCTTACAAATGCAAATACTAATGTGTAATTTCCTAAATATGATTACCAATATATAATACAATTACTGATATGTTACAAAGCACGTTCAGTTGCAAATACGTTAAAGAATGTATTGTACCAGAGCACAGTACAAATGTACTACCATAGACATTCAGCATTCTAGTTTTCTATAATCTTCGTACAATTAAAAATATGCTATCCCTCTTATCCATTTACAGTATTCCCTTAATGAACTGATTATGCTGAAATTGCTTGCAAGCATTTATGTGCATTAAGAGCATTTATGTGCGCACCAGTCAATAATGCTTTTGAGCCTCTTGGTTGCGTACTTATTATATTCGAGGCTCTTGTACCACATGGGCTTATTATTGCCAAACCCCTACTACTGAACTCAACATACTACCCAAGATATTCTCAAGATAGACTCTACTCCGTGTACAATATATACCTTTTGATCTGCCTTCGAGAACATTCTCGGGAAAACCGATAAGAATGCATTCTAGAATGTTCTCGCTCCGTCTAGTTTGCGAATTCCTCCAGCAAATTACGAATTTTGTAGCCAAATGGGAGCTTCGCTCCAAATGTGGCAACCCTGCCTTTTCTTGCCATTTTCTGTTAACCCTAAGTACGCTTTGTGAGGAAGCTCTCTTACCGCAGCTGGACATTTAGTAACAATATCAAGGAAGGAAGAGTAATAACTTCTCTTCATTCTAAAAAGGCTGGAAAAAAACTAGCTTTAGTTACTTTTATTATTTGTAAAATAAGAAGAAAACTAAATATAAATCTATTAGATTTAAGATATAGAACTACAGTTCTTTTTAACATTGTACGTAGGTTCAATTCCAGAATCCTCACCCTTGAAAACCTACAATTACGAAGTGCAAGAATTGCATCAAAATAGCTGACTCGCAGATTGAGCAAAGAATACAATTGTTGAGTGCTTAACATTTCAGTATCATTCCTGTCTACAAACAGAGTAAACTCACCGAAAAATAAAATGAAAAAATTCATAACAATTTTATTTACACTCTTGATAAGGGGAGAGAACATAGCTGACTGTTAGAATCTTCTAAGAAAATCGTTCGAAGAGGTTTTAATTTCGTGAGAATACGATGCAATGTAGCATCATATTGGCCTCTAAAATTTTCTAAAATCCCGCCAAAAATGTCAAGAAATTCTTTGATGCTGTCAAAGCTCCATAAACTTTACTAAGCTACTTCTTTGACCTTCGTTTTCTTTTCATCTTTTATTCCTTTCAACATCAGTTCAGATAAAACATATCATAAGAAAATTTGGTGAATTTACGTAGCTCTATATTACAAAACAGTAACATTTAGTTGCTCTAAGTAAGCATAAATTGCAATTATTGCGTATAAATTAAAATTATGTGACAAATATCACACAGGAAATTAGTAACTAGAATCATAAAGATAATTAATTTGGATTAATACGTTTAATAATCTAGCTATGTATAAATATTTTAAAATAATGTTTTAAAACAGATATATTTTTTGAATTTCATGTCGCTTGCACTGAAAGATAAATATTTGGTTGTAAGAGACCGAAGCATTAGATATTATGTTTACATAAAAACAAAAAGAGAAATTTTGTATAGTTTGTGCGAAAAAGTGTTTTAAAGAAATCTGAATTTTTACAATCTTTATTTAATTTACTTTTCCTAGGTACGCAAAAAGTAAATACTTCTTACATGCCAAGAAAAATAAAATGAAAAAATTCCTGCGGTTTGAAATCTTTAAATTTCGATCTAGCCTCTTAAAAATAGTTTACTTTTAAAAATTAAAAAACAAATTAAAGGAAATATTTAAAAAAAATTGCCATGTTGAAACTTCGTTTCACAATGTAACACCTGTAAGTGTTTATCATTAAAGTCTCGAGATTTAATCATGAGATTAAAAATAAATTACGTTAAAAATGTAACACATTAAAAGTTAACATTAAAATTAATTAGATCTACATGCAAAATATTTTGATTGGCAAAAGTGCGGGTAACAGACAGGTTAAGTTGAGGTGCCAATTATTCATTTTATCCGAATCTGTACTATTTTTACTTCTTGTATATTGAGCACTTTTAAAATGCTACCAAATAATCGGGACACAAAGTGGGACGCTTGATAGCTTAGACATACATATATGTACACTACGAGAAAAAGGTACAGTTCTACATCTCTGGTTTGACTGGGTCGATTGACGAAATTCAATTTGCGTTTTTCATGTCTCGAAAGCGCGACTTACGTTATGTATTAGATTTACATATAGCATTGTTCTAATATAGATATTTTGACACAAAATCCCACTTTTTCTGAAAGGACATGCCAATGTTTTCCCATATTTCGAATCTACGACTCAAATTATGCCAAATTGCCAAGTTTTGTAAACATCGCACGAGTAGTTTTTAAAAAATTAGCTCTCAAAATTTTAGTTCCTGAATGTTAATTGAATTTGGTATATATTTATTAATCTCTTTTTTCTTATTAAACTTATTTGATTCTTCTTTTCACATTTCGAAACTCAGATTCATTCCCATAAAATTCGCCCACTTTTTATGATTTGTTTTTAAAATTTGTATTTTTAAATAATTTTTATGAATGCTTTGAAAAAAATTTTGAATTTTAATCTATACAATTTTTATGGTCACCTTAAAGTAGATGTGTTTCTAAGCCCACCTGCAAAAAACTAGAGTTTTTCATTCAAAATTTTAGAAGATAAGCGTGAATTTATATATTGGCGCATTTTGAAATTTGACATATTTGTTAAAAGCGAGAAAACTTCAAATATAGTTTAATCACTTTGAAATTATTTGAAAGAAGGAACAATGCGACTTTTTTTCCTTTGTGTACAATGTAAAAAGTGAAAGGAAAATTAGTTGCCATATATTAAGAAGTTCACCAAGCGATTTACTCTTGGCGCAAACTGAAAAAAATGCGCCAAGAAAACGTTTTTACTTCCTCCGTAAATTTCCCACCAAATTTTAAAAATTTAATATTTAGGCATAATTTGAGTTGTATGATCAAAATATGGAAAAAAAAACGGCATGTCATTTCAGAAAAAGTCCCATTTTGTGTGAAAATACCTATGTTAGAACAATTCAGTATATAAATCTAATATATAGCCTAAGTCGCGCTTTCGAGACATGAAAATCGCAATTTGAATTTCGTTAATCAGACCAGTAAAACGGGAGAAATAGAACTGTCGTATTGTTTTTCGCAGTGTATATGTCTGGATATATATATATATATGATAAGAAGATGTACGAAGTGTCGATGGCATAGAACGTAGATTCAACGTAATAAACACAAATTTCGACGTAGTAGAAATACGGATGGCGCAGACACTTGAAAATTTAGAATGTATATCTACATTGAAGAGAATCCAGGAAGAATTCTAATTGCGTAGTGCTCTAATATGTTGAGTTCGTAATATATACGAAAGTTGGCAGTCGAGGCGGATTAAATTCCATTTTTATTTAAATTGACGTTTGTGGCAACAATTCACGTGCCACTCTAATCGTGCTTATTTCCAGAACATTTACATTTTTGGTACTATTGCGATAGGAAGAGAGCATAGTGAAATAGCGTCCGAGCAGCAGCAGAGGTTGAAGCCGAAATGCGCATTTATCCAATATAGAAGATCGCGCAGAGAAAGGTTTTGGTTTAGATAAGAAACGATTTAGCTCTAAAAAAAATCTTGAGTTCAGCTCTATCATCAGAATTACGCAAGCCATCCGACATAGATTTATATAGATATGGCGCAGCCAGAAATATTATTAATTTAAAAAAAATAAAGAGGAAATTACCAAATTAAAAAAGAGAAACCAAAGGCTATTGCTAAATAAAAATATAAAGCTGATTTACATGTTTTTATCTCACATAGGGTATATATAGGTATAAGGGTATATATAGGTCATATATAGGTATAAGTACATAAATATAATGTAAAATAAATTAAAATAAATAAAAAATAATACTTTTAAAATTCATTCTAGATTCTATTCGTAAAAAAGTATGCAAAAGACAATAAAGCAGTTACATCTTTCTCTGCGTCGTCATCAGGGGTTGGTGCAAAGAAAGAAGTAAATAAATCAGCCTGTTTCCGAACCAACGAGGGTACAAAGCTTAAAATAGTCTCAGAAAAGCAATAAAAGTAATTCGTGTCTTAATCAGACGAACCTCTACAAAGAGAAGTAAGTAGTGTAAGAAATTGCAAAATTATAGCATTGAAAACAGAAATTTTAAAATATTATTATTTGAGCAGATGGAGTTCAAAAAATAAAATAAAAAACACGCAAATATGAGTAATCCAATACATGAAAAAAGTAAAAATCTATATGAATTAAAGAAAATTTCAATTTAAATGAACCGAGTCCAAAAAAATATATCAAACAGAAGTAATATAGCATCAGAAAATTTGAACTAAAATTATAAAAATAAACATCTGATGTGTACACCACATGTCTTCCTTGAACGGAATATTAAATTATACGCATTGTTTCCTGCTTTTCGTTTAAACTTATTTTCTCGAATTTCATTAGAGATATATTTCTCATTCAATTAATTCATTTGAAATTTAGGTTCATTGCAATAAAATTCGCCCACCTTTTTATGATTTATTTTTAACATTTCACTTGGCGACAGGTCAAAAATACATAAAAACTCAAAATATCTATATTAAAAATTGAAAAATATAGAAAACCATAAAACACCAAATACCTTTAAAACAATTAAAAAAATTTTTTTTACAATTAAAATTATAGTTTCTACGCAAACACAAGCCATTCGGCCAGCGGGCAAGAAGGTAGATTTTCGGTGCACAAAACTGAAAGTTTACGTTTGGTCTCACTGGACAAAAATACGCCGAAGGCGTAGAAACTGAATGCTGAGTGAATATATAGGATAATTCAATAACTTAAATGATAATTACAGAATGAATTAAGCATAATTTAATTCTCAATAACAAAAGAAGACGTTAATTTCTTGTCGCTAAGCTTAGTTTCTCTAGATTGCCAACAAATCCACTGTTCTGCTAAGTTTCAAATGTAAACAAATATTCCTGCTATGGTAAAAAATTACGCTTAACCGCACTTAAACAACTTTTAAGTTGTTGATAATTCCACAACTATAACATGCAACCTAGTTAAAGGCATAAAAACCTTAACCGGAAGATAAGAACAGCATAATTGAATCATTTTTAAAGTAAAAAATGCACACTTTAAAAACATGTAAGAATAAAGAAACTGAACTCACTCAGCCGAGTAACAGAGTGGTATATATATATATATATCCACCCACCTACATATATATATATATATATAGATAGATAG
This sequence comes from Stegodyphus mimosarum, assembly GCA_000611955.2. Taxonomy (NCBI): domain Eukaryota; kingdom Metazoa; phylum Arthropoda; class Arachnida; order Araneae; family Eresidae; genus Stegodyphus; species Stegodyphus mimosarum. Next base: position 286,827 of record KK120706.1, on the reverse strand, counting down.
TTCTGGTACGGCCGATTGCAGCCAAAATAGGAGGTGCACATGAACATGTTATAGCGATCCTATATACAAAATTTCAAGGTTCTGAAGCTGCTGGGTTTTTAGTTATGCGAGATACATACATACGTACGCACAGACGCTACGAAAAATCTCTTCCGAATTCATTTTAAAATCTGTTTTATAATTAGTTTGGAGAAAAAAAGATCTTTATTCTGTTCTTACGTACAGATGTCACGCAGAAACATTGTTAAATTGCATTCGATAGCTGTCAAAATGGATATTTAAGTTGAAATATATAACTCGAAGTTTTTCACGATTGCAGTACATCCTTTTTACTTCGTACAGGGAAATAAAAATAAAAAGAGGAACTAGTTCTTAAAATCATTATGACATATGAATTAGAGAAATAAAAGTTTGGAAATAAAAAGATATGCCTTCATTCTGTTGCTATATAAGGTATTTCTCTCGCCTTCTTCGCATGCCTTCGTGGTGTAGTGGTCAGCACGCTGGACGCCTATTCCAGAAGTCCGTGGTTCGAATCCCGTCTAGGGTATTGCTCAGTTTTCATCTCTCCTGCTTCTAAATAACCTAATGCCTCTACAAGTGGCGCCCGAACTAAATAGATGGTAGATGATGATTCTCCACCACCGGGATTTGGCGATTGGGTCCCCTAATCCCCAGTCGTCTTTTAAAAGGAGGCGTATATAAGGTATTTCTCGCGCCTTCTTCACATGCCTTCGTGGTGCAGTGGTCAGCACGCTGGGTGCGTATTCCAGAGTTCCGTGGTTCGAGTCCCGGCGAAGGCATTGCTCATTTTCCATCTTTCCTCCTTCTAAAATACCTAAGGTCTCTACAGCTAAACCTATAATATGCAGAGCAATGGATTTAGATAAACTACGAATTAGAAACTGATATTAGAAAAAAAAAACCTCCATTGCAACACAAAAAATGGTGTAGCAAAAATGGTGTCACTTGTACGCCATTTTTGACAGACCAGTTTTAATTTTAAAAGGAAATTTCATCGAATTACCTGGATTATAAATTCGACAAGAAGGCCACTTGTACGCGTTTTAATTTAAGATAACGTGAAGCATCAGTTCGCTATAGTTCAACAAAAGGAGCAAGTTGGGGCGTTTAGTTCATTGAATGGAATAAGTTGTAATATTTAATATCAAAATAATTACTATTTTTAGAAATTCAGCGATCTAGAAAGTTGTAGTGCATTATGCTGTAGTGTATCGTTCCAGTTTCTAACCAGTTATTTCACATTAGACCTCTTTCCTATTCACCTCATCTCCATTTTCCTGCCAGAATGTAAATTTCTAGCTCGCGTGGTATTCAAATGAATTAGAAAGAAGAGAGTATTTAAAGGAAGGCTTAAGAGGTTAGAATCAGAGCTTATTCCGTCTGCTGAAGGCCACGTTGCTAAACTGACTTTCTTTCTTGCTGGTAGTATTCTACAGAGTTGTGTTACTCTCGCCATTAGGCTTGTTACTCCGACCTTCGGGCAAAGCCAGCTTGTGCTTTATGCTAATAGTGCAGCCGTTATTCTAACTTACATTTCTCAGTTTTAGTTAATCCATTACCTTTAATTTTATCCCTAATTGCTGGCTTTTTGTAAGCACGAGTGGTGCCGTCTGTTAACCTTTATTTGAGTCAAATAAAAGGGTACTTTACAATATTTCCCTGTTTTTTCGTGGTACTTACAAGACATGCTGACAATACACTGTTGGTCTCTACAACGTTCCGTACATTGTATGGTAGGAAAGAAATGTTAGAGTATAAAAACGTTTTTTGAAAATGTTAAATTGTTTTTGTAAATAATGTTACGTGCGTACGGGTTCGTTATATATTGAATGCACAAGTCGTTGAAAAGTTAGCAAAAATTTATTTTTTCCAGAAGAAATAAATCAAAATGCTGAAATATTTTTCAGCGATATTGGCACAATATCACAATATCTCAAACGTTTAGCAAAAACTCAATTCAAAACAGATAATCTAATTCTATCACACAGCGAAATCGCTACAGCATTAAGTAAACAAACAGCAGTTCGCTTTAAACAGCTACAGCTACAACAACAACTGAGATGAGATGTTTCAATTCGGCTTTTATATGCTTTTTAATTATCACTAGAACAATCTCGATTTTTCTGGATGGCAACAGTAATTACGAGATATTTATTTATTAAAATTAAATGCACACGCTCTTTTATTTTTTTTTCGACGTAGCTTTCTCTTCAAAAATTGTCTGCGTTGCACGGGAAATATAAAGCAATTTTAATTACAGTTCTAAATAAATAGCCAAATAAATGTGAAATCCGTAACAATAATAAATAAGTTCGAAGAAGCTAATAATTGTGAAGAAGTTATGAACGCTCGTAGAGGGTGCGAAAGAAGACTATAACAAAAGTGTTGTAAAATATAAGTAGCCTAAAAGAGAGTAAAGGCAGAAAACGAAAAAAGTTATCAAATGTTACAGAATCTAAAATTCTCTCTTTCTCTTTCTATATATATATATATGTAGAGTATACAGGAAATTATAAATATATACTTAAATTTCAAAAATAGGGACTTTCATAAAATTTGGAATGTTTTGGTTTCAGCAAAAACCACAAATTTTCCTGCAGTGATAATATCAACATTGCCATTTTGAATCTCTGACTTAAAATTAAGTGATGCTGTTCAGGTGTAAAATATTTCTTTGAAAATTCTAAATAAATTTTAGTGGAGAAAAATGTACATTTATATTTTGTGGAGTTCTTTCCCGTTAAGCTAAAGTGATGCATTGGAAATTTGATGTTTATTCGCCATTTTATGCCAATGCTTGCACACGTTTGCTTGCTAAGTAAGGAATTTAGATAAGATACGAATTTAAAGCATTAAATGTTTCAAAAACTTCTATTTCCGTAAAAAATAATCACGATTATTGGCCGAATAATAATAATAATAATAAAAAAATCTTTACCGGATGATAAACACTTTTCAGAAGGTGTTCTAACCTTTTGGAAAAAAAAGGGGGGTAAATAGGGAAGAAAAACGCATATGCGATCCTCTTCTTAGGTTTCTGGAAAATTAAGTTATTGGCAACGCATCCCATGGGGCTATATGCCTAAATCTGTATAATATCCAGACAGTACTTTCAAGTGCCTTTTATAATTTCTCTTCACTGTTCAAATCTGTGAAATATTTTTTTAGTGAAACATTTCTTTACTTCTCTGTTTATTAACAAATAAAATAGCAGAAGAGTTCGTTTTGAACAGCTTTTTCCCTAAAACGTTGCACCATCTGTTTTTTCCCCTTAAAATTTTATAACATATGCAAATGAAATTCAGTATTTTTTCGGTCGGCCGTTTCATATTTATTTAAGAGAGTAAGAGCTTATTATCTATATCACTTTCAAATTCAGATCTGCAGAACTATATATCCAGTATGCAGCATTTTTATTTACACTCTTAAATGCCAAATATGCACTCGCAACAGAGATTAAGAATCTCCTCTGCTTTGCGAGGCGATTCAAAAATAGATGTAAATACCCTATTTAAGTTACTTATTTAGATCTATAGATTCTAGTTTTAACTTGAAAATTAACAAGTGGTTGTCCCTCGCTCTGAAATAAAGCCCGACTGAAAGTAATAAACTCGTACAGTTTGAGCTACAAATAATTAAAAGCATATATTGTTTTCCTGTATGCTTAAACACATGGCTAGTTCAAATGGATAGATTTGGACATTCATTTTAACTAAAACATGTTACTTACAATGATCAAAACATGACTAGTTGGCAAGCCCGCCAGATAAGCGGGCTTCATCTAAAGCAAAAGTTATAAGTTCCATGTACACCTGAAAATAAAATATATAAAAACATACGAATATGAATAAAATAGTTCATTCTTTCCAACCAATTTGTAAATAATCGACTTGTTGCCAAACCAGAAAATAAAACCTTTTGACACTTCAAGTTAATACGTATACGTATGAAGTCATGATTCAAATTTAATGTAATAAACAAAAATCTGAAAGCTTTCAGGTTTTATATTACCCCCAAAGGAGGCGTTTTTATAATATTTTGTGTGATACCATTATTTATCAAATATCATGTTCTTCGCACCTTAACCATAAAATTCAGTTCAACAGCAATATCGCAAAATAATTTTAAAATGAACATATATTTAGAAATTTCCGATACTGTTATGTTACAATATGTCAAGGCACCAGTTGTTATGTGCAAAATTGTTGCGTCACCAAATGTTGTGGTACCAAATGTTAAATACTAACTGTTACAATAATTTGCCTACAATAATATCAAAACCAAAATTCATATTTTTGCGTTGTGTATAACTAACCCGAACAACCCCTAAGACCAAGCAGGAGTACTGGTGTTAAGAACATTCACACAAGTCATCATAAGAAAAACTCAGAATCAATTATATATATATAACCAAGGATATTTATTGCAGCATTAAAGGAAGACACTCAATCTTTCAACTTAAATTTTTAGATCTGTGGAGTGTTCAAGTGACTACTTAAAATAATGCATTTAGAATTATAATATATATATTGTTAATTTCAAATATGCACCGAGATGAATTAATCAAAATTTACACCGTAAAAATTAATATTAAAATTTCATATGCAGTTATCAAAACTCTGCTGGCCAGCATAAAAATACACAGGAATTTAATGAATCACCGAGCATGGTGTCTTTACCAATATTGATAGAGATTACTCAGTTCAAGAAATTTCTTAATTTACTCAGGTAAAAATTACATACATAAATTTAGCAAATCCCTTAGGCAGTTAGAAAAATATTACATATTCAAGTAGACCCGTTGGAGAAAAATGATTACATTTAACCCTACATTCAATTACTCAATTAAAGGTAAAGTAGAATTTAAATTTTTAATCGTTCCTTAATTTGCAAAAGTTAAAGTTAATCCTCAACCAAAAATAGTAACAACTTAAAGTAAAAGGTAAAATTTAGATAAGTTTACAAATTTAATATCCTGTCTTAATCCATTATATATAAATTTTAATTACATTCCAAGTTAAAGTTAAAAGGTCTTAAATAGAGTAAATGCACTGCAATTGCTTAATTAAACACCCTGGATTTAAGATCCAACAAAAACTCTTGACAAATAAGTTAAATAGAATTTAATTAGAAATTAAATATACATATTATTACTCCTTACTTTAATAAATCATAGCTAGAAATTTTCCTTCAATTAATCAAATCTCTTCCAATATTTGTGTGAATTTACTCATCCTTATTATTTAGAATACATGTTCACTGAATTAAAGTTGAATGCCGTACTAAAATTTCTGGTGAAAGGAGGAACAGAACAAAGTTGAACTCACTCGAAAAAAAAAAAACTTTTGAGGCTTAATTAAGCGTTACCCATTGTAACAAAAGGTGTCGGTTATCATTGAAATTTTAAATCTTAATTTACTTTTACAAAACGCTACAACTATGGACAAAAACGAATGCACTTATCTGCTGAAATTCTTTCCCAGACAACCAGTAGGCTGATGTAGTAGTACAAGGCACTCCACCGAACGTAAATCTTGCCAGCTATCGATGTTAATCCGGCCCATCCTAGTAGGATGATGATAGGCGCATGGATGTTTTCGAAGTGAGAGATCCGGAAGAAGCCGAATTCAGCGGGTTTCAAGGAACGTCAAGCTCTGGTGGAAAATGCATTGAGATTCGAAGAAAAACAATCTAGACTCCCCGACTGGATAAAGGATGGCAAGGTGCAGAGGAGTAGTAACATATCAAATCTCCTTAGAAGTACATCTCCTTCTTATTCTTCATCTCTTCCTCAATGGGAGCAAGCAACAAGCCGAAGGCGGCTTTTTCCGGACAAAGCCTTGGACATCTATCCTCTACCGGTCTCCCTGGGTCAACATGGCGGCTCTTCCAAAGGAAGGAAATCGCGAGTCCTTCTTACAGCTGCAATCCGAGGCAAAAAAGGCCTGAACATGGCCTTGCATGACGATTTCAATCCCCCCGAATCCAGAATTTCCGGAAATCACCAAATTTGGTGAATTAGTATGCAAATCTCGCCAAACACAAAACAGTGCTGCGAAAACTTAGTTTTTCCTTCTTCACACCAAAAAAAATTCCGCCCTCGCCACCCCCTTCGCCAACAAGGAGGGGTGAGGGAAAAGAATGCGACAACCCTATCACTCAATTTACTCACTCAATAATTAATTAACAAATAACTGCAATTAACTACACATTAATCCATAATTCTAAACTAACCAAAAATCACTACATAACAATACACAGTCTCGCTCGCTGGAGACAAAAATGTTTTTTTCTCTGCGCAACGTTGCCATTGCTCTGTTTGAAATCCTTTAGTTTGTTAATCAAAAATTCGTTAAACTTTTACAAAATATAAAACCGATAACAAAACAAATTCCAGGTTTCAAATTTGGGCTTCAAGATGCCTATATTCGGATAGAAACGTTCAATATTCAAAATTATATGGCTGTAGGTACCGTTGTTTTATGACAATGCGAGAAACATACATACATTTATGCAGATTCTTCACTATTTAATTTCTTTAAATATAATACAGGGTGATAATATTTGGTGGCAACAATTTGAAAAGTGAAACAACGCTTGTAGTGAATAAGCTTAAAACGCCAAAACGAAATTAATAATCCTTCTGGGCAAATTGCCACTTTGGACTAAAAATAGTTTTAAAATGAGTAACCTTTAAAATTTCCAATACACAGACTCGCGCGTTGGAGTTAAAAATGTTCTTTTTTTCCGTACAGCGTTGCCACTGCTCGCTTTGAAATCACTGATTTTTTAATCAAAAATTTGTTAAAGTTTTACAAAATATGAAATAGATAACAAAACAAATTCCAAATTTGGGCTTCCAGATGCCCATATTCGATTGGAGGACAAAATTTGATATCTCTAGGTAACTTTTTTTTTCACAGTACGAGAAACATGCACACATTCATGCAAATTCTCCTTTATTTAATTTCTTTAAATATAATGCAGAACTCTAGTATTTGGTGGCAACAATTTGAAAAGTGAAACACCGTTTATAATGAACTAGAGCAAAGTGCCTAAACGAAATTAATAACTATTCTGGTAAAATTGACCCTTTGGGCTAACAACAATTTTTCTCAATATCCATAAAAGAATTAACGAGGTAATAACATATCGTATTATTATCCTGACTTGAAACAAAAAGTTGCTTACAGCAGCTATTTATTTGAAATGCTGATATTAACAAAACATTTTCGACATACAATGACGTCACATGCAATCGTCTGCTTTCTTCAACGTCAGAATATGATCTTGACTTTTACCTCCACGGTGGAAGGGGTTACCGGGTCTGAAACTTTCTTAATTTTCGAATGCAGGTACTTTAAACTGTTATGAAATAATTAAATATTAATCACTTTACAGGGATAACAGCGTTTATTCGGAGAATGGAAAAAAGCAAGCATTCAAACTATACAGCAATCAACTTTACAACTACAACATAACTGAAGTTCAGAGCTCGAGTTGGCAGACCGCCAAAACATTACGTCACTTAACCGCTCTGAGAGCACAAGCTAATATAGAAAAAAATAACATTAATCATTGCATCTCGTGACATTTGGAAGCACAAGCTAATACAGAAAAAAAAATAACGTTAATCATTGCATCTAGTGACATTTGGAGGTATAAAATATCAACATAAACATCATGAGTTCTACAGATATTATTCCAAATGACGAAGTACATATAGACTACATATAGACCCGGTTACGGTTACATACGGACTACATATAGACCCGGTTAACCTTGGCGCAGGCATTTGCGTACCCTTATTGGACCCCGTGGTGGAAGGGGTTGCCGGTTTCGAATCTTTCTTAATTTTCGAATACGGGTGCTTTAAACGTCACGAGTTCTACAGATATTATTCCAAATGAAAAGTCGAAACATGTGTAAATGCAAATAATAATCTAAAAACAGCTAGATTTCTGGTTATTAAAAACTTATATAGGTTAACTAAAGCATATCAAGCGACTGCTGTCACGCAATCTTTTAAAAACCTCTTCTTCGTCTTAATCCGTAACACTGTTTGGAATACAGTTCCCCTGATTCGCCGAAAAATCTGGCTGGGTATTACCTGTAAGACCTCACATACACAACCCCTTATTATGCTTTCAGTATCAGCGTTTCGTCCATTCAAAAATGCCCTTTCGGGACAAACTCACATGTGATCGTTGGTCTGTCGAAGGCCATGACAAAGATAATTGCAGTGCCAACCCACTAAGTGCTAACTGCAAATGGGAGCACATAACATTTTCTCGTCTGTAGCAAAAACAGAAAACAAAAAAGCAGACATAAACGATAAAAACAAACGACCGGTCTAATCTTGGAGGTTTCAATTTTGTTTCGAGACCGGCGTTATATGGGAACGATTTTTACTTCCTTGTACAAAGTAAAAAGGAAGTATTTTACATTTTGGCTGACCACGAATCAACGGTTGTCGCTACAGCGCATCTGATCTGCGCAACTGACAGGATATTTAAGAGCAGAAATTACGATTCGAGGTCATAAACTCATTCCGTGTACTCTTCTAGACAGTAACTATGCCTCGCATACAGGTGAGCGGACGATATGCGCAGATGTCAGAATTTGAGAGAGGTCGTGTAGTTGGGCTCAGAAGCCGGTTGGCCTTATCGGCAAATAGCTCGATATTTGAGCAGGAACGTTGTCACTATTAGACGATGTTGGCAGGAATGGGTGAAGCATGGCCGCATACAGCGTCAAGAAGGAAGCGGTAGGCCTAGAGAAACGACAGAACGTGAAGACCGAGCAATCTTCAGAGCGGCACTCACAGCTCCAGATGCACCATTATCATCGATTGTAAGTGCAACTAGTGCTTCAGCGACCGCAAGGACCATTCATAGACGGCTCACAGAAAGGCAGCTGAGGTCACGGCACACCTTGCGCCGACTACCATTGACATCTATACAACGTCAAGCCCGTTTGCAGTGGTGGCGGGCTCATTCGCACTGGAATGTCACTGACTGGAGTAGAATAATCTTCAGTGATGAGTCCCGCTTTGAACTGAGCCCCGATGACTAGCGAAGGCGAGTCTGGAGACGGCCTGGACAGCGGTGTGATACCAACCTGACTGTCTTCCGGCAGACAGGCCAACAACCAGGAGGGATGGTCTGGGGTTGTCGCAACCTTAGAGCACAGCGGTACGTCGACGAAGTTCTAAGGCCTTTCATGTCACGCCACCATGGGCTTACATTTCAGCAAGATAATGCCCGCCTCCACACTGCAGATGTTTCTACTGCTTGCCATAGTGCTTGCCAAACATTACCTTGGCCTGCAAAGCCGCCGGATCTCTCTCCTATTGAGTACATTTGGAACATTATGGGCAGGGCCCTGGAACCAGCTCTAGATGTTGACGATTTAACGCACCAGTTGGACAGAATTTGTTACGTTATCCCTCAGAAGGACATCCGCAGCCTCTATCAATCGATGCCAAGCCGAATAACTGCTTGCATAAGGTGGACAAACGCGTTACTGACTTTTTCACATTGTGAAGCTCTTTCACTTCAATAAATCATCCAATTTTTCTCAAACTATAATCATTTCGTTTTCGGTACATGTACATCACTTCTACCGATTTTCGTTCCATTCGGATAACTCCTTCTTGGTGCGTCATTGTTTTTTGTCTAAGCGTGTATATCCATTCTGTTACTCGGCTCAGTGATTTCAGTTTATTTATTCTTATACGTTTGTAAATAGTGCTTTTTTGCTTTAAAAATGAAAAAAAGATTGAATTATCTTGTTCTTATCTTCCGGTTAAGGTTTTAGTGCCTTTAGTAAATCTGCATGCGGTATTCGTACAAATATCAACAATTTAAAAGTTGTTTAAGCGTGGCTAAGCCTAATTATTATTACCATAGAAGACATATTTGTTTATATTTGAAACTTAGCAGAATAGTGGATTTGTTCCCAAAGTAATCTTCGCAATAACAAAGACAACTTCTTTTATTATTGTGAATTAAATCATGCTTAATCTATTGTGGAATTTATTCGAGGAAATAAGTGCTTAAGATTTACTACGTAATTTTTAATATAGATATTTTAAGTTTTTATGTATTTTTGCCTTGTCGCGAAGTGAGAACTGAATGAATTGAATGAGACATACTGAATCGTTTGTGAAAAACTGTTTCTTTTGTTGTTTGTATAATTTCTTTTATGCATCGTTTTAAAATTACTATAGTATTTGAATAAAACAAGTGGCAACGAGTAGAGAATTTTTCAATGATATACATAATTTTTGTTCATTCTGAGTTATAAAATGAATGAGATTAACGCTGTTAAGTGAACTTAGCGCCATAGAGTTGCTACGGTAAACAAATATAGCGAATTTTAAAGAGAGCATTTATTCTATCATAGTTTATTCGCTATCGACGAAGTAGATTTAATTGAATCCAATAAGTTTAAATGAAATTCAAAATGCGTAGAATTAAATATTCCGTGCAAGGAAGTCATGTGGTGTAGACATCAGAATTTTTTTATTTATATTTGCTTAACAATTTTTATTATTAAATAATACAATGTCATCGGTTAATTGACCATAGTTAAAAAAAGGTTTAGTTACGTCGAAAAGTTTATTATATAATTTTTCCGAAGAAAATCCTGTATCTCGATTAAAATAAGCTGTTCGAAAATATACGAAGCATAACTTTAGTTTGCTGCGAAATTTCTTTTAAGGTCTTTGACAATCGAAGATAGTTTTATGCAGAATGTAACCACTTCTTGAAATTTTGAAATCAAATGCCCAGAATTCTACTTCATTCATGTGGAGATTTAAGAACACGGACTACATAAGAAAAGTAAACGCACTTTCTAATGTTTCTCTGGGATAGACGAACTCTGGGATAGACGGAAGCCATCCTTCTCCCATTTAGCCACTGAACTCAGACGATGCTGCTTCGCTACACCAACTCTCGAACGAAAACAGGCGCACCAGCGGCCGAGCGGTAAAGACGTTGAACACTGGTAGTTCGGCCCGAGGTTCGAATCCCGCGAACGGGCTGGCTGCATGGGCGTTTTCGTGGTTTTCCCCATGTGTAACGTGTATACAAACCAGTTTCCCTTAAAAAGTCCTCCACGAAGGCATCTCTCCCTTTAGGCAGGCAGCCCTCGTGTGCTTTGCCATGATTGAATAACCTAACCAAAAGAAAACACGCCGATGCTGCTTCCTCAAGTTCTGCCTCTTCACTTTCGGACTTTCTACGATACTTCAAGCCTCCTCTACAATTCTTCCTTTTCATATAATTGCTTATCTTCATAAAATTATGCTCTTCAACATTCGAAAACAAAACTACAATATACTGGGATACGGCCTAGCCCAGGTGCCCGATAACAGATCACGAAGTCACGGAAGCCATCTCGACTATTCCTATCTTCGTACAACTTTAATCAGCCAAAATATTAATTAAAAACTCTGAAAGCGCTCAGTGAGCGTTTTAATGATTCTTTTGACAGTGAGCGTTTTAATGATTTTGTTACGCCTTTTGACTTGCCTGACTTCTTGACAACATTATCTAGCTTAGCTTTAGATATCAAAAATACATGACTTTCTTTCACTGTGTTTTGTAATAAGTAGATAGGAATAATTTTCTTCGGAAAGAGCACTGGCATAGCCTTACATCCATTGCTTCTTTAAAACCGACGTTTTGCATGAAACCAAAACTGTCAATTAGCAGATGATTATCAATACTTTCCAAAATATAGTTACGATTGAAAAACTAATTTCGAAGCAGACGAATGTTTTTTTTAGCAAAGATAAGTCGTCTAAAAATGCGCGAGCCATGCCACCAATCAAAACTTCAACTTGAATTCTAAGCATATGCTGTTATGCAACTTTTAAAAATTTTGCGATTTGTGTCGTTGAATTTTATATGGCGTAAGTGCAACGAAAACAATTCTTTATAATAAAGCTCAAAAGACCGAAAAAGGAGTTAGCTTCAGTGAGTGCAAGAACAGACTGGTAGACTGCGGACGCAGCGAGAGCGTAAAAAACGTTAATCAAACCTTTTTGAGCGACCGCTAAAATCTGAAACCCTTCAGATTTTTTTTACTAGTCTAAAAGGGCAATTCGCGCAGGAGGATTATTAATTTCATTTTTGCATTTTGTGTTGAAATGTCGGTTCACTTTGTTGCCACAGAATATTAGAGCCCCATATTATATCTAAAGAAATTAAATAATGGAGAATCTTCATAAATGTAGGTATGTTTCTCGCATTGTGATAAAAGCATTGATAAGGCAGCTACAGCCATGAAATTTTGAATAACGTACGTTTCCACCCGAATATGCGCATCTGGAATTTATTTTATTATCTATTTCATATTTTGTAAAACTTTAACGAATTTTTAATTAACAAGCTCAACAATTTCAAAGCGAGCAATGGCAACACTGTACGAAAAAAAAACATTTTTATCTCCAGCTCGCGAGACTGTGTATCGGAAATTCTAAAGATATGCTCATTTTAAAATTATTTTGCGATTTTGCTGTTGAATTGGATTTACGAAGTACGAAGAGCATGATATTTAATAAATAAAAGGTAGCACACAAAGCGTTAAAACAAAGCGCCTTCGGGCGTAATGTAAAATATGAAAGCTTTTAGATTTCCTTTTTAATTGTTTTTTAAATTTTTAGTCCAAAGGGGCTTTGTCGCTGAAGGACTATTGTTTTCATTTCGGCGTTTTGCGTCGGAAACATTAAATGTCGGTGCACTTTTCAAACTGTTGCCACCAAATATTGCAGCCCTGTGTTACATTTATAGAAATTAAATATCGAACAATGTGCATAAATGCATGCATGTTTGTCGCATTGTGGTAAAACTACGGTACCTAGAGCTATCCAATTTTGAATAATCCTGCTGCGAATATGGCATCTGGAAGCCCAAATTTTAAATTTGGAATTTGTTTTATTATCGATTTCATATTTTGTAAAACTTTAACGAATTTTTGATTAACAAACTCAAGGATTTCGAAGCGAGCAATGGCAGCGTTGTACAGAAGAAACATTTTTATCTCCGGCGCGTGAGACTGTGTATCGGAAATTCTAAGGATGTGCTCAATTTAAAATTATTTTGCGATATTGCTCTTGAACTAAATTTTATCGTTTAGTTGCGAAAAACATGATATTTAATAAATAATGGTAACTCAGAAAACGTTAAAAAACGCCCCTTTGGGCGTAATGTAAAATGTGAAAGCTTTCAGATTTTGTTTTCAGATTTCTTTTTTAATCAGTTGTTCAATCTTGTAATCACAAATACTAAGCATATTTTGCTAAGCAAATCATTTTGACTTGCTGTTATAAAAGTTCGTGAAAGAATTCTTTATGGGTGTTGCAAGTTATAAAGGAGCGTCATATAGAAACTATTAATCCTTTAACATTTTACCATTCATTTAATGAAGTTTTGCCGAAAAGATTTAAAAGATATCCACTTCATCAGAGGATAATATCATTCAAAAGTACTTGATACGGTTTTCTTACAAACTCATACTAGAAAGATGCATTGTCTGTCGCAAAAGCCTTACATTAGAAATGGTATTTTCATTTATTAATAAACTAATTTATTGCTTGGCTAACTATTTTAAATTTTACTGTTCTCAAAGCGATGTATTCGAGGAAACATTGCATTGAAAGCGATTTCAATATTACATCTTCGGCATTCATTTCAGCTGATTGAAATATATTTCGAATCGTTTGTTTTGTCTACTATGATGCCAGCAGAGATTACTGATTTTGAAAGTTTTTTAATTTGTTGCTTGCGAATGCAATATATTTTTAGAATATATTTCTGAATCTAGTTTGCGTTTTGAATAAACATAATGCTCGTCGACGAATTTTCCATGTAAGCTTTCAATGCAAGATTTCCGACTTCAAAGAAGGTTGCTAGCTGCACAAATAGCACTATTTTGCATGAATTCTCTTCTTGTTTATTCTTTTCAGAAATAATTCATCAAAATTTGAGCACTATTTCGGTTCAGGGTTAGAATACCAGCATTCTATATTACAGCTTGCTTTCTAAATGATTTTTATAACTGTATTTCCTTGAAAAATCCGCTGGTATTCTACAACTCGAAAAAACTATAGAATGTTTTTTACATGGAAAATTCTCTTGCGGTTTTGTTGCAAGTTTCAGGTGCTCTCGTTTTAGTCACGTGTCTTATTCTCACAGTTGACTAACAGAATGTTTTTCTGCGAATGACTGTTTTCTGTTAAGAACTCGGAAATGCAGACGATGTGTCAGGAATTTGTCAGGTTGGTAAATTCTGAGTAATGGAAGTGGAAATCACGAAGGATTACATGTGTGTTTCCTTAACTAGAATTTTTAGAAATACAACTCAAAATAGGTGCTAGAATTTAGGGAATTATTTATTCGCAGCTTCGTGTTTTTTCGCATATCTGAATGAATGTGCAGTACTTCAATAATTCAAATACGGAAAGACATTTAAGAATTTAGTAACGTAATTATAAATTTTCTGAGTATTTTATTCAAGCATGTAAGCGCGACCATTATACTATAAGGTGCACTGGGAGGAAAGGGCACCCATACTTGGCTTTGCTGGAGGTTACCTTGTATGGTTAATTACCGTAATCCTTAGAGGCGTTCCAAGGAGACAAAACCCCCCAGTCAACCAAGAGCGTCACAATGTGTGGGTATTTGTCCATAAAGTCAGAGGTGGCCGGTTACGCATCGACTTGAAACCAAAGAACCCTTGTTTGACATTTTTATGCGTGAAGATCATCTCGACAACTCGGGCGTCTTACTGCTGATGATATAACGCATTGAATCTGCGAGGTAGCATAAAATAAATAAAATGTGACATGCTATCTGTTAGATTGCAAAATGCTTGTACACTGCGAAAAAAAAAGCGACAGTTTTATATCTTCCGTTTGACTCGGCCGATTCACGAAATTCAAATTGCATTTTTCATGTCTCGAAAGCGCGGCTTAGGATATATATTACATTTATATATAGAATTGTTCTAACACACTTATTTTGACACAGAACCGGACCTTTTCTGAAATGGCATGCCAATGGGTTTTCTATATTTCGATTATACGGCTCAAATTATGCCCAAATATTAAATTTTGTGAAATCTGGTGCGACTTTTTCAGAGAAATTCAAACATTTATCCTGGCGTATTTTTTTTTCAGTTTGCGCCAAGAATAATTCACTTGGCGAACTTCTTAATATTTCAATGCAGACGAACGAGAAAAAAAGTCATTATTCATACTTTCAAATAATTTTAACAAAGTGCATAAACCATATTTGGGGTTATTATCGCATATAATAAATATCACAAATTTCAAAACGCGCCAATACGTAAATTCATGTATATCTTAGAACATTTTGAATAAAAAACTCTAATTTTTGCAGGTGTGCCTAGAAATACATCTATTTTAAGATGATAGGTTACAATTCAAAATTGTTTTCTAAAAATTTATAAAAATTATTTAAAAATACAAATTTTAAACATAAATTATAAAAAATATGCCAAATTTATTCGGAATGAATCCAAATTTCGAAACGTGTAAGGAAGAATGAAATATGTTTAATAAAAAAGGAGATATTAACAAATATATACCAAATTCAATTAACACTGAGGAGCTAAAATTTTGCGAGCTAATGTTTCAAAAACTACTCATGCGATGTTTAGAAAACGTGGCATAACTTGAATCGTAGAATCGAAATATGGAAAAAAATTGTCATGTTATTTCAGATTTTGTGTCAAAATATGTATATTAGATCAATGCTATATATAAATCTAATACATATCCTAAGTAGCGCTTTCGCTAAGATGAAAAGCGCTAGTTGAATTTCGTCAATCGGGTCACTAGAACGGGTGATATAGAACTGTCCCATTTTTTACGCAGTGTACATAATGTAAATAAATGCAAAGTGGAACAATTTGTCGTTGTATACATAAGCGAGTTACTTCTTCTGCTATGTAAATAGGATAAGGTGCTGTGAAGATTTTAAATAAACCTTTCTATTAAACTTCAGTTTAAAAAAGGCACCACTTGTGCGTACAAACAAATTTCGCCACCTGCGGGTATTGATATAATACAAAACTCAATTAACAGTTTGAAAATGTCGTAAACGAAGATTATGCAAATTCCACATAAGATAGCTCAACTTTGATTTAACGTCAGGAAACTTGAATGGTGCTAGCAAATGGGAGAGCTGGAAGGTAGAAGATAAATCTGCAAGTTTTGCTGCTTTAAGCTCTATATATACATGCGCGTATCTGTTAGTAGTAGATTGAATGCACATAGAACAGACGAAGGCTTGATGAAATTTATTTTTCCGAGAACATTTCCTATTCCTGTAACTTTCTACTTAAAAGCACTTTCAGAATGATAGAGGACAATCATTAGTTACCCCTTCTACTAAGAATATCGAACACAAGGCAATGCAAAGCGCCTCAAGAGCACAAGCTCATACGATGCGTTCAACTTCCGAGCTAAAATTTGAACTCTATTGGTCTCTTGTACATAGTTTTACTCCGTCCACCAGAGAAATTTCAAACAGCTTAGATTTCTCGAAATGTCTGGAAGACATACAAAGTTCTGCAACTGCGTATACCTTCCAGCAGTCATATAACTGTAACCGTATTCGGCTATCATATGCCTTTCAGTAATTTCGAGAAGTAGAAGGTACTAGATGTTTCAGAGGGCCACACACAGTTGCAGTTACACATGGATCGGATTAAAATGTAGTCAAATGGTCTCCAAGGTTGGCGACGTTTGGTGATTTCTCACCAAATCGTCTGGGGACAAAAATTAGTCGCCGAAACCACTGCCAACTTGGATGTATCCAAATTGGCGAGATAGCTCTTTTTTAATATTTTAAATGGATTTAACACGGCAGCCCTATTTTTCCAGTGATGTTTCGCATTCTGATATTCGCAACCATCGAAAGAAAATTTTGTTAATAATTTTATTTCGCATTCTGATAAGTTAATGCTCATATTTATTTATATTCTTAGAAGTACTGATCGTCTTAGAGAAGAGGAGGAGACGAGAGGGTTCATGTGCGTTGTTTTAAATTTTAAACCTTTCTGTTGCTTACAAAACAGAAATAACCTTAATTTCAATAGCATCCAAATAAATGAAATAAAAGTAAATAAATAAATAATTTAAAATAATCAGTAGACAACAAGAATACGAATGAATTTTGGTTTACTGACACCAGTATTAATTTTATTGTTTAGAAGAAATTTATTGACGTCAGTTAGACAATTAGAATAAACCCATATAAACAAATAGAAGATTTATTTGGCATCGATTTTGATTATATATTGATACCAGTAAATGTCAATCTAAACCTGCAAAATGTTCTGACATTGATATTGGTTGTATGGGTGTCAGTTGATACCAGTAAGGAAAACTCACAGACATCAATAGAAATCAGTAAAATTCGGTAGACACCAACAGAATTCTATGGGTACCAGTAGAAAGTTTTATTGGTTTCTATGGGGCATTTTGGGACCACTAAGAAAACCCCACAGAGACCAACAGAAACCAGTAAAAGTCTGTAGAAATCCGTAGAATTTTATGGGTAACCATAAAAGGTTTTACTGCTTTCTATGGGGCGATTTTAGCTCGGAGAAGAAGAGTTTACTCTATAATATGCGAAAAGTTCCAATTTTTATAATCAATGTATTTTTGGATGTTGAAATCTAGAAATCACAAACGTCAAATAGTAACAAAAAAAAAGCCATTTTCTAAAATTGGCACCACAAATAAGAAATGATGTTAAAAATGTGATATAACATTCATTTAAAAGATTTTACCCGCCCTGTCTGATGGAGCAAACGTTGAATATCTGAGATACTTAAATTGCCTGTTACGGATGTCAGATTGCCTGTCCTTCCTTCTACAGGATGTTCTTATACGTATTTTTCCCTGCATTTCATTTAAACATATTGCATTGAATTAATTCTACTTCGCAGATAGTGCATACACCACAATAAAATAAACGCACTCTTTAAAAAACACCATATTTGTTTGCCAAAGCAGCACTCTGGCCCTAGGTTCACTTAGCAGCGTTTATTTTATAACTCAGAATGCACACAAATTATGTATATCACCTGAAGAATTACTTAATCGTTGCCACATGTTCTATTCAAATACTATAATAAATCTAAAACGATGCATAAAACATATTAAACAAACAAACAAACAAACAAAAAAAGAAACAGTTTTTCACAGACGATTTAATATTTCTCATTCAATTAATTCACATCACACTTCGCGACAAGGCAAAAATACATAAAAACTCAAAATATCGATGTAAAAAATTGCCAAGTAAATCTTATACTTACTTGCATTTCCTCGAATAAATTCCAGAATGGGTTGAGCATCATTTAATTTGCAATAATAAAAGAAGGCGTTATCTCTCTTGTTGCGAAGCTTAGTTTCTCTAGAGTGGCAACAAATCCACTATTCTGCTAAGTTTCAAATGTAAACAAATATGGCTGCTTTAGTAACCATAATTAGGCTTAGCCGCACTTAAACAACTTTTAAATTGGCGACAATTCTACAACTATTGCATGCAGATTTACTAAAGGCATATAAAACCTTACTCGGAAGATAAAAACAACATAAATGAATCATTCTAAAGCAAAAAATGTGCAATTTACCTACATGTAAGAATAAAAATTCTGAGCTGACTGAGCTGAGTAACAGAGTGGGTATATATATATATTATATATATATATTCATATACTTTTATTGCGGCCGATTACAACCAAAACGAGAGGTGCACATCTACATATTATAGCAGTCCTATGTACAAAATTTCAACATTCTGAGGATACTAGTTTTTGAGTTATGCGAGATACATACGTACGTACGCACAGACGCAAAAAAAAAATCTCTTCAAAATCCATTTTAAAAGAGATTTTTTAATTTTTTTGGGGCAAAAGAGTTCTTTATTCTGTCCTTATCTAGAGATGTCACGCAGAAACCTCGTTAAATTGCATTCGATAGCGGTCAAAAGGGATAGTTTCAATAAAATATGATACCCGAAATTTTTCTCGATTACAGTACTTTCTTTTTACTTCGTACAAGGAAGTAAAAAATTTAATCTAACATTGAAAAATAATTCGCTTAGTCACATTGTATTGCCCTCTCCAAACAGTTGCATTTATAAAATCTTAAGCCGACAACTTATCAGGAGGTGGGGTAAAAATCGGTGACAAAATTACAGTCACAGTGAAACAACATGAGAAAACTAATATATGTGAAATAACGTATGTGTACCAATAATACAGTTAAAGGCATGTCTGATCAAATTTTATTGCAGTAACAATTAGGATATCTTTTTAAACGTAGTATGTATTAAATATTAGCTGTGGAGGCATAAAACAAAGACTCTAGTAATGTCTCT
Source organism: Stegodyphus mimosarum (assembly GCA_000611955.2). Taxonomy (NCBI): domain Eukaryota; kingdom Metazoa; phylum Arthropoda; class Arachnida; order Araneae; family Eresidae; genus Stegodyphus; species Stegodyphus mimosarum. Next base: position 267,373 of record KK120706.1, on the reverse strand, counting down.
GTTTAAAATGCAGAGAGGCAATTTCGAATTCTCCTGAAATGGAATTTTATAGTTGTTGACGTTCTCCAAAAAGGTAGAACACTTGGTATTGAAAATATGTTTTTCCGTGGATGCGCTCTTTACGCGTGAACGGAGTATGTATTCATGCATGAATGAATTCGTACTTATCCGAGGAAGAGCCTGAGCTGGTTATGCATAAAATGAGCCCTTCCGTATGAGCACTTCCATATAGATAGTGACGATGGAATAGCACTCGACATAAATACAAAAAAACTAAGAAAAACATTTCGCAGCAATGAATTTGGTGACAGCCGACGAGCATAATTTAAAAAAGAATAAGATGGGTTTTGGGTTAAAGCAAGCACGTATGCAGTGGAACCTGTCAATGGTAGTTTCTTTTTCGCAGTTTTTATTTTTTTCTAGGCTGCAAACTTGCATTTTTAAGGAATTTTAAACAGAATTATTGGTGTGTCTCTTCCTCACAGAATACAATGCTTCTTTAATCAGGAATACATAAATGTATTTCAATGTTTCGAAAAATTAGGCCTTTAAAGAACGATTCATCCGCCCAGACTGTATAGTGTTTAGGGGAGCCGCTACGATATCAAAGGCCCTGGGTTCGAATCCCGGAGAAGGCATGGCTGCAACTGTCCGTCCTTTCGTAGGAGGCAAATATGTCCTACCTATTAAGTGCCTCCGTAATAAAGTAAGCACCACTTCTGGCCTTAGTAGTGACTAAGCCGAAGTCGGTTGAAGGCCCGCCATTGGAATAAAAAAATAACTGAAAGGTTTCAGATTTTAAATTACGTCCAAAGGGGCTTTTTTTAACGTTTTGTGTGTTACTTTTATTTATTAGACATCATGTTTTCTGCACTTAAACCAAAAAATTCAGTTTAACAGCAATATCGCAAAATAGTTTTAAAATGAGCATATCTTTCGAATTTCCGAATACACTCGCTCGCGCTGGAGATAAAAATGTTTCCCCCCCTCCCGTAGAGTGTTGCCATTGCTAGCTTTTAAATCGTTTGAGTTTGTTCATAAAAAATTCGTTAAAGTTTTACAAAATATGAAATAGATAATAAAACAAATTCCAAATTTGGGCTTCCAGATGCGCATATTCGAGTGGAAACGTTCGTTGCTCAAAATTGGATGGCTCTAGGTACCGTTGTTTTATCACATTTGGAGGAATACACATACATTTATGAAGATTCTTTATTATTTAATTTCTTTAATATAATACGGGCTGCAAGATTTCGTGGCAGGAATTTGAAAAGTGATTCAGACTTTTAATGTTTCGGACGCAAAATCGCAACACGAAAAAAATAATTTTTCGGGTACTAAAGCCGCTTTGGACTAAAAAGAACGATTTCTGTATTACCGTACGAAAGCTTAATTTACTGTATTTATTTATGGGATAGCATCAACAGCCATCTGCTTAAGGGGAAGGATGCCTTCGGGGCGGACTTTCTAAGGGAAATTGGCTTCTTAAGATAAACGTTACACATGGAGAAAAACAAAAATTCGCATGCAGGCAGCCCGTTCGCCAGGAACCGAAACCATGTCGAAACTGCCAGTGTTCAGCGACTTCACCGCCGCAATTGGTCCGGCGTATTAAAGGATAGTTGATTTAATCGTTGAGGATATTTTCTCAAGTACAAAAATATGAAAACGTTAGGCTTACTCATTTCATTATATACCTATTACAGCTTAATAAACAGTATGTGAAATAAAGAGTTATTATTGTAATTTTTTTTCTTAATTATCGCAGGAAGACAGTCTGATCAACATCCCTCTTGCTTAAAGCATGGCCTTGCATTTTTGGGTGAAAATTTTAACACATTTTTATTAATAAATTTAAATGTAAAATTTTAAGAAATGCAGTATTTACTAACGTATTTGCTTCCTCTGGCTTTTTTGTTCTTTTACCCTAAATTTTAAACCGGATTCGTCTACCTAGCGACTGTTTTCCTCTTAACTAATGACTAACTAATTTCCTCGTAGATTTTGGATACAGGGGTCTGATTAATGAAGCAATAATAGTGAAGAGTTTCATGAAAATGGAGATATCTAATTCTGTTAATGGTTTCGAAGATCATTGCAAGTGGGAAGATACACTGAATGGTGAGGACGGTGAGGATTAGCAAGCTATAGCAGATGATATAGACACCACTTCCAGCAGCAATAAAAGATTTGAGGCTTAGGGATAGCAGTGGACAATAATAAGAGCGGACGAGATTCAAGATACAAGGAAGTATAAATGACGATATCTTGATAGATATTTCATTGTTAATATTAGTATGCAGTCAAACGGGAATGAAGATTTCGTTTAAATAAATAACATTGTGATAGTTACCGCTAGTAGAAATATCAAGTAGCTTAAAGTTCTCTAAATTGCTAGAAGGCATACATAATTGTAGTTACATAGCGCCGGATATAGTTACAGTTAAGCAAGGATGCGGTCAATATTTAGCCAAATGTTCGCCAAGCTTGGCTACTTTTGATAATTTCTCACCAAATTTGGGGACAAAAATTGGTTGCCGAAACCATTGCCAGCTTGACTTTATTTCACCAAACTGGCGACACAGCCATTTGGAGTTTATTATCCATGAATGTTTTTCATTTTTTATAGTTACCGATAGTTTACCCATGAATACTGTTGCGTTCTACGGGTTCGTGGATTTGAGAGTATCCGATGAAAACACGATGCAGAACAATAAAAAGCACAATTTATTTACAAGAATCACTATTTACAGCACAGTTCCAAAATTACCTTTAAAAGCGTCGAAAATCTACAATAAATACGCTGAAACAATCAGCAACACAGCTTCAGGCTGTAACTGTAAAGGTAGCTTCACGGCAACACTAAACTTATAATAAACACCGTGGAACAATCACCAATACACTGTCAAGATATACTGTAAAGGTAGCTTCACGGCAAAGCACTATCTCGATCGCTTTCCGTTCACAAAACTCTTGCGTAGCTTAGCAATCACAGTAAGCAGCTATTCTCGCAACTCTCACAATTAATCACACTCTTAATCACACTCTCTTCACAACTTGCTCGCAACGCCGGCTCTCCGAAACGCAAGGGTTTATATAGTTTTTCTTTAGGTTCCACACGTTTCGAGAAATATCTCGACAGGAAGTTATTCTAGAAGCTTCCCGATTGGACCATGGGATATCGCCAATTTGGTCGCCAAATGGGCGTTAAAGTCGCCAATCTGGCAACCCTACCATACATTATTTTATGGCAACCCTAGTGCTATGCCGGAAAGCTTACATACAGGCGCAACCGCCGAATTTTTCGTAACAATATATTTCATTTGTTATGCTTTTACTGTAACCGTGTAGTCCTTGTCCATTTATTTCAAAATTATGTAGTGGATTCCTTTAAATCATCTGATTATCACTGCGGCCATGGTACTTTTTCAAAATCGTGTCATAGTCCTTTTCCATTTATTTCAAAATTATGTTGTGGATTCCTTTAAAACATCTTATTATCACTGCGGCCATGGTACTTTTTCAAAATCGCGTAGTAGTCCTTTTTCATTTATTTTAAAATTCTGTAGTAGATTCCTTTAAACCATCTTTTTATCACTGCGGCCAAGATACGTTTTCAAAATCGTGTAGTAGTTTTTGTCCATTTATTTCAAAATTGTGTAATGAATTCCTTTAAACCATCTTTTTATTACTGCGGCCAAGATATGTTTTCAAAATCGTGTACTAGTCCTTGTCCATTTATTTCAAAATTATGCGGTGGATTCCTTTAAACCATCTTATTATCACTGCGGCCATGGTAATTTTTCAAAATCTTGTAGTAGTCCTTGTCCATTTATTTCAAAATTCTGAGTGGATTCCTTTAAACCATCTTTTTATCACTGCGGCCATGGCATTTTTCGTTTCCTTATTTGTAAATAACTTTTCAACTAATAGTCATTTTTTTTGTATTGAAGAGCATAGAAATCGTCTGCTGTTAAGTCCGTACTATACAGATGAGTATTCTATTGCTGTGTCATCGATTTCAGATATTGGTGCATAATGCATAATATATAGCGGCATTTTGCGACTGGGCACTATCCTAGAACAGACAGCCCTATTTCTTGAGCAAATCGTGCCTTTGCTTCCTCTTGATTTCATGAAAACAGGATTCCAGGATGTTTGGATAATAACTATCCATCAGTATGTAAACAGATAGGAAAGTTGATTTCATAAATGCAATGGATGACTTTCTAGAACACGATTTATCGACCACTCACCGGAATTCCAGCATTCAAATAAAAAACACTGTTAAATATTTTCTTCTGCTTGAATTTTGCAACATGCAATTGTAAATGCTCATTACCTGATTAGAAACAAACTCATCCACGACGATTTGAAAATCGATCCTATTGTGGACCACATTATTAAACTTGAAAAGCGTTCATCCGAAAATGTTCTTAGCTGTGAATCTGCAAAATTTTCAGAAGTGCTTAGTTATTGAATCATTCTAGGAGATAATTGGATCAGACCATTTGCTACACATCACAATTTCGTAACCTAGCTTTGATTACCAACATTTTCTTGTTTTTTTTTGTGCTACACGCACTGTTTCTCTCCTTCTGTTAGATTGGCGCACATGTAGCGGAGGAGAAAATGCTCTCTCCGCTTTTATCTCACTTTCCTGACCGTTCACGGAGTTTCAGGTGCTAGGTCATCAAAGTCTTATGCCCCCAGTGGCTTAATATTCTTATCTCGCTTATTAAGGACCCTACTGGGACCACGTAAGCAACTTCGTAATCTGCATCAGTATTCGGAACTTAATAAAATCTTCCATTAGCGTTCTTTTAAAATTTAATTTACACAAAATTGAATCTCACATTTGCCACAATTTCATAGTCACCTTGTTAGGACTACTGTTCCTTCTGGTTGATTTATGCAAACATAACTGGAGTCCTGAGTCGGAACAGGAAACAACCAAAGCTATGTTCGTGCGCGTGCAGAAAATAAAACAAAGATAAGGAGGGTTAAATTTTACCCTTTATTCTCACAGCGTACAGGCGCTCCCCCACTTCGGGATACAAAGACCAATGCTTTTGGTCTAAAACTCAGAAAATAAGAAAATACACTAACTTAACTAAGCAAGAACTAAAATGCTTTACAGAGAATAGTAACGCGAAGATTGTCCCTTTAGTATTACCTATGTAGTGAGCAGAAGGCAAAGACGTGTTCAAATATTAGCAAGAACTAACTTCTGGCTGTAAAGGCAGACAACGAAAATCTCAGGCGTGGGGAAGGCCGTAAGAAATCTCTCTTTCTCTACTTTTTCTTGGCTAAAAGCCATGTCTTAAATACTTCTACGGTTTGCAACCTCATTTGCATAGACGAAATCTATTCGCGCTTTTCTGGCCGGACACGGAAAATAAGAGAAGATAATAAATAAATAAGAGAAGATAAAACTTAAAATCCTTACAACCTTTCCTGTGTCGAAATGCAGTAGGTACTCCCAATTGATGTGACAAAAACTAAAGACCATGGCTGTACATTTGTAAATTCGAATTACGGGATTCCAATATCAAGAAAGAGAGAGTCTTAAAGCTTTTCAGCCAGCCTTCATAATAAAACTTCAGTCTAAGTTTGATTTGCTTTTATTTTAAATATTAACCAAAACTATTAAATTGAAATGAGTAATTAATGGCTTTGTAATATAAAGCGCTTTAATTCCATAGCATGTTCCATGTACATAAATATGAACAGCAAAGTGTTGAAATTTTCTTGTATGTTGTTATTGTTTCTTGTATGTTTCTTGTCTTTCGAATGTTTGTAGGCTTTGAAAGATCTCAGGTTATCTCAGATCTGTGGGTTATCTCATTAATATGTATTGAAGAATTATCGGCTGGAAATTTTATTTACCTTTTTCTATATACGAGTATTTATAGAAATACGTTGGAAAAATTATAATATCCACCGTAAGCATTTTTGATGACAAAAATAGAAGGCTGTGAAAGTTGCCAAAATGCAATGGGTAAAAAAATATTAAAGAATCTTTATTTTGGTTCAATAATAATTGTTTAGTTCAATAATAATTTTTTCTGCATACCAACACATGCAATTTGTTTATGAATATGCATTTATACATTTCTATCTAAGAACAACGGATATGAAAATTTTCTATCCAAGAATTATATGAAGAGTGATTTAATATTCACAGACTTTTAAAATGAAACAAAACAAAGTAAGAAATATAAACAACAGGCGGATTATAATTAGCTGAATATAATGCATAGAAGAAACTAAACTGCTTACAAAGGTATCGAAGAAGCAGATTCATTATTCAAAAAGACAAGAAAAGGATTTCTTGAATGTATTTGAATGAACATAAATAAGTTATTACGGCTATTTATTTAATGTAGTTATTTGAGTTAACCTTTCCATAAATCAGTTCAAAATTGTCTAACGTTTTCACTTACTTTATCAGACACTATGTCTTGGAAATCAATGAAAGTCTTTTCGCTGAAATTTGCATTTAATTATTCATCATTTGATGCAGCATACATGAAAAGATTGTGAAATACGCAGCGATATATTCTTGTGGATGTTTGTATACGATCTGAACGATGCTGATGCAGCCGCACAGTTAACAATAATGAAAACATTATTCTGTTAAACATTCATTCTAGTAGCCATTTCTCTTAACTTTAGAGACGCTTCTTAGGATAAAAGGGGACATATGGGAAAATTATTTCCTGGTTCTCTTTTTATGTTTCCTTTAGTTTATCAATTACGTTTAGTTGGTACACAGAATATGCGCTTTCTAATAGCATAATTGACCTTTCCTCCCATGGCAGGATACTCCAAAAATATTTGAAATATTGTTGCGTGTGTATGGGTTCGTTATGGATTGAATGCACAAGTCGTTAAAAAGTTAACAACGCCTAACAGGCCGTTGAATGCCTCGATGGCAGAAATATCCGTTTCTGAACAGCTAAGAATATTTAGAAGAACTAAGTCATTGAATAGCCGTCTCTGAACAGCTAAGAGTATCTAGAAGAACTTGAATAGCCGTCTCTGAACAGCTAAGAGATCCAGATGAACTAAGTGATAATCTCTCGAGAAGCTTGTGTGACTTTGGCTCCTTTGTTAAATGCAAAAAACAGAAGGTATTGAAAATGTTTTTATAAGCCATATCTATAAGTCTGCTGCTCTATTTACACTTCAATTTAATGACTTGAAAAGAGCAAAACATGTAGAGACATTAGGTATTTTTTTGGAACAAGAGAGATGAAAAATATGCACTGCCTTCACCGGGGATCGAACCACGGATCTCTGAAATACCAGCTCAGTGTGCTGACCATTACGACCATGACACGAAGGCACGCTGAGAATGTGGGAGAAATATACCTTATAAATAGGAGAAATATACCTTATAAAGAAAATACCTTCAGCATAAAAAACTAAACACACTGTTTTGCAGATCTGATAATTCTCTATCAAATAACATAAAACATACTGGCAAAACATTTTATTTTTCTCGCAAAAGTTTCACCTAAAAGAAAACACCAGGACTTATGGGCCAACCCGATAGTTCTGTTACAACACAAACTTGTTATGAAATATCAAAAGCTGCCAATGTGCTTACATAAAACTTAGAAACATAGTACGTAACGACCAAGTGTAGCTACAGAGGGTGTTCACACATGTTTGTAACGATTTTGCAAAGATTTATATATAAGCAAAACTTAGAATTTTATCTTCTAATATGTTTATTCTGATACCCCTTTTGTTGAATAATCATATTACGTCTTGAGTTTCAAGATAAAAGTCCTTTTCGTAAACATCAAGGTTGATTTTATTCCACTCCTCCTTCACAATCTTCCACAGTCCATCCGATGTTTTGGGATGCCGCTTATAAAGAGCTGTTTTGAAAGTCCAAATGCACAGTAATCCATAGGAGATACATCAGGGGACTTGGGTGGGATGCGCGTAAAGGAAATAGCTTCAGTTGCGGTTTCATTTCTCAGTTTTGCTAAAAAAAAAAAAAAAAAAAAAAAAAAAAAAGAGCAGTAGACTTAGAGATATGGCTTGGAGCCTCATCCTGATGGAATTTAACACAGTGAAGATTGTTTGGATAAAGAGATGGAATTTGTTCTTTAAAAATAGGTGTTAAAATATATTTCTGATAGTAATCGGAATAAATTTTGACATTTTTTCTACTTTCCTTATTTTAAATTTTCCGTTATAAGAGAATCCAGTCATAACCATAACTCCTTTAGAAAAACTTTCCTTATTTTCTCTGAACCAACATATTATATCTTTTTCTCCTCTCTTTCGGTAGCAAATCGATATTTTTCTATTGCAATCAATATCTAAACATCATCAACTGCAACTATGTATTTCCATTTTTCACCTGCCGAATAATTTTCATACAGCAATCTGCGCATAGTCTTATGCCGAGAACCATGTTTCGGAGTTAAACGACGAACAGCATGTTTTTTGTTTTTTTTTGTCCAAAGGGTCTTTGTCCTTGAAGGTTTTCGTTTCGCGACTTTGCGTTGAATCACTCTGAATGTCCGTTTCACTTTTCAAATTGTTGCCACCAAATATTTTCACCTTGTCTTATATTTGAAGAAATTAAATAATGAAGAATTTGCATAAATGCACGTATGTTTCTCGCATTCTGATAAAACAACGGTACATAGAGCCATAGAATTTTGAATGAAGTAACCGTACTGCGAATATGGGCATCTGGAAGCACACATTTTGAAATTTGGAATTTCTTTTATTATCGATTTCATATTTTGTAAAACTTTAACAAATTTTTGATCAACAAAGTCAAGGATTTCAAAGCGAGCAATGGCAACGTTACACAGGAAAAATATTTTTATCTCCAGCTCGTGAGACTGTATCAGAAATTCTAAAAATATGCTCAATTTAAAATTATTTTGCGATATTGCTGTTGAAATGAATTTTATGGTTTATGTGAAAACATGATATTTAATAAATAAAAGTAACACACAAAATGCTAAAAAAAACGATCCTTTGAACGTAATTTAAAATCTGAAAACTTTCAGATTTTATTTATTTTTTTATATTTTTTTTTGTCGTTTTGAATAGCTTTAAATCAGATTTTTATAATTTTGTTCACAGGTGCTGCAGAGATATTTAAAGATTTTGCAATAGCTCTTTGGGGGGATGCTGGATTTTCCTTTAAAACATGAGACGCGATTTTAGATTTAATAACTGTACGTACCTTTGTCAGGTATGCATTTTTTGTTAGGCAAACGACATAATTTATATGAAAGTGAAAAAAAGTCAAAATTTAACAATTTTGACTTTTTTCAAATCAAATTAATTCAATCAAAATTAACAATTTTGACTTTTCTTTCCTTTCATATAAAATATGTCGCTTCTTTTATGTGTAGAAATATTAAAACCATGCTTTTCGTATAATTTTTTTTAATAAATGGATAAGAGTATTCCTCTTCGGACAGCGCAAAAATATAGCCTTCGATCCAGTGTTCCGTTTTTCAGGACATTTTAAAGAAAAGAATAGTTTTAATGCTGCAGACGATAATAAACCTTATTGCAATTTGATATCAGATACACTTGTATTTTAAAATTAATATTTAAATTTCTGGAGAAAATCAAAATCGTTACAAAAATGTCTGAACACACTCTGTAAATATGAGGAAAATTTTGTGTAATTAAAATGTACTGCGGTAAACACCGCTCTATTGTGATAATTTTAAATGAATGTTTTTGTTAAAATTTTGATTTGAGTTGCATGGAACTGCTTGAGTCAGTCTAAAGTACCTATTTAATACGCCGTATGTCTCAAAAGTTAATTTGATAAAGGAACAAAAATAACAAGTTGCCGTTATTTGTTCTCAAATTTTGTCCAAGTTTTAGTAATTTGTTTCCAAATGGTTGGCCCAAATGGCGTAAGCCAAGAAGGGCTATTAGTTTCAAAACTGGATTTTGCATCGAATAACTATAAAAGTCTGATTCATTTTTCAAATTGTTGCTACCAAATATTATTGCCTGTATTATATTTAACGAAATTAATAATAAAGAATCTGCATGAACGTATGTATGTATCTCGCATTAAAAAAACAACTTACCTAGAGTCACCACATTTTGAATAACGTAACCCTTCACCCGAATATGAACACCTGGAAGCCCGAATTTGGGGTTTAGTTTGTTGTCTATTTCATACTTTGTATAACTCAATTTAACGAGTTTAAAAAGCTCTACAATTTCAAAGTGAACAGTGGGAAAACTGTAGGGAATAAAACACTTTTTATCTCCAGCGCGCGAGACTGTCTAAAGGTATGTTGTTTTTAAATATTTTCAGCCCAAAGTGGCCTCAGCCCGACTACGCTCGAAACCTGTATGTATCTGTAAACTAAAAAAAATGTCCGTTTGAGCGTAATATAAAATCTGAAAACTTTCGGATTTGTTTTTCTGTTTAAGTAAGTTATTCAATGATTACGTAAACACATTAAAATTACATTTGAAATGAATACACTTTAAATATTTAATATTTAGCTGTCAATGCGTTTAAATTACAAAGTTCACAAACGGAAATTTCTCGCAAATCCTTAGGTTCCATGACAAGAAACGTAAATATAAATTGGAGATTTTAATTTTGCATCATTATTGTTACCGTTTATGTATGTTTTGACCAATATTTAGTAATGAATTTTTTAAATTAGTTAAAATAATAAATTTAAAAAATTACTTAAAAAGTTTTGTTAAAATGCTTCATGTTTAGAAAATCAAAATCAAATTAGTGTTCTAAACATGCATACAGTTCGTATGCAATTAGATGTTCAGAGGGCTCACATTCATTTAGAAATATGTCCCCACGTTACATGCGAATCCGCCATTGCACAAAATGTTATAAATTATAATGGAATAATTTGTGATTTTAGGGGTTTATCAGGGCCATTAAATGTACAGACTAGGAAGCGTAATACCTTACCTTTGAACATTCAGAATTCCAAGCTGTGCAGAATTAGGTTTAATTTAACTTCGGCTGAATTTACAGTCCATATGGAATCCCCAAGCTTGACACACCTTTCCCTTCCACCTTTTCACTTTAAAGAGATCTAATAACTGTTCAAATAGCCAGACAGTGCGGCTCTGACGAATCTCTAATTGCAGTAGCTTATCTTCTCAGAATGGAGTAATTATTTATTAAGTGGTAAAATCAGATGTTAAGGGTGAGGATTTCTCAAGCCTCAGCGTTTAATGTTAGGCGTAAATGTCAGCTTACCTTTTGCGAAGGTTTCGAATCATTTTCAAGACATTTCGAATATGTTAACAGAAGTTCTTACACCCCCTCACTACCCAAGCAGCATGCGTTCGTAAATTGTACAAAAAATGAAAAAATGAATTGTGAAAAACAAATGCAATTTCCGAATGGCCCTTTGCATAAGAAACGTAAAACTTGAACTTACAATTATCATAAAATATATGCGGAAAAATAGTAGACAGTATCGTATATTCTTATGTCACACACACAAAAAAAGTACGTAGAGCCACCACATTTTGAATAACGTAACCCTCCACCCGAATATGAACACCTGGAAGCCTGAATTTGGAATTTGTTTTACTGTCTATTCCATACTTTGTATAAAGAATTTTTGTTTAAAAAGTGAACCAATTTCAAAGTGAACAGTGGGAAAACCGCAGCGAATAAAACATTTTTATCTCCAGTGCGCTAGACTATCTAAAGGTATGCTGTATTTTGAGCCCAAAGTGGCGTCAGCCCAAATGCTCTCGAAACCTGTACGTGTCTGTATATTAAAAAATAATAATGTCCGCTTGAGAGTAATATAAACTATAGATAGATTTTTTTTCTGTGTAAGTAAGTTATTCATCGATTATTTAAATACATTAAAATTGCAGTTGAAATAAAATTTAGGTATACTTGTGTAAATTGTAGCACTGTATTTGTATAAGAAAAGCAAAACTGGAAATTACAAATATCATAAAATATATCCGGAAAGAATAGTAGATAGTGTCATATATTTTTATGTAACACACACACACACAAGAAAAAAAGAACCTAGAGCCACCACATTTTGAGCGTAATATAAAATCTGAAAACTTTAAGATTTTTTTTCCTGTGTAAGTAAGTTATTCAATGTTTACTTAAATACTTTAAAATTACATTTGAGATAAATTTTAGGTACATTTGAAATGAAATATAGGTATATTTGTGTAAATTGTAGCATTATATTTGTGGTTCATATAGTATACGTAATTTCTATATTATGCGTAAATTTCAATATTTTACTTAAATGTTTGGTAAAACTAACTATGCATATATTTACGGCATATACGTAAATCTTCCCTATTTTTTACTTCGTTTATACGTTTATTTTTTAGTAAAACGTTATGCAAATTTGTGCAGTTTTTTTTACTTAGTACAAACATAAAAGTTTACGTTCATTTTCCCTATCTTTTTACTTAGCATAAACGTAATAATTTACCTTAATTTTCCCTAGCTTAGCATATAGTTGCGATTTTGGAAAATGTTTAAGTACTTTTTTGTAATTTGTACTGTGTAATAATGTGCATTTTTTGCAGAAAACCTGCGTAAGTTTTCTCTTATTAAACCTACTTCTGCATTTCTTCAAGCATATTTCATAAAACTTACACATGTATAGTTATATTAAAAAGATTATACAAATATATATTAAAATCCATTAAAATTGTTGGGGTCATATGATTGTTATAATAATGATTTATATTTATATAATATACCAAGATCAAATTTTTAATTTCATAGAATTATTATTATTATTAAAACATTAAAATAAGACAATAAAATTTAGTGCAAATAAATAAAGTATGATATTGAAATTTCGTTTAAAAATGCTTTTTCTTCCTCGCAGAAAAAAATTAAAATGCAAAAAATTCAATAGATATTACGAATTCGTCAATTTTTTCAAAGTTCTTAAAATTCTTATAATATTTGTAAAAGTATCGATTGAAATGTACTATGATGACATTACTTTTTTTCTGTACATTTGGATTCGTATAATTTGCGTAAAAATAACGTGTTTGAAATATGATAAAGCGTTGACGATATGTTCACTTTTTTAATTCGTATACTTTTCATAAAAAAAAGCGCGCAGATCATGTCACCAAAATTATACGCATAATTTTTGGGACATGCAGTCTAGCTTGGAGAAATAAACTCATAATAATTATGTATCAAAAGGCAAATAAAATAATAATGAGTTAAGTATAATTGCTATAGTGTGTTTCTTTGCAATATGATTAATGTAATCTCTAATGTTGTTTTGACAATAATGGTTGCTTTAATGATATTATTATGTAATTCAGATGTTTAACAAATTATCAAATAATATTATGACATTTAAAATACATTTCTAATGTAGGTAAGAAAACTATTTAAAGATTTTGTATTTAAACTTCGATGTGGTGTATGGAATTTGCATTTAATATCTGGTAAAATACCTTAAAAGTGTGTTATCCCCAGAGACCGATTTGCAGAAATGTAGTTTCGAGAGGAGACGTTTTGCAAAGGCTTCGCCTCCCCTCTAAATATATCAGTATGATACATATCACAGATGCAAATTACGGATTAAAAGCTTAAACATTTTAAATCGCGATCTTATTTCTTACTAATTAAGCATTTTAATTAAACAAATTACAAGAATTAGAAAACGAACAATGAAATTAAATTGTCTATCATTTAATATTACGGTATATGAATAAATATAATCCTAACTAATATGTATAAATGCCAATGTGAGTTTGTTTGTTTCTTAAGCTTTCACGCCTTAATTACTTAACCGATCATCATGAAATTTAAGAAATATTTTTGATATATTAGAAAAGGTTATAGGCTATAAAATGTAACTTATCTGTTGAAACGTAAACTATATAATAGGTTTTATAACTTAAAATGATTGTCGTTGTATAAGCATTAAATGTTGAAAGTTTCATAACGGTCAGTTAAACGATGCAAAAGTTTATCTGCGCAGGTGCGTGGTGTAAACTACGCAAACATTTTAAACCTTTTCTAATGCATCAAAAATATCTCTTGAAAATTTCATGATGATCGGTTAAGTAATTAAGGCGTGAAAGCGTAACATTTATTAATTACGCGTTTGTTAAAGCGTGTATTAATTTTTATTCGTTTAATTTAATTTATTATTTAAATTCCTTCAGGATTTCCGTCTTTTGGCTCTTCATTCACAAACATTTTTCAGTCATTAGGAAATATACTTAGCAGTTTTACTAGATTTCGTGGCGATACACTCCGCGTAAATACAAAATATCCGCGGCCTATAGGTATTGAAAAAGGGCAGTATTTACTGCAATTTTACGTAGCGTGTATTTTTAAAATTCACGCGGAGTTGAAACTTATTTAAGGACATCAGCGCGAGCAAAGCCGCTGGTAAAAGCCGCTAGTATTACATAAAGAAAGAAATCTGAAAGGTTTCAGGTATTAACGATCACCCTAAAGGATTTGTTAAGGTTTACGCTCTCGCTGGCGCTTTTCCATGCGCCAGACAAGTGAAGCCTGCATCGCAGTCCGGGCTCGTAATTTCGAATACCTTCTTTAATGACGATCATTGTCTGTTTTTGTTCTTATTTGTAGGTTCCTGCTGTGCGAAACATAACAGAACATGTTTTGTCTAATTGTTTGTGTCCTTCCTTTTTTGCGTTTTGTGTCGTCACTGCCACGCCAGGAAAGCGTTTCCGACCATGCATTGCTATATGATTTCCCATCGTCTAAGTGTACTCTATCTCTCCTGAAAGTTATAAAGCATTTCTCACGCCTTTTTGGCATGCCTTCTTGGTGTAGTGGTCAGTACGCTCGGCACGTATTCGAGTCGTCCGGGATTCGACTCTCGGCGAGGGCACTGCTAATTTTTCAAGTCTCCTGCTTCAAAATAATCCTAATGGCTCTATAGTGGCGCCCGAATTAAAAAAGATGGTGGATCATGGTTCTCCACCACTAGGATTTGGCGATTGGGTCCCCTAATCCCCAGTCGCCCTTTAAAAGGGCGAATATATAAGGTATTTCTCCCGCCTTCTGGTATGCCTTCGTGGTGTAGGAGTCAGCACGCTCAGCGCGTATTCGAGAGGTCCGCGGTTCGAGTCCCGGCGAGGGCATTGCTCATTTGTCTCTTGTATTGCTTCAAAAATGCTTATAACTCTACAAAGCCTGTCATCGCTGTACTGATAGACCCTGCATATTCAAATCCTAGTGAACAGGCTGGCTGCAAGGGCGTTTTCATTAGATTTCCCTTTCGGTAGCGCAATTCTCTTAGAAGTCCAGTTTCTCTTAGAAAGTCCTGAAGCCATTCCTTCTCTTTAGTCGATAACCCTCGCGTGCGTTTTCGTATCAGATATACCAAACCAAACCGATTAAACAAGAACGTGTATTGAAAATCATGCGCAAAGCACGAAGATATTAAAGATATTAATAAAACGCTCAGAAATAAACATGAAAAATTAATATAGAAGAAGGAAGAAATAGAAGAAAATATGAGAAAAGAAATTTTTATGCGGGAAATCATTTCCCTTACCCTCTTTAAACTATTCATGACTTAGCGAGAGATTCAGAAGTTTAAAATGAAATTATTAAGTTAAACCGGGGGTTCTGAATCTTTTTTATCACATGCACCCCTTTCTCCATTGCTAGATTATTCCACCCTTCTTTCCAAAACTCGCCAAGGAAGTGTATGTATGCATTTATCTAGATTTAGATGATTCTTGACGTGTTTTATAAATAAACAACAGAATGTGTAAAAGTATTGGAAAATGCCGAAATTTAAATAAAATTTGCCTTTTATACTCATAAACTAAACCTAAATATTTAACTGATAAATAAAAGACTGTTTGCATTCCTCCTGATACTATAAAGTTCTCCCCTAGAGGCGCATTTTCCTTTGATTGAGAACCCTGGTTTAAACATGTTCCTAACTTTAAAAAGCTCATGTTCGTCTGTGGTCTTTCGTATTAGAGTGACTTTACAATATGGACTACAGGCAAGCGCAGGTTCATCATGTATGCGTGTGTATGTATGTATGTGTGTAAGACTATTAAGAAGAACTGAAATTAAGTAATAAAATAAGCAATCAAATAAAAAAAGCATTTGAAAAGTAAAATTTAAAATTACTTTTAAGAGAGGAGAGCTCTCAGTAAATAATTGAAAATAAAGTAGTATTATAAGGTATTTCTCCCGCCTTCTTAGAATGCCTTCGTGGTGAAATGGTTGTATCGGCGCGCGTTCGAGGTTCGAGTCACGGCGAGAGCATTGCTCATTTTTCATGTTTTCTTCTTAAAAATAACCTAATGTCTCTACAGCGGCGCGCGAACTAAAAAAGGTGATGCATGATGATTTTCCACCACCGAGGTTTGGCGATATGGTCCCTTAATCCCCAGTCGCTCTTTAAAAAGGGAAATATGTCTCTCAGCGTCAAAAATCCTAATCTCTCTACAGTATTTAACATTTAATTAATTTTTTTTCTTTTTTTTTTGTTGAGGGTGTTGTCTTTCTTAATATAATTCCTTTGTAAATTTGAACATTCACAGATTTTTCACAGATTCGCAAAAGCAAACAGACGAAATATTTTCATATGTTCCGTAGCAAATTTTGTACTAGTTGCGGAAGTTTTCAGAAATTTTTGAGTTTAACCAAAGTAAAAGGGGTTTATTTCTTGAAATAGCTAATAACAGACAAGTCTTTAAATGAAACTTTCCTATAAGGCAGATGATTTTATGTAACGAGTTTAGTACTGGAATTGGGAGGATTCTGTTTGCATAAAACTAACTTTTATATATGATGCTATTGTAGAAAAATGTCCTAATGTTGAAGTATTTATCATGCTTTACTTAATACGAAAAGTTCCGTACAATTATGTGCAGATATCGGCCGAGATATTATAGATAAAAATTTGAGAAGACAGTTACAATGTTAACAAAATCATCTTAACAAAATCGTTCTCAAATCATTATTCTCACAAAACCAGCAACGTTTTCAATAGTTTGTCCCTAATTCTGAAGTCCTATTTAATGACAGTTGTTAAAAAAGGAATTAATTATATAAATTCATCTTAAAAAAATCTCCAGGAATTTTGACGTAAAAAGGGTAAGACGCTTTTGTATTTAACCTAGTTAAGAAGCACGAGGATTTTACTAATCGGACTTTTTGATATAGCGGAACATATAAAATTGTATTTAATATTTACAGAACCCTTCAATCCCCAGCAAAAAAAATTAACAAATTGTTCGAACAGTAAAGCCAAATTGAGGCGAGAAGACTGCTAAGTTCAGTTGTGTTTACAGAGTTAGAGATATGTTTTTACTTCCTTGTACGAAGTAAAGGAAGTATTGTAATCGCGTAAAATTTCGGGTATCATATTTCAAAAAAATATCCATTTTGATAGCTGTCAAATCTCTCTGAACGATGGTTTTGCGTGACCTCTGTATGTACAGACAGAATAAAAGTCTCTATTCTTTCAAAACGCAATAAACAATGGATTTAAAATTGATTCAGAAGAGACTTTTTTTGTGACGTCTTTATATACCTACGTATACACTGGTGTGCAAAAATTAAGGACGAAGTCGAAAAATTAGCATATCAGCTGAACGAAGAGGCAGAGCGGACAGAAAGATCAATCAGGAGATTAAGTTAGGTGATGTACGGTAGCACATCCGCAGATATGCAGGTAGACGTAATGGGAAAGTGTCTGAGTAGTATAAAGCGTGTTGTCGGTGTAAGATCAGTATTTCTGGCAAAGAGATTGCACGCCGTATAGCAGTTAAAAACACACCGAGTTGCTGCCTCAACGAGAAATGGCGAATAATCAATCTGTTAGACAACATCTGGATGCTTTTACCCGAGGTCGAATCATTGGGAAGTTGGAGGAAGGACGCAGTGTGACAAGTGTGACTGCAGAGTTCGGAATTGCTCACAGCATCGTTTCACGACTTTAGAGACAATTTCAAACTACAGGAACAACTATCCGGGGGTTTAGTTGTGGTCGTCCACGAGGAACCACACCCGCATATGACCGGTATACTGCCCTACAGGCCAGAAGAAACAGGCGGCAGACAGTGGGAGAATTCGCTAGACACACGACACAGGCGACTGGACGACCGATATCGCGTTTTACCGTGGCCAGAAGACTGCACGGTGGTGGTCTGTTTGCACGACGCCCTGTACGGTGTGTACCTCTAACGCCTGCCCATCGAAGAAGGCGTTCTCTGGGGTGCCGGGAACATCGAAATTGGAGAGACAATGAATGAGGACGAGTACTCTTTACAGATGAGAGCAGATTCAGTCTGAGTAGCGATTCTCATCGCATACTCATCTGGAGAGAGCGGGGAAGCCGCAATCATCCCTCGAACATCATTGAAAGGGACAGGTATGGAGGTGGCGGTATTCTCGTTTGGGGAGGCATCATGCTTGGTAGTCGTACAGACCTTCACATCTTCGACGCAGGTTCAGTCAACGGGACTCAGACAAAAACAAACAAAAAGAGCGTTAATGTTTTGTATCAAGGAACATGAATCTTATGGCCGAAAGGGCGAAATTAAGAAGTCTTCAATAGCGTATCATAGTTGGAAATTTAATCATAATTTTGACTTTGGATCTGTAAAAATTACCCAAAAAGTTTCTTCCGTTGGTGAATTGAATTTTCTTGAGGCTTTTCATATTCACAAAGATTTAGCATGTTTAGTGAATGATTTTAAGTCTAACGCTTTAGAATTCTATTAACATAATTCTTGGTTATTCTTTTTGCCGATAGATTGCGTTGCCTCCTCGTGCATGGTACTACCCGTGGGTATAAAAAAGCCGTTACTGAGGTTCCTTTCCCTCTCTAAAAAATTCCTTCTCCTTATGAGGAGGGACCTGTAGCTACCCTCGAAATCGATTGAGTGTTTTAATAAATGTAAGCCAAGTACAAGGTCGTTTCAGCGATTTTGATTGTCACACTGAAATTCTCTGTCTCATTTTGAGAAAATTTGGAAATTCATATCTAACACCAAAACATAGCGAAACAAAGCATATCTATGTAAAATGCACTATTTTTAGTGTGTAAATTGCGATTTTTAAAGTAAAGTTGATAACACCAGAGGGGCTATTACTCTCAGTCCTCACTGCGATCAATCACTTTTGCGGAGTATCAATTTTCAAATCATAATAAATCAATCATATATATGTATACAGAAGTTGACCACTCCTTTGCTATATACAATCACTAATAGAATCGATATTGTTAGAGATTTCTATCAATATTTAAATTTTATTAATGACGCTTATAACGCTCATAACGCATTTTTATGAAGCTTATAACGTTTGTAACCGAGGATGATTATAACGATCGAAATATATTATCGAACGTTTGCTTTTTTATCGATGACGTATATCGCTTAAAACGTTTATAATGCATATCACGCTTTTAATTTAATCCCGCTTTTACATCGAATCCCTTCTGCGGTGTAACACTTTTCAAATAACGTATAGGCGCTTATAAAGCTTAAAAATATCATGTTTTGAAATGCTTGTGTTTTGGACGATACCGTATATTGCTTATAACGTAACCTTAATTTTACGTCGAATCACTTTTGCTTTTTTACTTTTCAAACAGCGAACGGACGTTTGTAACGCTTAAAAGCATTATGCTGTTGAATGTCTGCTTTTTGGCATGTAACGTATATCGCTTATAACTCTTTAAAATGCATATACCGCTTGTAACGTAGCCTCACTTTTACGTCGAATAACTTTTGCGGTGTATTACTTTTAAAATAATACATGGGCACTTACAACTCTTAAAAGTATAATTTTGTTGAATGTTTGTTTTTAAAGGAGATAAAAACATATCGTCCAAATCGCATAATACCGCTTTTAAATCTTATACTTCTCACAACGCTTATAATTTATCCTCACATTTGCGTCGAATTAATTTTGTCTGGTATTACTTTTTAAATAACACATGCAAACTTATAAAGCTTAAAAATACCATGTTGTAAAATGTTTGCTTTTAACGATACCGTATATCGTTTATAACGCTTATTCACATAACGTTGATAATCTATCTTCACTTTTACGTCGAATCATTTTCACGGCGCACTACTTTTCAAATGACGCATGAAGATTTATAACGCTTAAATACGTATATCATGATGTCGAATGTTTGCTTATAACTTATCCTCACTTTTGCATCAATCCATTTTTGCAGTGTTTTACTTTTTAAACAACGCATGGATGATTAACATATAAAAATACCACATTGTCGAATGTTTGCTTCTAAGATAATGTATATCGTTTTTAACACATACAAGTCATCTTCGCTTTTACATCGAATCCTTTTTGCGGTGTATTACTTTTCAAATAACACGTGGAAACTTATAAAGCTTAAATATATCCTGGGGTCGAATGCTTTCTTTCTGAATAATAACGCATATCGCTTATAACGCTGTATGTAATATCTGTACTATTAAAATTTGTGCGCGTATGTTTGTTTGTGGCAAGGAGGTTAGAATATATTTAGTCAGTATTCTAACCTTTTTGGTTTGTAACCCCGTCTCCTCCGGAACGGCGGTGAGTTTATAAGGAATTCTTCCCGCTTTCAAAGCATTTCTTCGTGGTCTGATAATCAGCATACTGGGTCCGAGGTTCGAGTTGCGGCGAGGGCATTGCTCATTTTTCACATTCTTCTGCTTCTAAAAAACGTAATGTCCCTAGAGTGGCGCCCGAACTAAAAAAGGTGGTGGATGATGATTCTCTACCACCAGGATTTGGCGATTCGGTCCGCTAATCATCAGACGCCCTTTATAAGGGGGGTTATATAAGGTATTTCTCCCGCCTTCTGAGCATGTCTTCATGGTGTAATGGTCAGCACACTCGGCGCGTTTTCGAGAGGTCCAAGGTTCGGGGACCAGCAAAGGCATTGCTCATTTTTCAGAATCTTCTGCTTCTAAAACAACCTAATGGCTCTACAAGTTGGGGTTTGTGAGAAGTACCTCCCGGATTCCATTAATTCCTGAGAAGCCATTTCGACTATTCTGACCTTCGTACGACTTTGATCAGCTGAGATATTCATCAAAAACTCTGAAAACGCTAATTTTCTTCGTCATTTTTCCGAGTATCAACAGTCTCGCGCGCCGCAGATGAAAATATGCTTTATTTCGAAAAATGTTGCCACTGCTCGCTTTCAAATCGTAGAGTTGTGTTAATAAAAAATTTATAAGTTTACAAAATATCAAAAAAAAAAAATAACATTGCCAAGCATAAAATACAGTACTATTACATAAGATCATGTTCTGACGTTGAAGAAAGCACGCAATTGCATGTGCGGTCATTGTATGTCGAAAATGTTCTTTAATGTCAGCACTATAATAAATAGCTGATGATGGCAACTCTTTTGTTCCAGGTTAGGATAATTGAAACGGTATATTATTGTCACATTGATCCTTTTACTGATATTGAGGAAAAGTTTTTATATTATATTAAATTTAAATCATGGCATCACACTTGTACGTATTAACCTGATGTGTCAACAGTTTTTGTTTTGCAATTAAAAATTATTTACAAGTTAGTTGCTGCTTTGAAAAAATGAACTGATTACATTCATATTAAAATGCTCCTAGACCAAAAAAAAAAAAAAAACCGACGCACCAAGAAAGAGTTATCCGAATGGGACAAATTCGGTAGAAGTGATGTACATGTACAGAAAAACAAATGATTACAGTTTGAGAAAAATTGGATGATTTATTGTGTAAGGTTTTACTTAAACTAACAAAATTTTATTTTAATTTGCCTTTTTCTATCTGTTCTTATTTCAACTTCCCGTTAGAATAGGTGCGCGTTTCAGCTTTATGCTAATTTGAAGTGGAGCCAAGTTCTATTTAAACCGTAGGTAGGAACCTCTCAGTGTGAGAGAGCTTTTAGTCTCAGACCACTGTTACTCTATTCAACGTTCGCCTGACCAGCTAGTATTTAAATTCTAAGACGTAGCGCTGTTACGCTATTACTTATTGAAGTAATTCAAAGTGCTTTAGTATTAGTTAAATCTTGCTACGCACCATTTAGTTTAGAGGCCAACCTCGCGTTCATAGCTCTGGGAGCAACGACTACTTAATTTCTAATTAGTTTTAGTTTAAATTATCTGATTGTTCAATTTAGGCGCAAGTGCGGTCATTATTTTCTGTATCCCTCCCAAGTTGGAAAGTGGCTGTAAATAATTGTGGTTTAATAAAAGAGGATTTTAAATCCTTCTTACGTATAGTTATTCTACCACAGGACATAGCAGCGTTCAGCTCTCTGTTCAAGATCAGGACTTAAGATTTACACGAAGATGTTCGCCAAGAATATGCACCGAACACACAGTCCTGACAATTGAAGTGATAGAGCTCTACAAAGTGAAAATATCAGTAACGCGTTTGTCCACCTCTGGCCCTTATGCAAGCAGTTACTCGGCTTGGCATCGATTTGTCGTTTCTCTAGGCCTACCGATTCCTTTCTGACCCTGTGTGCGGCCATGGTTCACCCGTTCCTGCCAACATCGTCTAATAGTGGCATCGTTCCTGCTCAAATATCGAGCTATTGGCCGATAAGACCAACCGGCTTCTTTAAGCCAAACTACATGACCTCTCTCAAATTCTAACATCTGCGCATATCGTTCGCGCACCTGTATGTGAGGCATAGTTACAGTCTACCAGAGTACACGGAATGAAATTCGTGAAGAATTTATGACCTGGAATTGTAATTTCTCCTCTTAAATATTCTGCCAGTTGCGCAGATCAGATGCGCTGTAGCGACAAACGTTCATTATTAGCATCCAAAATGTAAAATTTTGCATTTTCCGTCGAAATCTGCATGCATACCAATTTGTGACCAATTTGCTTTGTATCTTCTCAGTGCATCTTTTTTTTTTGTTTAAGAGTGTACATTTAATTTTCAGATGTACATAGAAATTATAAATTTTGCTTTGGCCACAATCCGCTATTATCTTATATGAAATTATACTAAATTTTTTCATTTTTAATACCCTTTTTTAATACAAATGATAATTTTTTTCCAGAACAAGTAAACGTTTTACTTCCTTGTACGACGTAAAGGAAGTATTGTAATCACGAAAAAATTCCGGGTACCATATGTCAACGAAAATATCCATTTTCACCGCTGTCGAATGCAATTTAACGATGTTTTTCCGTGACTTCTGTAGGTAAGGACAAAATATAGGACTCTTTTTAACCCAAACGAATTATAAAACATTTAAAATGAATTCAGAAGAGATTTTTTCTTGGCGT
>KK120706.1:233665-244056 GCA_000611955.2 Stegodyphus mimosarum | reverse complement strand
ATATAAAACCGAGCCCACGGAGCCGGGTAACAGAGTGCGTATATATGTGTGTATACTCACTCTGTTACTCGGCTGCATGGGCTCGGTTTTATTAGTCTTATATCTTGCTAAATTGTGCATTTTTTCCTTTAGAAATGATTGGATTATGCTGTTCTTATCTTCCGGTTAAGGGTTTTGTGCCTTTAGTTAACCTGAATGCCATAGTTGTACAATTATCAGCAACTTAAAAATTGTTTCAGAGCTTCTAAACCTAATTTTTTTAACATTGCAGCCATATTTTTTTGCATTTGAAGCTTAGCAAAATAACGGATTTGTTGCCAATCTAGAGAAACTAAGCTTCGCTACAACAAAGATAACGTCTTCTTTTATTATTGTGAATTAAATTATGCTTAATCCATTCTGGAATTATAATTTAAGCTACTAGATTATTGCATATATTGACTCAGTGTCCACAAATAAATTCAGTTTATACGCCTTCAGTGTCTTTTTGCCGAGTGAGACCAAAAGTAAACTTTCAGTTTTGTTAAAAGTAGTTTTGTTGTTTGTTTTTCACATGAAATGTTTTATTTATTCTGTGCAATTTCTATTGCCTCTAGATTTTGGTTTCAAGTCATTTGGTGAAACCTTTCTTTAATTAATTAATTTTTATTCGTAATGACTTCCTTTTCCAGTTTCAAATAGATTTATGAAATGTTCTAAGTAAGTTTAGAGAAAGTCTTGCTGGAATTTGGCAGTGTGTTAGGGATCACTTCTTTTTTACGGACACACGTTACTGTACGCTGCGCTATCTAATTTCGTTCGCTTTCATAAATGAAGTGAAACTGAATAAATACATTCAAATATGCAGCACAATTTATTAAGCAAAATGAAAGTAAAACCAAAAGCTACACTGTAAAAATTGATTAAATTGATTAAATTTGTGAAATTTTAAGAGCGAAGGGTGGAATTAAAATCATCAATGAAAGCTGACATATTTAGATGAACGTGGAAGGCTTTAAAAGATTCTAAATCCTTTCACTCGCTAAAAGTATTTCTGAATACATCTAGTGAAAGAAAATTGAACAGAAAGCACCAGGAATGGCTAGTATGGAGAATATATTAATTTCTCCTTTTCTGAGAAAATATTTGCATCAATTTATGCAAAATGAAGTTTGAAAGCCGTATCTGAATAAAGCTGGAATATTATATTATTCTAAGACATAAAATATAATAAAGGAGTTTCAGTGACCACGAATTCAGGAGACCACGAATTATATTAAATAATAAAATTTATCTTCGGAAGTTGTAACTGAGAAAACTTTAGGTGGTTATTCAAATAATGAAAGAAGGAAAAGGACGACAAGATCATTGCGATTGCTTCTACAAAAGCTTCTTATTACGGTAAGAAGAAAATATTTCTAAAGCTGTATGAACAATAGAAGAACAAAAATCTTTTTGAGTAACAACAACGTTCAAATAATTCAATTCCAGAACGAGAAAACAGTAAGAAGAACAGCATTAAACACACAGAAAAAGGTGAGGATTGTTAGAATGTTTTTTTTTGTTTGTTTGGCACAATGAAAAGGCTCATGATAGAAGCAAAGGGAAATACATCCGATGTATAGCATTTGCAAAAATTAAATTTATTGTGCTTTTCGAAAGGTCTCAGGAAAGAGGGAGATAAGAAATTCAATTTTAAGTGTGAATTGAATAGCAGGATCAGAGTATTTCCTAAGTGATAGGATGTTCAGTGCCGTTGAAAAACGAGAATGCATCAATCACACGGCAAAATGAAATCGAAAAGGCAATTTTTACTACCTCGTACGAATTAAAAAGGAAATATTGTAATCGCGAAAAACTTCAGGTATCATGTTTCAACGAAAATATCTATTTTGATCGCTATCGAATGCAATTTAATGATGTTTTTGCGTAGCATCTGTACGCAAGGACAGAATAAAAGACTCATTTTGCCCCCAAAAGTTATAAAACTGATTTAAAATGGATTCTGAAGAGATTTTTTTTTCGTGGCGTCTGTGCATATGTACGCATGTATGTATCTCGCATAACTCCAAAACAAGTAACTTCAGAACGTTGAAATTTTGTATATAGCACTGCTTTAACACGTAGATGTGCACCTCCAATTTTGGTTGTAATCGGCCACACCAAAATTATATAAATATGAATATATATATATATAAATATGAATATATATATATATATATATATACAGTCCAGTCACATTAATGTGACCACCACGTACTTTCCATGTCAGAGTTAAATAACCAATCACAGAAGGCAGGTGGCAGCACAGTGCAGTTGAGCGTATATAAAGGGTGTGTGAGGGCTTCGGAAAACATTTCAATCGTTGGCGTAATGCAGAAACGAAGCGATTTATCCGACTTCCAAAAGGGCATGATCATTGGCTTTCGGGCCAAGGGTGGAAGCATTTCCGAAACGGCTGAGTTTGTGAACTGTTCGCGTGCCGCCGTGGTAAAAGTGTACCGTGCATGGCAAAATGGGACTGTCCAAAATCAGCGACGTGGCAAATGTGGTGCACCACGGGCCATAGATGACAGAGGCGAACGACGGTTGCGGAGATGCGTTCGGGCAGATAGACGGGCTACCGTTGAGCAACTGACCACCAAAATGAACCAAGGGGCTACCAAAAGTGTCTCCCAAAGTACTATTCAGCGAACATTGCTGCGTCTGGGCCTCCGAAGCAGACGCCTGGTTCGTGCACCTATGCTGACTGCTGTTCATCGACGGCGAAGGCTAGAATTTGCACGCCAGTACAGCAGCTGGACGTCCACTGAGTGGCGACAGGTTGCGTTTTCGGATGAATCGCGTTTTATGCTCCATCGGACAGATGGACGTTGGCGTATAAGGCGTGAAACCTCTGAAAGGAACCACCCTGCAACCATTGCCGGAACGGTCCAAGCTGGAGGCGGGAGCATTATGGTCTGGGGAATGTTTTCCTGGCATTCTCTAGGTTCACTGATCATTGTGGAAGGCACAATGGATCAATACAAGTACGCATCTGTCCTTGCGGACCATGTTCACCCCTACATGCGCATTGTTTTTCCTCAGGATGATGGCATCTTCCAGCAGGACAATGCGAGGTGCCATACAGCTGCCAGTGTACGTGCGTGGTTCGAAGAGCACCAGGATGAGTTTACCGTCCTCCCCTGGCCAGCAAACTCACCTGACTTAAACCCAATCGAGCATCTGTGGGACCATCTCGATCGAGTTGTTCGCGCCATGGATCCTCAACCGCGTAATCTAGCGCAGCTGGCCACGGCATTAGAGTCGGCATGGCTCAACATCCGAGAGAACACCTTCAGGGACCCATATTACTCTCTTCCTGCACGTCTCGCAGCAGTCCGCTCTGCGAAAGGTGGTTATTCTGGCTTTTGACAGATGGTCACATTAATGTGACTGGACTGTGTATATTCACTCTGTTACTCGGCTTAGTGAGCTGTCTTTTTTATTCTTATATGTTGTGTTGGTAAATATGTTGGTAAATTGCTCATTTTTTTGCTTTAAAAATGACTGAATTATCTTCTGGTTATGTTTTTATGCCTTTAGTAAATCTAAACGCCAATAGTTGTATAATTATCATTAATTTAAAAGTTGTTTAATTGCTTTTTTGTTTAAGAGCGGTTAAGCCTAATTATTTTTATCATAGTAGCCATTTGTTTACAATTGAAACTTAGCAGAATAGTGGATTTGTTGCCAATCTAGAGGAACTAAACTTCGCAACAACAAAGATAAAGTCTACTTTTATTATTGCGAATTAAAGCATGCTTAATTCATTCTCGAATTTATTCGAAGAAATATGTGTTTAAGATTTACCTCGTAATTTTTAATATAGATATTTTGAGTTTTTATGTATTTTTGCGCTGTCGCGAAGTGAGAACTGAATTAATTGAATGAGGAATAGTGAATCGTCTGTGAAAAACAGTTTCTTTTTTGCTTTTGTTTGTTGAATTTCTTTTACATACCGTTTTAGATTTATTATAGTATTTGAATATAATATGTGCCAATGGTTAGGTAATTCTTCAGATGATATAAATTTTGTGCATTCAGAGTTGTAAAATAAATGAGATGTAACGTTGTTAAGTGAACGTAGCGCCAGAGGGTCGCTATGGTAAATAAATATAGTGAATTTTAAAGAGTGCATTTATTCTATTGTGGTTTATGCGTTATGGAAGAAGTAGATTTAATTCAATTCAATATATTTAAATAAAATGCAAAATGCGTATGATTTAATTGTTGTGTAGGTTTATTAAGTATTATTTTACAGTGCTTAATAATATTATTAATTTACAGTGAATAGTAAAATTTTAATGTTCATGTTTGAGTTGTAATTTTTAAATTATACTGTTGCTAAATTATTTCTTTTGATTTGGGTAAAATTTCTTTAAGTTAGCAGAAAATCTTGTACAGCGATAGCCTGTTTTTGCGTTCTCACGGGAGGAGAATTTTGGGGTCGGCGGCCAGCTGCATTTTTTGTCCCCTTTTCTTGCGGGGGCGAACATGTGTTTTTCTCGTTCAAAGGCGATCAGCTTAGCGGCGCCGATTCTTGATAGAATTATGAGGGTACAAAAATTTAGGATTTGTCTGAAGAGTCGCCACGTTAACAGATTTACTACTTTGTTTTGAGCTTGAAAATAGGGGGCTTGTCGCTGAGAAAGGATAGGACTGATTTTCTTAGAATTTTGTTGGGTATTTATTGGTCTGTTTCTAGTGGTTAGAGAGGGTTACTGTTTTGTGTAGCATTGGTGAGTTTTAATTTTATGGATTTTTTTAACTAATAGTAATTATAGAGGCGGTGCACTTTTTGAGCGTCGCGAGGTTTTAAATTTGGTCTCTCCCGTGGCGAGAGAAGATTTTTCAAGATTTTGTCAATTTTTCGAGTTCTTTTTGAGGGGAGAGAGAGAGAGACCGGCGGCCCCTTCTCGGGGTTGTCCGTACGAGAATTGGCCCGAGAACGATGCGGGCTCCCATCGTATCGTCGTCGGCGAATCCTTTCTGAAGGTCTGCGGCTATATCCTATTCTCACTGATGTTTTTTCCTTGAGGAAAAATTTGATTTAAAGCTCACGCTTTAGTTCCAAATTACTGATAAAAAATTAGGAGAAAAATGTTACTCACCTGCAGATTACTGCGACTTGCACATATCTTCAGCGAGAACATCATTGAGAAGTAGGTGGGCTTTCACTTACAAATTTCTGTATGAGTATTTCTATGAACTGGGCTTGCACTTATCTTTATTGAGAACATCATCCAAATGTCGGTGGACATTCATGTTAAGTTGGACCTCCTTGCATGTAGAAGGTGTGTATCCATCAGGAAGTTTTCTCCAGCAGGCGAATTGACAATTTGGTGCCGCATTGATGAAGAAAGATTTTTGAACTTCTTCTACGTGCGTTTCGTAGACAAATAATAGGGAGACGAAATCTGGACAGGAATTTTTCTCCACCGTGAGTTGATTATTTTTTTGATTTTGTATTTAATTCTATATGTGTCCTCAAACTTATTGCCCACAACTGATTTAGGATTTTGTGAAATCGATTATTAGGAAAATAAAAAACTTCATCTTTCACTTTAACGAAAATTGATTTAAAATATTTGTATATGTAGTGTGAGTTTAAATGCTTGAGTAACCTTCTAAAATTAATAGAAATTGCAAATTGTTTCATTAAGATTTTGGTAAGATTTGGAAATATTTAAAGAATAAAAAAAATTGTTTCAGACTTCTTAGTATGGTTCAGCGATAATTACGAAATTATTGTAAGGTACATAACTAATAATTTTGAATACAATATTGATCATGGTACAGATTGTCGCATGAAGAATTGTGAGTAATTTTTAGTAAATGTTTGTAGGGATAGCCTGGTCAGCTATTCTGAATGGATAATCTTTTGGAATATTAAATAAATGTTTTTATTTGATTTAGTATTGTATGTTTTTTTGTGTTTTATCTTGTGGTCTACTGGAGGTCACCCATGTGATCCTTTCGGAAAACATGGTTAAACTTCCATTCGAACCTGGGTAGTTTATTGCGGGCGTAGGAGAAATTTAATGTTATTTATGACTATACGATCAGATTTATTAATTTAACTGAACTGGTTTTTGACTTCTTAGTGTGTGAGATTTATTTCTCCCTGGTGTTTTGAACTGTTCTGTGTTTTGCTTTTAAGTGTTTGTGGCTATCTCTAAGGTTGTATTGAAATTTATGTGTTTACAGGAAGCAAAGCTGATTAGTTAGTTTTAGTGAGAGATAGCATGTTGATAATTTTGTGTCAGTAATGCATTTTACATGAATATTAATATTTTGATTTTAACAAAACACCAGGGAGGATTTTTCATTTCATTGAACTTAAGAGTTGAGAGTTGATATTGATAAAACTTAATTTACTGTATTGAGGATTTATAAGAATTTAATCTAGCTGAAGGTTATCAATATAATTTGTTTACAAACACCAGTCTCTATGATTTGATTTTATGAACTCAATATATTTTTTATGAGAATTGTGTTTTTTAGTTTATCACGGCACCAAGAGAGGTTGAGTTTGCAGTAAATTAAAAAATTAATAGAAACCCGCAAAAAATTTTCTTTTCACAACAAATATTGTGGTAAAAAGTAATGGTTCGAATTCAACTAAAGTCGTTTTAAGGCATTACGCTGAATAAGAAAAGTTCAAAAATTTGAAAGCTTTAATTTTGATATACAACTGTGGAGTGAGCAAAATATCCCGTCTTGTGTCACGGATGACCCGCCTTGGTAATTTTAGTGTTAAGAACTTTGACAGCTGAAGAAATTGTTTCAAAACGCTCTAAATATTTTCTTATTTGGGTGACGTTAAATTTTTTCATATTTCATTCGTGGCGAAATCTTGAAGGAGTTTATCAAGAATTAAGAGTCATATTGATATTTTGGGAAACAGTGGAGTTATAAGTAAAATTGCTGTGTTCTTTTCTATATGAAAAATTTAAGAAACTGTGCGGGAAAAGTAAGAATACAGTGAGCATAAGTGCATTTAACATTGAGTAAATTTAGGTATCTCGGTAATCTGGCAACGTATCGCCAAGCTGACTTTTAGGCAAAATATTCTGTCGCTAAATTTTGCGCTAAATCGCCAAAATTCGCCAAATTTGGCGATAATTAGACGACATTTTGGTGCTGCCCCTCTGTCACCGTAATATGTAATTGAAATTGAATAAATGTAATTGACCATTATGTTAGCTGTAACAGTAATTCGACCCTCGCATTGCTTTCCAGTAATTTCGAGAAGTACTAGAAAGATCTCGGCGGCCGGTTGAAAACTCTATAAGGCCGGAGAGAGAACATCGATTCTCTTAGTTATTGTTGTTGCGAAATGTTAGTTCAAAGTGAACTGGAATTATCACCGGGTTAGTTTTCTTTTAAGGTACGCTGTACATTGCTTTGTTTTTAACGTTCTTAGTAGTCTGAAGTGTAACTACTGACTGTACTCTGGGATACTGTGAACACCTGTATGAATATTTCTATGAAAAATTCCAGAACTTTGAAGTGTTTCATTTGACAAAAAAAAAAATTCTATTAGCCTATTACAGGACCTGTGAACATTCAATTTATTACGAAACAGTACTCACTTTATAATATTTTATTGTTTGCTTGTTTTTTTTCTTGTGTTTTTGTTTTCTTTAATTAAAACCTTTATTTATTAACCCAAATCCATTCATTAATTAGCTCTGTAAAAAGAAAAATATATTTAATATCTCCCAAGTAGTCTATTCTATTTTAAAACAGAAAAAATAGACTAACTGGTGTGTTGCGAATTAGCGCAACTAAGGCGTTTTGAGTTCACTACATTATGTAGCTAGCGCAGTTCCGTTAGAGAATTATAATTCAAAACAACTATGACATCTTTATTTAAGAAGAGTGTTTTGCTTAACTCTTTATCAGTTATAAATATCTTAAGGCTTACCTATTCGGCGAGATTTGCAGGAGTTCCTACTAAGACGAAAGGTAACATGGCTAAAAGGAAAAAAAGTTGAATAACTGTTGCTCTGCTTCAAGTACAAGGGAGGTAGATAAAAGGCATAGGGTAGAATCCTCTATCACCAATGCATAGCTTGTGCACGTTCGAATTCCACTTGCGAGTTTTATTATGCAAGGGAGATATTAATTTATTCTAGCACTAATGATCTCCGTTTTACTGTTTCTAAACTAGCTTTCCTTTCGCGTTAATAACTATAAAAGAAAAATGAAACAAAATAGACCAAAACTTAGAAAAAATTCGGGGAAAAAAAAACACATTCCCACCATCATTCATACAATAATGATGAGAACAAATATTACGTGGCCGGTCGAGAAGCGTTGCCAACTATAAAAATAAGCTAAAACTAATTTAATTATTTTGCTTGATATGACATTAGAACTTTTACCCTACGTCGAGGAAGACTTCAAAATTTTCTGATGAAGTGTTATAATTAAATAATTTAGAATAGTCAGCAGTTAATTTTTGGTACAGAAACGCAGTGGTTTCAAGTGGATGGGGCATTGTAATTGAGTTTGATGTGTTCTCCTCTTGATAACGTTATATCAGATTTGATTGAATTCCTCTTCTTTTGTATTTTTTTCTGGTTTTGTTTTCTGTTTCAAGTTTTTTTTTCAAGTTCTTTTTTTCAAGTTTATTTTTTTATTTTTTCTGTTTTCAAGTTTTAGTTCTTTTTTTGCATATTTATATGATATTGTTACGTGCGTACGGGCTCGTTATATATTGAATGTACAAGTCGTTAAAAAGTTAACAAAAATTTATTCTTTCAATAAATTAAAATGCAGAAATATTTCTTCACAGATCTTCGCACAATATCACAATATCCAAAACGTTTAGCAAAAACCCAGTTCTAAACACATAAAATATTTCTATCTCACAGCGAAATCGCTACAATCAATACAGCATTAAGTAAACAAACAGCAGTTCGCTTTTTACAGCTACAAGTATAACAGCAACAACAACGACTGAGATGAGGTGTTTCACCTCGGCTTTTATGAGCTTTTTAATTATCAGTAGAACAATCCGATTTTTCTAGATTTTTCTGGATGGCAACAGTAATTACGAGATATTTATTTATTAATACATCTCTTTTATTTTTATTGCTATTTTTTTTCGACGCAGCTGTCTTTTCAAAAATCGTCTGCGTTGCACGGGGAAATAAAAAGGAATTTTAATTGCAATTCTAAATAAATAGCCAAATAAATGTGAAATTCGTAACAATATTTTGAAATTTATTGGTATTGAATTTTTCTACTTTTGGGGCTTTGGGTAAAATTGGTACAAAATTTTAGACTTTTGGTCTATACTGTTCAAATTTCATCAGCATATTGAGCAGAAATACTGGAATTATATAGTGCGAAAATAAATAAGATACATTTAACCGAAAAATTCTTGCTCTTAAGCTGCGAATTTTTGAATTAAAAGCAACTTGTACAAAAAGTATTTAAAAAACTGTTTAAAGATTGCCCTAGCTAAGGAAAAACTGTCGGACAGAAAAACTGTTTCTTGTTAATTGGAAGTGAAGAAATTAAAGTCGGAGATTTTTTTTTTCTGAAGGGAAATTTAAGTAAGTTTGGTTAAATTGCATAATGGCGAAGCACTGGAGGGCTATCTATCTAAGAGGAGGGATGCTGTCGGGGAATACTTCCTAAGGGAAACTAGCTCGTATACCCTTTGCACATGGGGAAATCAGCCCACCAGCCCATTCGCCTGGATTCGAACCTAGGTCAGAGCTACCAGTATTTAGCGATTTTACCCCTCGGCCGTCGATAGGAGCTGGTAAAGTTAGAAAATGTTTTAACTGCAGTAAAAAATCAAAAATAAAAGCTATTAATTCCGCTACAATTAAAGCTTAAAATAGTACTTTTCAAAGAGTTAGAATTAAGAATAAATATATATATATACGCAAGGTACTATCCTCGCCTTCACTTCTGATAACTTAACATCATAAATGGTTGAAGAATGTAGTGCCTAGGGGGGAAATAATCGACTAATGGAATCGAAATTTCGAACTAAAAATTTAATGGAGATATTAACAATTTCTACACCCTATGAAAATGGACTTACTTTCCTTTCGTTTATCCAAGTGAGTTACCATTTTCTTCTCAAGGTACTATCCTCGCCTTCACTTCTGATAACTTAACATCATAAATGGTTGAAGAATGTAGTGCCTAGGGGGGAAATAATCGACTAATGGAATCGAAATTTCGAACTAAAAATTTAATGGAGATATTAACAATTTCTACACCCTATGAAAATGGACTTACTTTCCTTTCGTTTATCCAAGTGAGTTACCATTTTCTTCTATGGACCTTGAAGTGTCCCTGTTCGGGCGCCAGTGTAGAGACATTAGGTATTTGAAGCAGGA
>KK120706.1:214712-233608 GCA_000611955.2 Stegodyphus mimosarum | reverse complement strand
ACATGAAAAATGAGCGACGCCTTTGCCGGGAGTCGAACCACGGACCTCTCGGTTGCGAGTCGAGCGTGCTGATCACTACACCACGAAGGCATGCGAAGAAAGCGGGAGAAATACCTTACAAGAACTGCATGGGGGTTTTCGTAATTTTCCCAATATGTAACGTGCTTACGAGCCAATTTCCATTAGCAATTCCTCCACGAAGACATCCCTCTCCTTCTGTAATGTGAATATTTACCAAAAAAAATGTCACAGTAAAGAAAACTAGAACAAATTCCTTTCATCTTTTAATGCGCACACATCGTCTTTTATGTCTTCCTATGTCATGGCTGTCTCTTCCGCCTTTTTCCACAAAAAATAGAGCGTTCAGCGACATCTTTAGGTAACGAAGAATGACATCCTACATATATATGATTTTGTCCATGAGCACTTTTCAAATCGTGCATTCGGACCGCATGCATTTTGAGACTACTGACATAGGGAAGACGTGTTAAAATTTACTGAGTATTGTCAAAAAATAAAAGCTAATTACCTTAGTTACTATTTCCAAAGTGTCATACATATCTAATCACAACAGTGTTCGAGCATTAAAGTTTTAGAATCCGGTATCTCGCTAATCCTATATTAGAGATTTGGGTTTATTTGGATTTACTGTGTGCTAACCAATCCTGTTTTTACAGTTTTTAGTAGAATATTTTTGTCACTTACAGAAAATGACTCTCAGCTTATTTTCTTCCAGAATTCTTCTGCAGGTCGAACTTCAATCTGCATTTGAATTTTGTTTCATTCTAATATTGAGATTGGTTTGGTTTATTTGAATACGGCAAAACACTCGACGGCTATCTGCCTAAGGAGAAATATGCCTTCGTGGAGGAATTTCTAAGGGGAACTGGCTCGTAAACACGTTTCATATTGGGAAATTCACGAAAACGCCCATGCAGCTCAAGGTCCGTAGAAGGAAATGCTAGCTCGCTTATATAAACAAAATGAAAGTGTGTTGTCGCCCTCTATTGGTTCTAATGTCAATGAAGTTCTCCCTTCTATAGAATTTTGCATTGATTTATGTTTGTAAATTTATACGCGACTGAGAAAAATTATTTTTTTAATATCATAAATATTATTAAATTTATATAGCATAATCACTGACACCCCACGTTCGATTGCATTATGCACCAATAAAGTAGGCAAAGTAAAGAAATAATCTGCAATTTATAATTTCATAGGTTTGAAAATTTACACTGTGAATTTATTTAATTTTTATTTTAATAAGATGTTATGTTAAATTAAAATAAATATGCTAAATTAATGTTTAATTAAGTGATTTAATGTTTAAAAAGCAGTGGGGCAAGTTATTTTGAATTTTCATATTACTTAAATTAATTGATTCTTTAATATACACAGAAAGTTTTATGCAAGCTGTTATGTGTATTTAAATCTAAATGGTGAAGAGACATAAGTGAAACTGGAAACTTAAGTTATGAAAAGGAATATGTAATGAAGTCAAATTACATTCGCATTTTCGGTGGATGAATTTATGTTTCTTCTCAGCAAAGATATTTGAATTATCATATATCATATACAGATGTCTGCCACATTTAAATTTAGGGAAACGTTATTTGAATATTTTAACTGCTCTTCAAAATACAGAGCTGTTGGAGTTATTGCCCTCTTTAAGTTATTATTTAAGTTACGGTAGTGTTTAAGTTATTGTATATTACTGTTTGCTAATGTAAAAGAATTTAACACATCTGTATCGGACTCTTACTGTCATCGTATCTGGATTAACAATATTCAACCATGATTACAGGCGAGCATTTTATTTTTATAACTTTAGCCTTGAGTGCATAATTCTTTACCACTTAAATGCATGTAGTTGCCATTTGGCAAAGTACTTATGTTTAGTCATTTAAATCCAATCAAAACACAAATTTTAGGTTTACCATAGTGTAGCCTATTGGATACATACTGTTTACGTATATAGGTTTGAAAGTTTCAGTGTGGTGGCATCACTAATGGTGTAACGGTCATTATTGTGAGTTGATGTCATGGAGGTAGGAAGTAACAAGGAAAGGCCCTGATTGGTTTTCCCTATACACTGCTTTGAAGCACTGGCGATCACTTCGTGGTGACCAAAGTATTCAGTGATTTACCATTAAGATCAATTGGGTTTGACATAATTGGATGTAAATATTTTGTAATTACGTAGTAAAAATACTATAAATGTATATATTTTCTTTTTCTACAATATTTCAGGGTCCTAAGTATGTGAAAAGAATACATTTTTAAACACCATTTTTTTCTGAACGGAATTAAATGCTGTACTTTTCACAGAAGAGTTTGCTCAGAACGGTTTAATTTCAATGAAGTATTTTCACAAGTTTTCGTTAATTACATTAAAAAAATTTAAGGTAATTCGATTTTATTCGGTTAAGGATTACAAAATTAAGATCAAAGTTTATTGCATTATTAATATTAAAATTATGCATTATTTCTTTTCTATTTACAGAGCTCCTTCCTAAAATACTTTCTCAAATATGACATGATTTTTTAACTTCTGAGGCATCTTTTAAATCGAAAAATCGAAGTCAATTTATAGTTAATGCTCTATTCGGTTCATTTCAATTACAGAACCTTTTATTTTAATAGCGTAACACGTTCAATATTGGCGCTGATTTCCATGTACTTAACTTTCTCTGAATATTTCTAAAAGGGAACAAAAGAAATGATTTTTTTAAAAAAATATTATTTAAAACTTGCAACTAAGTTATTATAAAATGTAAGGGAGTAATTCTTTTAATTATCAGATTTTTTTACTCTTAATTTCAACAATACATATTCTAAAATTCTTCCTTATTACTTCCTTAAAGTACGCATCTCATAAAATTTGCTTTACCTTTAAACAATACCAATTTTTACAATAACAAATTAAATTCCAGTACGAACAATTCTTGCTTAAATAGTTTTATAAACGAATTTGGCAACCGAATTTCAATTTATGTTTACAATTCAATGTTAAGGTTACATTCATACGCTACGTATTACATGTTAAGATACATATACTTAGATAATATTTATAATCATTATAAATGTAGACACATTTAATAAGTAGATTTCTTCACAGTAGTTTATGAATGAGTAAATCCTTCATTTCAGACACGTTATAAATAATTTAATAAATATTTACGTATTTAGTTAAAGCCAAATACATGTTTTTTGCAACTATGTTCATAAATACACATACATATTTCATATTTTTCATTTTCGGCATGTGAAAACCTTTAATTTCTGTGCATTCACTATGCGTTTGGAACATAAAATAAAAGTAGCGAGTACTCTATGAAGGTTATCGATAGACGTATAAAATTTTAAAGGTACCGTAAGGTATTTTTCTTTCTTTAAAAATAACATTTTTGCTAAAATCTATGTTGCTGTAGTTCAACAGGTTAGAATTTTATAAAACTAATTCATAATCAAAAAATCTCCGTTATTAGTAATCGAAAAATAACCAAGATGTGTGATTTTTGCGTAAATGTCACTAAACTATACAAATTGCAACTATCCAATGCACAATGAATGTTTCTTTTATGTGAAAATGTTCCGTTTTTCGATTTGTATGGAACTGTCGTGTGTCGAAATACACTCATGTCCATAAATTAAGGATAATTCGGAGTAGCGCGGAAATCGAACTCTAAAATAAATATATCACCTGTAAAATCACTACACACATCTTCAAGAATCATATGCAAATTTCAGGAAGTAACCAGATGACACCGATGGTACGCCACAATGACGAGAGTGTAAAGAGTGTAAGAGAGTGATATATAAGGAATACAGGCAAAGAAGTAAAATTGTTCGCAGGCGTTTTATAAGCATTTCAGTGCAATAACCGAATAGTTATGACACAAAGGACGCATTTGAATGATTTATTACGTGGTAGAATTATCGGCTGTCTGGAATGTGGGCGTACCCAACTGGAAGTATCAGACGAACTTGAAATTACCCAGGGTGTCATCTCCAGGCTTTGGCAACAATTCCAAGATGATGGTAATGTGAGTAGACGTTACAGCACAGGTCGCCCCAGAGTTACAACGCGGAATGAGGACCGGTATTTGGCAGTTACTGCCAAAAGAAACAGGCGGAGCACAGCCTCAGACCTGTGTCTTCAGCCACTGGTACGACAATTTCAAGGCAGACCGTGTACAGACGCTTAGGCCAGATTGGTGTATATGCTCGAAGACCTGTCAGATGCGTTCCACTTACTGCAACTCACTGTCGCCTGCGGTTAGCCTGAAGTAGAGAGCATGCATTGTGAACACCGGAACAGTAGGCTTGTGTGATGTTTTCCGACGAGTCCAGGTTTAGCTTGCAGTCTGATTCTCGCCGGACTTTCATATGGAGAGCTCCAGGTACCCGTTACCACCAAGAAAACATCATTGAACGACACCGTTACGGTGGTGCAGGAGTGCTCGTTTGGGGTGGAATTATTCTGGGTTCCAGAACTGACCTGCATGTTCAAATTGGAACCATGACAAGCCAAATCTATCGGGACGTCATTCTGGAACAACATGTACGTTTGTTTCGGGGCGCCATGGGCGCACAATTTGTGTTTATGGATGACAACGCCCGTCCTCACCGTGCAAACATCGTAAGCGAATGCCTTCAATCGGAGGATATCAGCCGTATGGACTGGCCAGCATTCTCACCGGACTTGAATCCAGTAGAGGACGTGTGGGACATGCTTGGCCGAGGAGTTGCAGCCCGTCAACTTCCTCGTACATGTCTACCGGAACTTCGGAGAGCATTGATTTTTGAGTGGTGTATAATCCCCCAAGATCAGATCGATAATTTGATACTCAGCATGCCTAGGCGTCGTACGGACTGTATTGCATCGTCTGGGAGACATACAATGTATTAACAATCACACCAACCATGTAATATTGGTTTTTTGTAAATAGGGTTTTTGTAATTTGCTCCAGGGAGAAAAAATCGCTAATTTTTTTAATATTATCAAACATATAGCGTCTTTTTTTGCTCTTTACCTTTTGTTTAATAAATCAGCTTTACAAATAAGTCAAATTTGTTTTGCTTCTAACTCTTCCTTTGCCTGATTTTGCATTATCCTTAATTTATGGACATGAGTGTACTAAAGGGGCTGTCACTTCTAGCGACGCGCGCGGCTAGGCGGACATATCCGAGAAACGAGATTCTAGTAGCACTGGTTTTAACGGGAGGTTTCCAAGGAATGTTTCGTATAGCTAGGCGAAACATCTCCCGACTATGCGAAACATTTTGAAACTTCCCCGAAAATGTTTTGTCTGGAGCCTTGTTCCAAGTAGAGATCAAACAATCACATGAAAGCTCTGCTTCTGAAGGATCACCAGTAATTTTCAATATGGCGATGACTCTCGTTGTGAAATCATGGGCGGTGGAAATAGAAGCCGATTTAATTGAAGAAATACGGAAAAAAGCTGTATATATATTGCTGTTTTGTTGTAGTTTAACTCATTTTTAAATGTTTATTTATTCATTAAATCGTGGAAATGTCAGAGTAGATAAAATTTTACGATGTACTTGGCGATGACGTGCTATTTCTGATGATTTGTTTACAAATTATTCGTATCCAAATTTGTCGTATGTCGTGCTGATCGTGGGAAAAGAGTGTTATTGTTATATAATAGAACTTTTTTTTATTAAGGTGAATAATTTTTTAAAATATCTTTGTATATGTGCGACTTTACTTTTCTGTTAATTACTTTTAAATTGAAATTGCATAATCAGCGATTATGTTAAACTCAGCGATTATGTATATTTATTAAAACATAGATTATGCAATAATGAGGATACACATTAAATTTGTATGCTATTATCTCCATGTTATTAATGAAATGCCTTTTAAATTATAAACACCTTAAGAACTGTATTTTTATTATAAATGCTACATATTGAAACATTGGAAATTTATGGATTTATTATTATGAATGACGAAAACCATTTGTATATACATTCATTAATATAAATCTTATTTGTTACATTAATACTAATAAACATACATCAACAACTTCTAAACCATAGCATCTCATCTCTCTATGTGTATGTAAATATATGACTAATTACATGTGTCTGTGTATATATATGTATGAATACAAAAATAAACATTGCCAAAAAGTTTGTTTGAAGTTACTTCTAATTCACATAACGATTATGTAATTGGCAGTGACTGTAGTCAACAGTTCTTTGCACATTATCATGGATATGGAATACATAGTTGAAAAATAACTGAAGTGCATTTTGTGTATTAGGCTAGTCATTAAAATTCACTCACTTACACACAACCTTTGCATTTGTAATTCGGAATTTAAACAAAGAAACTGAGCAAGTAGCCCTTACGACATATTTAACATTTTAGGGATAAAATAAATATTTTCCCCTCAAAACATATATCAGTAAATGACATTATATTGTGTACATAAACGTTATTAAATAAATATATGGATACAAAAATGTTGTTTGCAATAATAAAATCAAAAATAATGACAAACTACTGAACGTACGATGTAAAAGTATTTACAAAAATATATACAACAGATCATTACAGGAATCGGAATAAAAAAATATGCAATTTAAAAGTAACAATTAATGTAATAAACACATGTCATTTTGCCAAGGTATTGAGCCAACAATATTAAAATAATTAGAAAATATATTTTGTATATACACAGAATTTGAAAGCAAACGTCTCTTTCGCCAATCTGAGCAATAACTGATTCCTGTTTGGCTTTCAAATCTGTTTACTAAGTAAAGATGGTAAGCCGTTTCGAGGAACCGCAGGTCGAGAAATGTTTCTTTCGACGCCGTGTTCCAGCAACAAATACCGGATATGATAGGGGTTTAACAGAGCGCTGTCAAAGAAGCTTCTGAATGCAAACAAAAAACACCCCATTTGGAGACCGAAGCCTCGGAGCAGCGCTGCACTCGCAGTGCGGGCTTGGCTCCTCCTTCCTTTCTTACCTCCTTGGTTGATGTGTAGGGTGAGAACATCATTTACGTGTCCGAACTTTTGATTTTGTGTTTGTTGTTATTTTGATGTATTCAAAGCTTTAAAATTATTTGAACAAGTTTATAAGGTATGTATTATTACATA
Source organism: Stegodyphus mimosarum (assembly GCA_000611955.2). Taxonomy (NCBI): domain Eukaryota; kingdom Metazoa; phylum Arthropoda; class Arachnida; order Araneae; family Eresidae; genus Stegodyphus; species Stegodyphus mimosarum. Next base: position 226,470 of record KK120706.1, on the reverse strand, counting down.
AAATTGTTATTACACATTTGCTTATCATATTTTGTTTGTAAAAGTTAATAATATTTTTTCAAAAATTTGAACAAAATTTAGATTTTTTTTAGTATTTTTTCTATTTTATTTGATATCAATTCTAATGCATTTTTGACTTTAAAAATAAAAGTAAAAATTCATACATTTAAGGGATAAAATATAAAACATAGCTTCCCAAGAAAATTTTAGAGAAAATTCTGAAGAAAATTGCAGAAGTGATCGGACCGATATAAGACTCCAGGAAAATAAATAAATTTCAGAATCAGATTATAAATATTAGGGATAAGTTGGTACATCTTTAAATGTGGAACAGAGAGTTAAATACAGAATAAATGGACGTAATTTTAGTTTCTTCTATTTTAAATTTTAAACATTACTACACCACATACTTTCCAGTTCTTATAAAATGTGGGTCTTCAGTCTGGTCATGCTAAAATGAGTAACATTGTAAACTGCCGTATGGTACTGAATGGCAAATTCTGTAATGAAGTTTGGAAGATTTCTGGTGAAACGATAAATTACTGGAGAAAATTTCCGTAATTGATATTTATTCTGCATAGTAAACAATACTTGAAGCAGATATATTTCGATTCCAAATATTAGAAATTTTATTTTCGCGATCTAAAACAGAAAATGTCTCGAAAGGAGATTCGAAACTACTACCGTCTTTTTCCACTGTTTTACTTTCTTTTTTGGTCCAAAATACGTGCTAGGGCTTATTTTCGGGGGAGGACAAAAATATATAAGTATATTTATATATTTTTATTTAATATTTATTTTACACAGAATACAGAAATTTAAATTCATTCAATTACAGTCATGTCATCTTCTTCTGGAACATCGTCATAAATAAAATTCTGAGTTATATTCTGATTTTCTTCTAAATCCATTTCCTGTTGAATCATTGGTCCGAATCTCTAATGTCTTGTGATATAGCTATCGTTAAATGAATACTTCTTGTCTAAGCAGCCTGTTCGTAGTGCATTGGAAACATCACTATCAGTTATTTTGTCCTATGAATTTTTTACCCAATTCACAACTTCTTGTAAGCCTGGTTTTACAAAATTACCTCGATGATTTCTCACCATTCTGTTTTCAATATATTCATTGATTTCCATCCGCAAATGATCCTTGAACGGCTTGTTTATTGCAATGTCAAGTGTCTGGAGGTAACCAGTCATTCCTGCCGGAATCATTATTCGATCAATCTTCCTCTCAGCAAGAAAGATTTTCATGTCTTTAGCGCGATGAGTACTGGCTGAATCCCAAACTAGTAAACCTCTATTCTGACCCCTCAACAGTGGTGGCAGCATAAAACCAACCCACTTTCTTACAACTGCGTGGGTGCACCAAGCTTTTTCACTTTCAATGACATAAATTCCTGAAACAAGTTGAATCTGGTCTTTTTTACCTTTAGTGATTAAAAATGGCGACACTTTCTTGCCATCTAGACGAATCGCCAAAATAGAGGTAACACGTGCACTATCGTAACCGGTAGAAGGAACGTAAATTGACGAAGGAGCCTTGTGGTGAACTGTCGTTTGAGCTCCATCGCCTAGGAATACCGCGGTCTCATCCATAGCAATCATGTTGGAGAGTTGGTATTTCGAAAAATCGATGCCATTAACAAAAAGCTTAAACTCAAGTGCACGCTTAACAACTTCATTGTCTTCCAGCTTAAACAATGTTGTTGATCTCCTTAGAGATAGTTCATACCGTTTAAGGAAGTTGTCCAACCAGTGTGACGATGCATGAAATTCTTCTGTGGATATATCAAATTCAATTGCTGTTTCAAGGGCAAATTTTTGAATATCAGCCCTGCGCACAACCAAAGCTATTGCTCTCCTGCCTGCAAGCCATTCCCAGATGCAATCTTCCAACTCAGAAAATAACGGCTGCCGACTCTGCGTTTTTTCTCATTTCCTTGGTCCACCAGTTGACACAGGTAATCGTAGTCTGCACGCCATTTACGAATCATACGGAGATCCAGCATCTTCTCTTTGCAGAATGCTATAAGATGTACACCCCTGGAGTCTTCCACGATTCCCTTTTCGTACTCGACGGAATAGCTCTTTCGTTTTGTACTCATTTTAACTGGAGTTAAAAATTATTCACTTTATTTTTAAATAAAATTACGTATGAGGATATAATGACTTACAAGACTGAAATGAATGAATGTTGCATACCTGCACTGTCGCTCAATGTAGACTGCTGCCTTATGTTGTATTTTTAAGATAAATTCCAAGAATTAATTTGAAACGAACTGTAGAGGTAAACAATTCATTTCTCGGAACATTTTGTTTCAAACATTTCTCTGAAATACGAGTATTAGGAAAGCTAAACATATTATTACTTAATAAATCAATAACATTTTTTAACGAATTCTTTTTGTCACATTATTTTAACTGGGGATTATTTTCGGGGGATGTCTTATTTTACAAAAAGTTCCGAAAATCACGATAGGGCTTATTTTTGGAGAATGTCTTATTTACAAAAAGTTCCGAAGATAACGATAGAGCTTACTTTCGGAGGATGTCTTATTTTCAGAAAAAGACGGTACTACAAGCACCTATAGCGAACTTCAGTGACGTCATAGCCGAATGAGTCCCTGGCTTTTCATTTGCTTACCCAAGTGGACTAACCTTTCTTTTACGGAACTTGAATGCAGCCTATCCCTTCGCGGAATTCAAACATCAAACTACACTACCAGTGTTCAGCGACTTCACCTTTCGGCCCCTTGAAGGCTAGTCTTGAGTTTCGTTTTCTTATCATTCGTCTGTTGATATCGGTTGATTTCGTTGAATAAAATTAATGTGTGCTGCAGGGGTTCGAGTTAACGTTTCAGAGATAATAAAACCGATAGTCAGAAAGAAAATTTTGCATAAAATTTATGCTTTCAGTGATAAAAATTGCGCCTTACTATGCAGTCGTCTACCCATAGTACTTTCACAATATTTTCGGAAAAGGCAAACTATATTTGAAAGATAATGTTAGGCGTAACTTTAAGTTATTTCAACACATTAAAATATAACGTTCATTAATTAAACTAATAAGGTGCTTTTGCAGAAACTTTACAAGAAAAAAAAAACTATTTAACTTATATATTGCACAATTAATCCAATTAAGAACATATCATTACTGCATACGTTTGGAAGCAATTATGTTTCGACAACATTAAAATAATTGCCCACTTTTGGAAACTAATTCGAGCTCTTGAATGCGAGAGTAAATGTATTTGGAAACGGAGTATTTACATCAAATTTATAAGTATCTGGTATTTTTTCCCTCTTTCTTATCTCATATTAAATTCCCATTAACTTTAGCAAATCATTTTTACTACAACTAATTACGCTATTCTATCTACTTCAATCATTTCGTAAACTGGAATTATGGGTAAATTGACTAGAATTATGGGTAAAATGCCAATCGTTCAAGAGCTATTATCCATTCATGCAGTCGTTTTGAAAAATGTCATACAGTGCTTCTTTCCATCAGCCATCGAACAAGTGGTTTTTCAAGTTAAGAAATATGATGTAGACCCCACGTGACTTCCTTGCACGACCTATTAAATTATGCACATTTTTGTGCACTTCACTTAAAATGAATTCCCCTAATTTCATTAGACATATATTCCTCATTCAATTAATTCAGTTCGCACTTCACGGGAAGACAACATTTCAAAAATAATCAAAGCATATTTATTAAAAATTGTAAAATAAAAGAAAACCTAAAACAGCAAATACACTTAAAAATAGTTTAAGAAACAACTTTTTGTAATTAAAATTAGAGCTTCTAGGCCATGGAAGTTAGAATTGATGGAGTAAGCTTTCTCTGTGTACTCCGTGCAGTGAAAATGAAGCAATGAAATGTCAAAGTGTGACGTCACCACTTATCAGCGTCACGAGCGGATTTTGTTTACGTTCTACTCGCCGTTGTTTGCATGCTAGCTGTTCAATAAGGAACGTTTAGAAGGCTTCGGTTCTAATTTTGATACTTAAGATAAAAGATTTTCTACTTCGTATATAGAAAAATCACAAGGGTTGCAAATAACTTTTGAAAATTTATTATAATATATGTACACTGGGAAAAAAAAAGATGGGACAGTTCTGTATCTCCCGTTCTACTGTGCCGATTGAAATTTCAATCGTATTTAATGCAAATTATGTTTTGAAACACTTTTCTGAGCCTGCGGTTTCTGATATTTTCTTCCATATTTAGTGTAATTTTATTTTAGAATATGTTTCGTATTCTTACCCCTACGCTGTATGGTGGTTATGATAAGACTGGCGTCACTTTGCTAACAGTTCCTTGGCTTCAATTTTGTGACGTCATGCTTACGCCATCTGTTCTAACCTGCATGTTCTAGGCAAAAACAAGCAATTCAGCCCATGGGCAGAAAGGCAAAATCTTCGGTGCACAAAAATTGAAAGTTTTGGTCCCACTGGGCAAAAAGACATTGAAGTTACTGCAATAACTAATTCATTTTACTGTTAAGAGTTTCAAACTGAAACAGATATCCGCCATGTCAGGCTTAGCTGCACTTTAAAATTGTTGATATTCCTATAACTGTTACATGCAGATTAATTAAAGGCATCGAAATATTAACCGTAACATAGAACAACATAATTCAATCATTTTTGTAGCAAGAAATTGACAATTTACCAACATGCAAGAATAATAACAGAGCCGGATAAGATGGTGGGGTGTAGGTATACGTTTGGTGTGACTGATTGGCAACAAGAAAGGGAAATGCACAGCTAGATGCTTTAGCATCCTATATACAAAATTTCAAAGCCTTAAAGCTTTTTTTTTAGCTTTCAGTTATACATATATGTATATATATGCGTCCGTTCGTATGTACAGATGTCACGAAAATATCATTCTAAATCAGCTTTCAATCCATTTTAGTATACGTTTTGGAAAAGTTAGTACTCTATTCTGCCATACGTACAGATGGGAAGCAAACAAATCATTCAAATGGATTCAGGAACGATCAAAATGAATATTTCCTTTGAAATAGGATACCCGAAATTTTTTACGATTTTAATACTTCCTTTATTTCGTACAAGGAAGTAAAAATTTAGATTAATATTCAGATGATTTCTTGTTTTCCCTTTAAAATTAACTTTTCACTTTCAAATACTCGAAACTGAAATTAGAGATGCAGAGTTGCAACTAATCTAGTCTGACTAAGATTAATAATTTATGAGGTGAAAGCAAAGTCACTAATTAGGAAATGCTAATTTGCTGAATATATTTTTACGCTTTTGAATAATTCATTGTTAAACACAATAACAATAATAAATTACTTCCCGCTTTTATTATGTTATTAGAAAATGGAGAAAACCTGAATGAATATGCATGTTTATATTACTGAGAAAACACTTAGTGCCTAGAGTTTCAAAGCTTTAAACGATCCGAATAGGTGAACATTAAAGCGCGAGTTTTATAATTTGCGAGAATTTTATCAATTTTATATTTAAAAACATTGAAAAAATTAATTCACATGTACATTCACATGTAAAATTATTCACATGTAATTTCAAACGTACACTCAGCACAAAAATAGAAAAAAAAATTTATGGGGGCACCATATGACTTCTTTGTGTGGCGTATTAAATAATACACATTTTTTGGTGCATTTCATTTAAATTTATTTCCTCGAATTTCATTAGAGATACATTTCTTATTTAATTAATTCAACTTTCACTTCGCGGCAAGGAAAAAAAATCCTAAAAAACTCAAAACATCTGCATTACAAATTGTAAAATACAGAAAAATATAAAACACCAAATAGACTCGGAAAAACAATTTTTCCGATTAAAATTAGAGTTCCTACCCAAAAACAAGCAATTCGGCCACCGTTTAAGAAGCCAGATTTTTCTGTGCATAAAACTGAAATTTTACTTTTGTCCCATTCGGCAAAAAGGCACTGAAGATGCAGAAACTAAGTTCTCTATTCTACCAAGAGTTTTCAAATGTAAACAAATGGCGGTTTCTTTAAGCTTAGTAGCATTTAAATAACTTTTAAATTGTTCATAATTCTACAACTATTGAAAGCAGATTGACTAATGACATAGAAAACTTAACGGCAATAAGTACAACATAATTCAATCTTTTTTAAAGCAAAAAATGTATAATTTACCAACATATAAGAATAAAAAAGCTCCCTGAGAGGGGACCAGAGGGGGTATATATATAAATATATATCTATATGTCATGATTTTAAATGTGCAGAATGAAGGGATCCGGTATTTTTTAGCATCTTTCGATATTCGTCATGGCTGAACAGACCGTAGTGGCTGAAGACAGGGCTGAGTGGAAGCAAACAATACAAAAAATACAAAAAAGAATACAAAAAATGCACAATTTGCAAAAACACATAAAGAAACTGAGCTGACTGAGCCGAGTAACAGAGTGGATATATATATATAAATTTATATACTTTTGGGGCGGTCGATTGCAACTAAACAGGGACATGCACAACTACATGTCATAGCAGTCACATATACAAAATTTCAACGTTCTGCAACTACTCGGTTTTGAGTTATACGAGATACATGCATACTTCTGTACGCATACCTACAAACGTCACAACAAAAATCTCTACAGAATCCTTTTTTAATAAATTTTATAAAACATTTTGAGAAAATGAGTTTTTTATTGTGTCCGTTCGTACAGATGTTACGCAGAACTTCGCTCAGATGGATTCGAGAACAGTCGTTGAAATATGATACCTGAAAATTTTCTCGATTAGAATACTTCCTTTACTTACTACAAGGAAGGAAAAAAGGACATTGCCATATTTCGCGTTTTATTGGACCGAGTGAAGAAATTTAATTTGCATTTTTCATACCCCGAAAGCGCGATTTAGGATATGTATGCGATTTAGGATTAGATTTATATATAATATTGTTCTAATATAAGTTTTTGGACACAAAATCAGGCTTTTCTGAAATGTCATACCAATTTTTTTCCATGTTTCGATTCTACGACTCAAATTATGCCTAAATATTAATCATATATATTATATATATACATACATATAATATATATATATATATATATTATATATACATACATATTTCGATTCTGAGAGTCAAATTATATGCAAAATATTAGATGTTTTTAAACTTTGGTGAGATTTACCAAGAAATTAAATTTTATTTTGACGCACGTTTCTGAGTTTGAATAATTGACTTAACGAAATTCTGAATTTAGAGTAACCTATTTTCCTCTTCCTTTCTTTGCGCACGAGAAGAAAAAAAGCGGCATCATTTATTCTTTCAAATAATTTTATTCAAGTGCGTAAACCACAACTGGTGTTACTATCGCCTAAACAAATATGCCAAATTTGAAAATGCGCAATATGTATAAGATACACGTAATGTATGTAGCAATGTAGCAATATGTAATGTAGCAATATGTAATTACATATAATTACAAATTGCTAAGAATATTACATTACTCCGCTCAGATTTTTCGTACGTATGCTTAGAAATACATACACTTTAAGATGATGTCAAAAATTTTATACTTTTTATAATTCAAAAACATTTTCGAAAAATTTATAAAAATTTCTAAGAAAATGTAAATTTTGAAAACAAATCAGAAAATAGCTGCGCATTTCATTTGGATTGAATCTAAACTTTGAAATTATTTCAAAGAAGGATTCAGTTAAGTTTAATAAAAAAAAGAGATAATTATAAATACATACCAAATTCCATTAACATTGAGGAGCTCTACGAGTTTACGAGTATTCGACTCTACAAGTTTTCAGAGCAATTTTTTAAAACTACTCTTGCAATTTTTAAAAAACTTCCCACTTTGGCATAATTTGACTCGTAGAGTCCAAATATGGAAAGGAAATATGTATGTTGTTTCAGAAAAGTCCGATGTTAAGTGAGAATATCTATAACAAATATTCCACAGTAGAGCCTGAATTAATATATACTGAAAGATAATTCGTCCCAACAGAATTTGGAGACTGTGCCCTTCTTTCCCAGTCGTCGTTTAAGTGGAGGAGACTGTGAGGTATTTTCTTCCTCCTTACCGCATGCTTTCGTGACGAAATTGAAAAGCACATCCGGTTAGCAATCGGAAGATCCGGGATTCGAATTCCGTTAATGGCATAACTTATTTTTCATGTTTTCTGCTTAAAATAGACTCTACACATTGCTACAATGATTTATACGTCTCTCATAAGCTAGAGGACGAGACATTTGAAAATTACATAGAATACAAGTTTGAAGCATAAAAGAGGAAAACTCTAATGCGGAAATCCTATAACTTTTCTGTACGACCTGTTACATGATGCACACTTCCCCTGCACTTCATTTAAATCAGTTTCCTCCGATTATTCTACCTTTATAAATTGATCGCTCAAGGCAAGTCAAAAATGACATCAAAAATGGCAAATTTTAAAATTAAGCATCCAAGCAATTTTTGTTGTAAGGAGTGAAATTTTATTTTTTCATTAAAACTTTCCCAAATATAATTATAGGAACCAGGATACCGCATTGAAAGTTAAATTTCGTTCTTTGTCGAAAATGTATTTTTTTCTAAATTTGAATTTGCTAAAAAATGAATATTTTTGTCATGGTATTTCAATTAATATACCGTCATTATTTTTTGTTACTCGTGTTCAAAACACTTACATATTTGGAAATAACTACGGCCAACGTTTGCGAAAATAAAGGACAGGTAAAGCCGCGTAAAGAGGTGGGTATATGTAGATATACATATGTAAAATATAAAATATTAAGAAAATAAATCTAATAAGAAAAATATAAAATAAGGCAATAATTGCTTAATAAAAAACTAATTAGCAGCAGCTGTTTAAATTTCTTTAGATTTTATATATCCTCCTCCTATGGTTTTTAATGCATCAAAATCATTTTTAAATGAATTTATATATATGCCTTAATAACGCTGATGACGGAACTAATGCGGAACCTAAAACGAAACTTTGATGTAGCTAAATCGAAACTTGAACTCAACCTTTCTCCTGGTAAGCTTCCATAGTGCGTAACTGCGCACTTTTGCTACTGCTTCTGCTATCGTTAAGATGCTGCGGCTGTGCTGTCTTTCTGCCGCAGCAGTATGAAAAGTGTAAATATTCTTGGACAGGAGCGATTACAGTGTCAAGTAAATTTTGGTTCTAAATATCAATTGAAATAAAGATGAATATTTAATACGCCTCGGCTCTCAAGTTTGCTGCTCATTGCGCATTCGACCTTTTACGTTCTGTTCCATTGTCTTTTCATTACACACACACACACGCATATTGCACATATATTACTCGCACACACAGGTATAGACATATAGATATATGTAAGGTGTAATAAAATAAGATGGCTCCTCTAAGAAATATTTGGTGGCCTCAAAATTAACTGTTCAAAATTTGGTTCCCCTAAGTTCATCTGTTTTCTCAAATTCGAGATCTTTCCACGTTACATAACAACCTAAAATTAACCAATAGGAGTTTAGTTACACTGGTGTGCAAAAATTAAGGACGAGACGGTTTTTTCAATATAACTTTGTACAAAAGCTTTCCAAATCAACACATTTAATACCGTAAGATCCCCAATACGTAAGGACATGAGTAATGTAAGCAACACTTACTAAAAGAGAAATCAGAGGTATAAAAACAAGCTTTATTGAAAAAGTAGCATGGAGCGCAAAGCGACTGAAGGCCGAAACATCCCTGTGATGGGTGTCCAGCAAGAAACATCCGGTCCTTAATAGGGGATATGATCTCCCCTGACTGCTAGGCAGGTTTCACATCATTTGTGCATGCTGGATATGTGGTTGTTAATGAGCTGTTGAGACACTGCTGCTCGTTCCTCTTGTAGCACCAATCGCAGTTTCGGAATCGTTACTGGCGATAAGTTACGTGCTGCCACGGGTCTCCCTAGTAAGTTCCGTACATGCTTGACGGGAGTTAGATCCAGGGACCTTGCCGACCAATCCATGTGTCCAATATCTTCACTCTCCAACAGCTCTTCGACAGTATGATGCGATGAGGTGGAGCGTTGTCGTCCATGAAGAGGAACTGAGGACCCATAGCCCTTGTGAAAAGACGCATGTGAGGAAGAAGAACCTCCTTGGGAGATATGAAGATCGGTCCGGGTACCCAGCATTATGTCTGCTCGAACGAGAACTCCGCGACCTCCAAAACAGTCCCTTTTGATGATGTTGAAGGGGTTATTGCGTGTTCCCCGCTCTCTCCAGAGGAGTATGCGATGAGAATCGCTACTCAGACTGAATCTGCTCTCATCTGTAAAGAGTACTCGTCCTCATTCATTGTCTCTCCAATTCCGGTGTTCCCGGCACCACAGAAAACGCCTTCTTCGATAGGCAGGCGTTAGAGGTACACACCGTACAACGCGTCGTGCAAACAGACCACCACCGTGCAGTCTTCTGGCCACGGTAAAACGCGATATCGGTCGTCCAGTCGCCTGTGTCGTGTTTCTAGCGATTTCTCCCGCTCTCTGCCGCCTGTTTCTTCTGGCCTGTAAGGCAATATACCGGTCATCTGCGGGTGTGGTTCCTCGTAGACGACCACTACTAAACCCCCGGATAGCTGTTCCTGTAGTTTGAAATTGTCTCCAAAGTCGTGAAACGATGCTGTGAGCAATTCCGAACTCTGCAGCCACACTTGTCACACTGCGGCCTTCCTCCAACTTCCCAATGATTCGACCTCGGGTAAAAGCATCCAGATATCGTCTAACAGATTGATTATGCGCCATTTCTCGCTGAGGCAGCAACTCGGTGTGATTTTAACTGCTATACGGCGTGCAATCTCTTTACCAGAAATACTGATGTTACACCGACAACATTCTTTATACTACTCAGACACTCCCCCATTACGTCTACCTGCATATCTGCGCATGTGCTAACGTACATCACCTTACTTAATCTCCTGATTGGTCTTTCTGTCCGCTCTGCCTCTTCGTTCAGCTGATATGCTATTTTTCAAGTTCGTCCTTAATTTTTGCACACCAGTGTATACTTATGCACCTGATTTTGTATAAATACTCTTCACTAGCAACTACGTCATTCATTCCTTTGCTTAACTTCTGCCCTGCCAACATATCCACGCTGCTTATAGCAAAGAGAAAAAATTTTAAATTTAGTGGATTTTAAATTTTATTTAAATGGACTAAAAATTAAAATAATCCTGCGCTTTTGCTGCGAAGATAATATTTAATTTATTAAATAATACAGAGAATATATAAATGAAAATTATGTAATAGGAAATTCGAAATGAAATTTAAAGAGCAATGATGCACTTTTGTGGTAATTGTTAATTGGAATTTGTAAATAAACACACTGGAAGGTCAACTAAAATGCAAAGCAAAAGAACAAAATAAAATAAAAAGAATTTTCCTGATTCCATAGAAAGATCCCGACTTCTCAAGGCGAACTGGAACCTTTCTATACAACCATCAACAATTCATGAGGAGAGCGTTTCGTCATTCTTTCAGAGAATTACCTCACATATCTCCATTTTAAGATTTAAATTCGAATATTAAAAAATTGAATAGAAATGTAAAATTGAAAACGGATTTGTTCTGTTATGCGAGATGACGAAACACGCTTGTCATGAATTATTGATGGTTGTCTGGAGAGGCTCCGGCTTCCATGATAAGTCGGCAAATTTCTAAATTTCACTTCAGACTTCTCAGCAGGTAATTTTCATTTATATATACTCTATAATCTTTATGATATATAT
>KK120706.1:188039-214656 GCA_000611955.2 Stegodyphus mimosarum | reverse complement strand
GTGTTCTCGAATTCGACCGACAAATTTAGAGAGGTAGTAGTAAGTATTAAAAGAATGAAAAAGTGGAATAGAGCTTGGGTTCGCATACAACATTTAAAGGGAGAAATTCGCAAAAACAGTTACGAAGAGTGTGACATCGACTGGAATAAAAAGGGATAATAATAACAAGTAGAAAAAAAATTATATGGCATAAAGCAGGATTACAGTGCATCACATTTCGATGCTAGAAAGGAGACTATCATAGGGTTTTATAGGAATTGTTCTCAGTTGCGGCAGGAAAGGTCATTGCACAGCCGACACCGACGGACGAAGGATTTCCGGACGTGTTCATACATATCAGGTGTTCTGGCGATGTCTACTGTAGCGACAATGATTCGTGTTATCAGATCCTTCAATGTATCTCCAGACTGATAAACAGACGATTTCAGGCGGCTCGAGAAGAAGAAATTCAAGGAATCGAGATAGGGGAAGCATGGACGCCAAGCAATTGGTCCGCTGTGTAGGCCATCTTCTGGACTATGTAACATCAAGATAGTTACTCTCCTACTCCCCGTAATTCCAAAATATGCTGGTGCAGACTCGTGCATTCTCTCGTGCATGGTCTGCGCATAGTGGTCGATTCTCCCTACACCAAATCCGGGAGGATGTGTTGTAGGAAGACAAGGTCATTTGCGTCATTCAGGTGCTCGGGCAGAAGGTACGGATTTATCAGATAACCTCCCATATTTAGTGCCCAGATGTTAATACCGAAATTGTGTTCCTTTTTTTCAAATAGATAGTGTTGTAGGGATTTTCGGACTACCACATATGCGCACTGTGTATGTTGACTACGCCTTTTCTAGTAAAGCGGGGTTCGTCTGAGCAAAAGCCAAAGAATGCGGAGGGAAGCATAGTTCTTCCCTCGGCATCAAGCATACAGCGTACCAACTCTACCCGGAGGAAGTAATCTGCCTAGCCTATGAGCTGGACTTTCTGCATGTTTTCTGCCCGTTGAATCTTGCACACCATTTTGGGCTGAATACTCAGTTGAGCTGAAACAGATTGTCTGCTGGTCGACGGGGAAACTGCAAACCTTTGCAGTACTCATGCCAGGTGTGCACAAACTGCATTCTTGCCCTGCATTACGTCTCGTTATATGAAAGAATCTGGTCTCCCTCAGCCGATGATCGGGAAGGTGGTATGGTGTAGACAACGCCTCCTCAGATATGGCTGTTGGTACTTTATTTTTGGTAGGCGTCTATTGCTGCCTCCTCAGCCATCAATCAGATGCATATCCGCGTACTCCTAATTCGCATAATCTGGCATGCTATTTTTCGAATAAAGTGTAATGCCCCGAATTCTGCAATACTAATTAATAAAGACATGCCTGCTGCTTTACTTTCCGCATACTCCTTGGAAGTTTGCTTATGAAAAGTTTCCTTCTTCTCAACCGCAGTCTTATTAATCCTCCTATTTGTTTGACCACTCTTTTCGGCGCGCTCGGTGTCCTCTCGACGTCTGTTTTTTCTATTTTCACCGACTAAACATGGTTTGCCATCTCATGTTCTAAGATGATTTTTCATCCTTTTGACTTTTGATGCCTACTACACTATTTTGTGCTGAATACTCAGCTCAACTGAAACAGATCGTCTGCTGGTCAACGGGTAAATTGCAAACTTTTCCAGTACTCCCTCATGAATTTGTCAGTCAAATTCTAGAACACCCTATATATACACATATATATGCCCATCATCACCACCATGTATATATATGTATGGTGGTATATATATATACCGACGAGCCAAAATATTATGAGCACCCTCATTTAATTGAACTCATCTGGATGACGTGGAGGGCACGTTATTAAGAGGGAATGGCGTCATTCTTGCACATTTTGCGAGTGATGGGATAGGCTGCTGATCAAAGCGAATTTGATAGAGGGCAGATTGTAATGTCTAAAAGTCTCGAAGATAGTATCTCCGAAACTGTGCGACTGGTAGGTTTTTTTCCGATCTGCCGTTGTTAGTATTTATGTAAAGTAAATAAATGATGGTGAAACCAGCAGTAGACGCCAAGGAATTCGTCATTCACCAGTCATCAAGAAAAAAAGAAGTTGGTGGCTCTCCCGCTTGGTACAGCAAAATCGGCGCCAGACAGTGGCTGTCAGGACATCCAATACAATGCAGGTCCAAATGCAAGTGTTTGGGAACTCACAGTGCAGCAGACACTATTGGATATGGGACTACGCAACAGACGTCCCATTCGTGCGCCTCTGTTGATCAAGAGGTTTGGGGAAATACGCCTACAGTGAGGTCATGAACATCCAGACTGGACCACGTATAGTGGAAAAAGGTTGCCTGGTCGGATGAATCTCGAATTCTCATTCATCAGATGGGTGGTTATATCAGGGCACGCCGTCTTCCAGGTGAACAGTTGCTTCCCCTGTATAGCAGGTTATACACCGTATGGTGGTGGCGGTATTATGCTTTGGACGTTCTCATTGGCGGTTCTGGGACCTTTAGTTGTATTCGAACAGATTATAAACGCTGCACACTATCTGAAGATAATTGCGGATCAGTTGCCCCCCTACAGGGCATTCGTCTTGACAAATGGAAATTAAATCTTCCAGCAGGACAACGCCCCATCTCACAAGGCTCGAATTGTGTTGGAGTGGTTCGAGGAACATAAGGATGAATTCCAGTTAATGTCTTGGCCACCTATGTCGCTGGATTTTAATCCGATAGAGCATATTTCGTATGTCATAGAACAGTAGCTCAGAGCTCAAACATCACTATATCGGAATACCTCAAATTTGCATGACCGCTACTTAGACATTTAGTACAAGTACAACCTGTCTCCAGTCATCTGCCAAGTGTGTGGGATCCATGCCAACAGAATTTGCAACTGTTCTGCAGGCCAAAGCTCGCGCAACGCGTTCTTAATAGGTCGTCATAATGTTTTGGCTCTGCAGTCTATATAATCGCTTTGTTCTGGGGACTGCAATGAAAAGGGAAAGGGATTTAATTTAATAACTTTATGTTATAGCAGTATCGTATACAAAATTTATATGCTCTACGGCTAATCGCGACCTTTGCGATATATATGTATATACATAGATACATGCGTAAGTACAGACATTACAAAAAATGCCTTTTGAATCCATTTTACAATCCGTTTTAGGAAAAACAGTCCTTTATTCTATGCGTACGTCCAGACATGACCCTCAGAAATATTGTACAAATTGATTTGGGAAAGATCAAAATTGATATTTTTTTTTAAATATGATACCTGACTTTTTTTTAATTGCAATACTTCTTTTAGGTTCACACAAGGTAAGTTAAAGAAAAAATATGTTTTCGAATAAAATCTTGTCTTAAAATATTATTATACGTAGTATTGTGTTTTATTTTTTGTAAGTAAAACAGAATCTTTCTTTATAAAAATTTTTCTGTAAAAATTCTTTTGTAAGTTCTTTCTTTTGCACAGAAGGAGGATAGGATAAAATATTAATATCCAAAAGGTAAATATATTTTTTGTTTTCTTTCCAATATTTTACTAGTATTATATTATAAATATTATTTTATTTTTAAGTTAAAGAAATGTCGTATTTCTTATGAAATAAGAATGAGATTTAGATTCACTGATTTCATTCCTTCAGATAATATCAATTATATTTATGTTATTTTTGATATATTTTTGCATTTTTCACTGCACTTTGGCAGCACTGATGTTAACTCAAATATCGATTGTTTAATTGGTTTCGTCTTGCTTTTGGTTTTACAGGAAAATTCAGTCATAACGAACAGGACAGTCATTCTGTAGTTATTGTCAAAAGTATTATTTCTGCAGCCAAATTCCTTTTCTCTTTCTGTTTACATAACCATGCAAAAATTACACAGAAATTTGCAAATCTTTCTTAAAAGACATTAAAAAGTATCAAGAACGAAAATTAGCAATAATATCCCAAGATGTAAAATAGACTGAAAAACTAAATATAATAAATGCTGGTGAAATTCTACACCAGTTATTAACAGTGGTCCAGCAGGTTAAATGACAATTAAAGCCTCCCAGCTCGGATAGCGGTTAGTGACCCTAACTGCCGAACCGAAGGGCCCGGGTTCAAATCCCAGAGAAGGAACAGATGTTTATCCATGTAGAGTGTCTGTGCGGCATAGGGGCCCTGTAAATATGCGGCAGGCCGAAAGTTCTCCAGAGAGGTTGGAGTTAAGAGACGAGGTGGAGACCCTCGGACCCATGCCTCCTTCAGGGATTCTCTCCATTACAATTGAGAGCGGGGACTGACACCTATACAGTGCTCAAGGCTTCTGCCAGCCACAGGCGCAATCTTACACCCCTTGCCACCACGATTTTCGTGAGCTCGTTCTGATGTTACTGTAGGATAAGTGGGATAAGTCGCAAGAACAACAAATGAAAATTACTCCATGCCGTTTAAATGCAGTTCTGAAAGTTAATGTTAACTTTCCTGTTTGCCATTTTCATATTCCTCGATTATGTAATAAATAATAAGGAAAGGGAATATTTCAAATTATTTTACGAAGCTATTTCGCTTAAAACTGTTCTTTTACCCCATATTTTTTTGCCTGTAATTTACTCCACGGAAGATTATTAATGTGACAGGATAGAACGTTTAAAGTACACCGCATCGCATAATTACCTAAATGTAACGAATATAACATGAGATGTTGATGAAGTCACAAATTTGGATCAAATAGAAGAAAAAAGTCCGGATAGTTCTTACGGAAGACTTTGCTCCAGAAGACTTAAATAATAATAAACTTAATTTCCTGATTTTTATTAAGCTGTTTATGTCGGATTTTGGTGGTTTAGTAATGACGTTTATATGTTTATGATTTCAAATTTTAACAACTTGTACATTTCAACTGCATATTCATAGACTGTATCTGTATCTGAAGGTGTTATAAGACTTTTTTGTTGCATTTATGATAAAACAAATTGCTTATAATGTATTAGGGCTAACGCCGATCAGTTTTATAAGCTTTTATTTAGTTCATATGAATTTTAAACTACTTTCTGATAAACTATCAAGTTCACCTTTATACGCAATTCTTCTGCAGGTGATAATACAAAGTTCAAAAACGACTTTGCTCCACAATTCGATTTAGATGTTTTTATTTGTATGAAGTATAAAAAGTTTTGTAATCGGGAAAAGTTTCCGGTATCATCTTTCAATGGAAATATCCATTTTGACGCTTTCGAATACATTCTGTCAACATTTTTGCGTGACGTCTATACGTACGGACAGAATAAAGGACCCTTTTTCTCTAAATTCTAAAATGAATTTAAAATGGCTTCAAAAGAAATTTTTTCGTGATGTTTGTTATGTGCGTACGTGCCTATGTATGTATATTGCATCACTGGAAAACAAATAGCCGTAGAACGATGAAATTTTGTACATGGGACTGCTATAACACCTAGTTCTGCACCTCACTTTGTAATCGCCAGTACCAGAAGAGTATATATATATATATATATCCGGCCTTTAGTTTCGCAACCGTTGGTCGCAGTCATATACGTCACATTACAGAACTGTTTTGAATGACAAATGTATTCATGTTTTAAGTGTCAAATTTAGAAAAAAATTCGACAAACAACGAAATCTAACTTTTAATACGTTTTCCAGTTTCCTATACGTATATTTGCGAAAGTTTCATACTCGTTATAAAAAAATAAAATTATCAGAAGTTTGACTCAAGTACGACCGAAATTAACCATATTTAATTCCAAAATCTGCAATTTTTTATGTCATTTTCGACTTGTCTCGAGCGATCGGTTGATTAAATTAATAAATGAGGAAATAAATTTAAATAAATTGCAACAAAAATTGATAATTTAATAGTAGGTTGTACAAGGAAGTAATGTGATGCCCACTTTTGATTATTTAATTTATGTTTTCCCAATATTTTTGCCCGTACCATTGTTTAACGAACAAAATTAAATTATCAGAATTATAGCAGATCCCCATTTTAATAAACCACAGAAAATAGATGTCTTGTTGGTTGCAGAATGCTTTTACGAACTATTGAAGGCTGATCAAATTCATCCTTGAAATTTGAATTTAACTTTTAAAAATCCCGTATTTGGACACATTGCTAGTGTTGTAAATTTTGGTTCAAATTCCGACAATACGATTCAGTGCTGATTCATGAAAGTCGAAGACTTAAATTCACTAATCGAGTCTTTTTGGGAAATTGAGGCTGCCACAGAATGTCTGAAAATAAAAAACAAAAGAGTAGAACGTGAGGATCATTTTGTGTAAACACATCATTAGGATATCGAGGGTAGATATGTAGTGACTCTACAATTAAAGCAAGATGTTCAGTTGGGTAACTCTTCGCAACTGGCCACACAACGGTTAAATAAATTGTCGAAGAGACTAGACAAAAGCCCTGACGTATGTGGGATGTACTGTGGATTGATGAGTGAATAGGAAGCGTTAGGGCACATGCAAAAAATGCAGAGTGTATCGGAAACTCCTAAATACATAATGCCTTATCATGATGTTTATAGAGCAAACAGCAGTACAACTATGTTACGAGTGGTATTCGACGCTTCGGCTCGTCAGGTTTTTCATTAAACGACTGTTTGATGAATGGATCTATGGTTCAAGATGACCTGTTCTCTGTCTTGCTACGATTTAGAATGCATAAGGTGGCTTTCACTGCTGATATATGCAAAATGTATCAGCAGGTTCGTATAAATCCTGAGCAACGCAAACTTCAATGCATCCTTTGGAAAAATACGTTGAATTATGCATCTGAACTTTATCAATTACTTACCGTAACATACGGACAAATTCAGCGCCTTTTTTAGCAACAAGAGTGTTGAAGCAATTAGCCAGAGATGAAAAAGATAAGTATCCAATGGCTTCTGAAACGACACTCAGCGATTTTTATGTTGATGACATTTTGTCTGGTGCAGAAGATGTCACCTCTGCTTTAGAATTGCAACAGCATTTAATAACCATGCTACAATCTGCGATAACGGAATTGCACAAGTGGTGCTCAAACAGCAGAATTCTTTTAGAACAAGTTCCATTCGAAAACAAAAGTATCATTTTGGAGAATCTTCACAAAGCATCATAAAAAATCTAGGTTTAAGATAGAATCCAGAAGAAGACTATTTTAGTTTTACTGTGCCTAGTTCGGCTACTAAACATCTGTACTAAACGTTCAGTTTTGGCAGATATTGATAAACTGTTTGATCCTTTAGGTTTCCTAGGGCCTGTAATCATACGTGCTAAGATGTTCCTTCAAAGGCTATGGCTTCTACGTTTACAGTAGTATGATCCACTTCCTTTAAATGAGCGACAAGAGTGGGGGGCATTTCAAAAGGCCTTAGCAGAGTCGAAACAAATCAAAGTCCGTCCTTACGTTCTAATGAAATCAACTAAAGAAATTGACCTCCACTGTTTTTCTGATGCTTCAAAGGTTGGATATGGTGGAGTTACTAACTTGTGTTGCGTCTCTGAAATTGGCGAAGTGACTTTGCTTTACACAAATCTCGAGTACCGCCTATCAAAGTAATAACCAGTCCTCATCTGGAGTTGTGTGCGGCAGAGCTTCTTTCCAAACTTGTGTGTAAGGTAAAAACATCTTTGAGTTTGCAAATTCACAATGTTATTCTGTACACAGATTTCAACAATAGTGTTAGCCTGGATTGCTACATCTCTTCATCTGCTGAACTTATTCGTGTCAAATAGAGTAGCTCGTATCCAAGAGCTAACTAAGGATTTCTCCTGGCAACATGACAGAACCGAAGACAATCCTGCTGACCTAATTTCTCGTGGTCTAAGCCCGGAAAATATTGTTGATAACTCTTCATGGTATCAAGGACAAAATTTTCTGCATCAAGAGGTCATTAATTATAATAGTGTTAATAACTTGGAAAATTCAAATGAGAACCATATGCATGAACGAAAACGTATTTCTAATGTAAATTTGACAGTAACTGTTAACAATTCTCTTTTGGATTATGGTTTTAATATTACTAATTGTTATGCTAAATTAATGTTTTTGATTATATTTTAAGATTTATAAGAAATTGTAAATCCAAGGAAAAGCAGCTATGTCCTCTGACAGTAGAAGAGGTTTCGTCAAGTGAATACAAATTGGTTTCCTTAGTCCAACAGCGAGGCTTTCCTGAAGAATTTAAGGAGTTAAGTAAGAAAAAGGAAATAGGAAAAAATAGTCAGTTAAATGTTTTATGTCCCTTTATAGATGAATCTCAAGTTATTAGAATAGGTGATAAACACAAAGCACTCTGCTATCTTGCCAAAAAATCATAAATTAACTCGTTTAATTATGCTAGAGCACCACATTCGAAACTTCCATACGGGAGCAGAAGCGACCTTAGATAGTGTTAGACAAAAATTTTGGCCGATAAGTGGACGTAATCTTGCTAGAAAGATTGTAAGAGAATGTGTAACGTGTGCCAAGGTAAAACCAGTATTGCTGGATCAAAAGATGGGTTATTTACCATTAGAGAGACTAAATCATAGAAGTGGAAAATGTGCATCCATATTTAGCGACAATGCTTGAAACTTTGTTGGGGCTAGCAATGAGGTGCAGCGATTGTATAACTTGGTAAATTACCCTGATGAATTCTTAACTAATATAATAATCTTAAATATCTGACATCTGAAAGGATTCATTGGAAGTTTATCCCACCTAGGGCTCCTCACTTTGGAGGTACCTGGGAGGCAGGTGTTAAGTCGTTTAAGTTTTATCTTAAATATGCAGTTGGGAGGTTGATTTTTACATTTGAGGAGTTCCTTACAATTTTGAACTAGATTTTAAAAATTTTAAATTCACGTCCAATATTCCCTCTGTCGAATGACACCAATGATTTGGAAGCACTTACACCCACATACGTTTTAGTCGGGCGAACTTTAACATCTATAACGGAGCCTGATCTTACTGATTTTTCTGATAATTATTTAAAGCGCTGGCAGCACACTACTAAAGTGACCCAATATTTGTGGAAAAGGTGGCATCAGTCATTTACAACAACAATTTAACTGGTAGTTTTCTAAGGATAACGTCAAAAAGGGCACTATAGTTTTAATAAAGGTAGACAACATGCCCATTCAAACTTGGTTATTGGAGAAAATAGAACTTATTTATGGTAAGGATAAAAAAGGTTAGAATCTATATTGTGAAAACCAAGTCAGCTCTTTTAAAAAGGCCAATAACTAAATTAGCTGTACTACCGGTAGATGTCACATAAGTTCAAAGTACATTTGCTGAGTTCAAAAAAATAAATTATTATTTATGCATTGTGTTTGAATTCATACGTTGTGCATTTTTAAAGTTCTGTGTTTAATTACGTTTATTGATTTTGTTGATGTGTGTAAATTTAAATGTTTGTGATATATGATTTGGACTATATGGTGATTTAAAACTGTTTAATTTTGGTCATTGTTAACTGTGTAACAAAGGCCCAACCCGGGTGGTATGTTAAGGCAGAAGTGAATTGACGGGAAGATCTAATGACAGTATCATTTAACTAGAGTCATCTGGCAACCGTGAGTAGAAAAAGATAACAACGTGGAAAGCTAGCGGCCATTGATTATGTGTGTGCTGGTAGCTCGGGTTGGTGAAGTGTATGTATGTGGGTGGCAAGAGTGTCCATCCGAGTAACAATACGTAAGTTCTCCTGTGTATATGTAATGTCTGTTAACAGAGGTAAAATAAAAGAGGATACAGTCCATTTCAAATTTTGTGAGTGAATTCCGTCAATATTTGTGTAATTAAGTTTTATTCTCAAACAATTAATTAAGAACTCTGAAAGCGCTCATTTTCGCACTCATTTTTCCGAGTGGCAGCAGTTTCGGACGTTGGAGATAAAAATGCTTTTTTTTTTAAACGTGTTGCTACTGCTCGCTTTCAAATCGTAGAGTTTGTTAATCAAAAATTTATAAGTTTTACAGAATCTATACATATGAAGAAGAATGTATGTTTTTTGCTTGTTTGTTCTCGTTATTGATTTCTGATCAATTATGACACATTTTTTGCAACATTTAATCGATTAAAATTGAATAGTGAAATATTGGATGGAACTTGAGCTTTTACGCCCATTTGATTAGAAAGACGAAAATCATTAAAAACAACGTGTCATTGTTGCTGATATAATAAGAGAATTAGCTTATTTTTCCATCGAAAATTTATGTGGGTTCCATGTCTCATCAGAGTGAAAAATGTATGACTATGAATCGAATTTTTTGCATCGTTATTAGAGAAGGATTTCAGCGCTATTGTTATTTTTGTTGTTAGATGCATTACTTTCAGTCTAACTTAACTGGCATTGAGTACTTCCGCTTGTATTCAACAAAATACAAGACTAATCTGATAAATTCATTGTCTGTTTAATGTAAAAATGATGCATGTAAAGTGAGTGCAACGCGAATTTTCCTGAATCAACAAGCAGTCTAGAAGGTTAAGAGGTGGTAGTATATTAATTGTAAACTAATTTGGCAGAATTTCTGCAGTGTTGGATTGACGGGGTATAGAGGAGACGGCATGGAAATTGGACAGGAAACATGATTCCCTAATTAATATCTCATCATCGTTTTGAAGCCATTAAGGTAGACAACACCGTAACACCTACAACTTCCAATACATCTGACTGAGTACCAAATGTTGTCAAGTTCGTTGTCAACTGCAGTTGACATCAGAGACTTAAAATAAGACATGAATACTAAGCCTCGTGCATTTTCTAGGCTTTGTGTTTTTTCAAAACATCTGTTAAACAAGCTGCATATCTGTGTAATTATGGCTTATATCTAAATGATCTTGATTCTTCAAGAATCAAAGACGAAACAAAACTATTCTCAAGTAAAATGAACTAATTACACAGAAGTTGCTCTAATGTTCTCTCTGACTACATTATTTCTCCGTCCACTACTCACAGATTCGGTAAGAAACAATTTTCCTTCAAGTTTGAAATTACTAAATTTCTAACTAGGCAAGGTAGAAATCATAGAAATTTCAATTCATATCTAATGAGATTTGAGCTATCAAATATGGAACATGTTTCTGGAGCTTTGGAGGAGAGCAAAATGTCAAACATTTATTGTTCTACTGCTTAAAGCTTACGCACGAAATAAAAAAACTCATTAAAATTAAATTATGTGCATTGAAGGCAGTATAACTTTGGTACAAACTTTGTACAAACAGTACAAACTTTGGTGGGTTTTGTTCTTAATTAGAGTTACAAGTGTGTGAGTTGAAAAAGTTAATTATATGCTTGTTATCAAAAAACAGTCTGCATATTTTTCAAATTCCTTAAACATTAGAGTTTGGTCAAAGCAAAATGGCATTCGCTTTTTGTCTTTTAATTCGTAAAATAGAAAATCGTTTTTAATTTCTTTAGATTAAGTATAAACGAAGATTCTTTTCTCAGATTTCCATGGGAAAAATATGAAGACAGTTTTTCGATAAGGAGCATATAATTAATCTCTTTAACTTCGAGATACTTCTAAGTGTAATCAAGGACAGAACACAACAATATTTGTAATCTAATAGGGCTTCAAGACACACAGTTTAATTTTAATGCGGATTTCGTTTTCTATAAACGAATATTAAAATATCCTAAGTTATGCAAACCGTTGATCTTTCCTCTGTTTTAACAGCTCATTTTTTTACATCGTGAGATATTATTTAACACCATACGCTCAATAATCAATAAAATTAAATTTCACTGTTTTCCTGTTAAGTTTGAGAAGGACGTAAGGTTTCATTTAGTTTATTTAACTAGTTATTTTATGTTAATTCGCTTTTCTGTCTTCCTCATTTACATTTTCCTACCGGAATGTAAATTACTAGCTCGCGTGATGTTCAAATGATGTAGGAAGGGGATAATATTTTAAGGAAAATTTTAGAGGGCCAAAACAGAGCATGTTCTGCCTGCTGAAGGACACGCTGCTAATTTGATTCTCATGAAAGTAATATTCTGCTATGTTGCTTTATTTCTCGCGATTAGGCTTGTCACTTCGACCTTTAAGTTAGAGTCAACTTACGCGTTATTTTAATTGCGTAGACATTAGGCTAATTTGTTATTGCATTGTTAAGTCAAATTCTTCATCTTTCGTTTAACTCTTTAAAACCGAAGCCTTCACTAACTTGTACGTTAAAATGCCGAGCCGCCCAAAACGGTTTTTCACAGTCATAGCAATTTCCTCCCCTCCCCATCCATCAATGCACAAAGAAGAGTGAAGATTTCAAATGACATATTTTCTGCTTCTAACAAATAAAGATAAGAAACCAAAAATAAATGCTTTTACTGTCTGCAATAAACCGATACAATGCATTTGCGGAAGTTGCACCTGCTACTGCATACCTTAGGGGAGGGAGGAAAGCAACATCGGAATTTCGTTCTTTTCGGGCGGTTGTGGTCGTCTGAATGTCTAGTCTGGTCTGAAAATCTATAGCCGGGATACATAAGATGCGGTGTATCCGGCTCACTGAAGTTTGCAAAAAAGTGCTCAAATGTATTTTTCCTGACAAGTAAGCAAGGTAACTGAAGCACTGAACTGTTATGGTCTGGAAAGAGTTAAACCATAACTGCTGGTTATATTTTGTAAGCACGACTGTTGGTTATATTTTGTTGGTGCCTTCTGTTAACTTTAATTTTATCAAATAAAAGGGGCCTTTACACCTTTTCTCCTGTTTCTAAGAACAACTCACAAGACATAGTGATATTTCACTTCTAAGCCTTCAAATGTTTAGTATGTTTTGTTCTTCCAAAGACATGTGACCTTTAACCCGTTAAGGACCAGCGTCGAGTATACGCGACGCAACAATTCCCCTCTTCCCAGCCCAGCGTCGCGTACACGTAACATGAAAACGGAACTATTTTTTTGAATTTTTAAATGCCAGTAGATGGTGCTAAATGGTAACGGTTTTCACATGGGTTAAGTCATATGGCTTTTGACCTTCATGTATGAGCCATCAGTTTCTTTCTGTGCTTCTGGTTTTTATAGATTTATTGGCGTAAACAAACTGAAAATCACAGCTCTTTAAGTTAAAAGAATACCGGCGTGTTTATTTCGTTAGGAATTTCGTTTTTTGCTGTTTTTGTTTTTATTCTTTGCCTTTTTCATTATTAGTTAGAAGGTGGGGAAATCAATCCAGCTCAATGTTTTTAGAAGAATTTGGAAAACGCATCTAGCTGACTATAGCGGGTGTAACGTCGCCGAACTTCCCTGATAGAAAAACTCAGACCAGTTGTCCTTTCATATATTCATTTTTAACATAGACTTTCTTGGGTAATTAAAAATTTTTAACTTAACTTATTATTAACTTTACATCATTATTACCGAAGGGGAAAGATATCAGCTTTCCCGATGCACGATGCTTCTTACTTGCTCGGCGAAAAAAGCCGTCATTGTCTTATGTGTCGGTTCTCGTTTTGAATTATTGCACACACACAGCAGAATTGTTAAATTGGAATTTAATTACCTACAGGTAGCTATTGCTTAATTTTATTTTACATTTCCTATTTGTAATTTTGTTTTTGTGTGTATAGTATTTGTTTTCATGCTTATAATTATAATTTTAGTATTTCGAATGTTTCATTTATTTTTATTATTGTAATATTCTTTATAAGAAGACTGAAAGATTAAAATTTCTTTCAAATAATTGTTATAAGTTTAATTGATCATTAAACGGCCTACTTTAATTTAAATTAAAAATAAGCAAATTATAAAAACTTTCAGTGCAGGAGACTTTCCGAAGCTTTCAGAGAAAATTCACCAAGTGGGGAAAAAACTGGAGAATAAATAATAACAGCTTAGTCTCTTTTCTTCAAAGCATGAATAAAAATCTTTTGTGGCCACCAATTGACTTACTTGGACTTACATTACACACATGCTTTGTTATTCCTGATATATTTCTCATTCAATTAATCCAGTTCTCACTTCGCAGCAGAGCGAAAATACATAAAAGCTCAAAACATCTTCGTCAAACATTGTAATGTACAGAAAAACGTAAAACACCTAATACAGATAATTTTTTTACGCTTAAAATTAGAGTTTCTACGCAACAACCAGCAATTCGGCCAGATTTTTTGGTGTATAAAAACTGAAAGTTTACTTTTGGTCCAACTCGGCAACAAAACATTGCAGGTACAGAAATTGACTTAATTATCTATTCTGCCGAGTTTCAAATGTAATTAAATGGCTGTTCGGTAGGCTTAACTCGCCACTTAAACCTTTAAATTGTTGATAATGTTACAACTATTAAGAGCAGATTAACTCAAGGTATAAGAACCTTAACCGGAACATAAAAACCACATAATTCAATGACTTTTAAAGCAAGAAATGCACAACTGAGCAACATATAAGAATAAAACACACAGCTAACGGAGCCAGGTAACATAATCGGAATATATGTGTGTGTGTATATATATAGATATTTCTACATGAATGGTGCAGCCGATTGCAAAGAAAAAGGTAGGTGCATAATCATTAAAGATGTGTAGTTTATAGAAAATTCTCTCAACCAGAGCTGCTTACATTGTGTGTTATTATATAAAGCAATACACGTGATCCATTGCTCTACATATCAGTGAATGTTTCACCTTTCCAATCTGTAAAATGTTTTTGGAGACTGCATAAATGTTAATGACTGAGATGTTTAATAACATATCCTTACGTAGGCAAATTAGAAGGTCAGAAACAAACATTCCTAACCGCAATTTCACACAATTCTAATCTTCGCTGATAAATAAATAGTCTCCATTGCACGGAACGGAACTATTTTATTTTAAGCTAAGAGTAATACAGATAAGTAACACTAATAGTTTCGAATTTAAACTCTATGTACTCTTCTTTTTACTTCGGGACTGGTATTTGTAGAAACTTTCGAACTTTTTTTTTTATTTCGCTTCTAGCTAGCTTCAGCCTTTCCAGCACTATACCATCTGGGTCTGGCACTTCCAAACATAAAATGTATATAATTGCGGGAGTCAGACAGAAAAAAAAACTATTAAAAAAAAATCTGTAAAGTTTCAGATTTTAAATTACGTCGAAAGGGGCGTTTTTTAACATTTTGTAAGTTACCTTTGTTTATTAAATATCATGTTCTTCGCACTTAACCGTGAAATTCAGTTCAACAGCAATATCACAAAATAATTTTAAAATGAGTATATCTTTAGAATACCCGATACACAGTTCCGCGCGCTTTAGATAAAAAGTTTCTTTTCCCCCGCAGAGCGTTACCATTGCTCCCTTTTAAATCGTTTGAGTTTGTTCATCAAAAATTCGTTAAAGTTTTACCAAATATAAAACAAATTCCAAATTTGGGCTTCCAGATGCGCATATTCCGGTAGAAACGTAGGTTATTCAAAATTGGACGGCTCTAGGTAGCGTTGTTTTATCACATTTGGAGAAATATACATACATTTCTGCAAATTCTTCATTATTTAATTTCTGTAAATATAATACAGGGCGAGAGAATTTGGTGGCAACAAGTTAAACGTAATACAGTCGTTTATAGTGAATCAACGCAAAATCGAAAACCGAAAACAGTAGTTCTTCAGAGACAAAACCCCTTTGATAACTAATAATAAAATACGAAGACGAAGGGAAGTTTAAAGTCAAAATCGCAATAACAGAGAAGGTGTATATCGCATGGGCGGGGTCTAAAGCCCAGTTTGAAAAATCTTCTGTTTAAGATGATCATTTGCTTCCTTAAAATGTTAATATCTAATAAACAATTGTAAGTGCTGTAATTAGGCTGTTCTATCAGTTTCCACACACGACAAACATAAAAGTCGGCGAAAATATTTCAGTACTGTATTGTACAGTTTAAAGCGTCTGAATCGTTCTCTAAGGTAAATCACATTACAGTGAGAAAAAGGATAATATGTATTCTTAAGGGATTTAGAGGATGCAAAAATACACAATTTTGTAAAATTGCAAAATAATAATAATAATAAATAAATAAATAACACTTTATAATAAAAGGCAGACTTTTCGTTAGAAACGAGCCACGTAGCATGTCTCGTTTTGCCTTCGAACATCAGAAGAATTAGTAATGGAAATGAGTGTAAACAGTTATTCAATGAAACATCTCGTTAAAACACAAACAGTTTATTTACAAGTCTAATAAGTGACAGCTGTAATTTCATCCTCTCAAAACAGCGCTTAAGCATATAAATGGCGTAAGATAATACTCATTAATTATTTAATACACATGAAATGCAACTCGAAGCCATTTATCTCATTTTCTCATAAAAAAAACGAGCTCAAAACGAAAATGTAAACATTGTCCACTGTTGCCATACGCAGTTATCTAAATTAGTTAAAGAAAGATAACACTAGGTAAAGGTTCAACTTGACATAGCAGTATCAAGGAGCTGAAGAGCGCTAGCTAGCGATAATTTTCATAAAAGCCACGGCACACCGGCGAACGGAATGTCATGATAGATTGCATTCTATAGATGGTCTAATGGCTAAATAATAGTTATACCAGGTTAATACTCATAGTACTTCAATAGAGTTTCACATTTAGAATAAACGAACATCTTCATTCATTTATTAAAGGCTTATAGTACAGGAATTTTCATTAAATTTTGGCGTTTTTGCAGTTTCCAAATTTCATGGGCTCATAGCAATCATGTTCCTAGTGTTGTGTCTCTCATATATATATGAGTGACCCTGGCAATAACGGCATTGGTACCCATGGTTACAGAATTTTGCACGAGCATTAAAAAGCTTTCCCGTGTTTGAAAGTATCTCGTTCTAAATTTAATTTTACGTTTTAACATTGCGTTATAAAATGGAGTTCTGGTTGACTAAGATGGACTTCTTAGACTTTGGTTGTCTAGGATGACATACGGAATGAAATCCGCCGACGATTATACACAGTTTTTTCACTTTGATGTGTTTAGAAAATGAAGCCCCCTGTATTTAAATTTCTTCCTGGGGGTTCACTGGGAGGCATCCTATGCGTTCTGGCTGAAACCTTCGACAAACTCGGACCCTGGGGACCATAATCAGTATGCACAGTAACTAGAAACATCGACTCTTCGCTGGTAGGTCCAGGCTCGAAAGGAATCTTTATGGTATTCTCTTGTCTGCCCCTTGGTTTTGGAGACGCTACATGGTTGGATATGGAGGGATGTCTCTGGGGATTTAGCTTCCTTAATGAAGACTGGGAGACAGACTTTGACCAGATTTCGTTCCCTTTGTACGTGACCGGCTGGAACCCGGTTCTTGGATTGCCTCTGCAGGAGGAAAACTGTGACACAAATTGAGCATTTTAAATAAATTATATAAGTTTTTATATAGATGAATGGTAATTAAAATTCAGATTTTAATCTTGGCAAAATGCTATGTGAGAACAATTATGCACTTTTTTCTGAAGTGAAACGATTTTAAAATTTAATTTTGAGAATTAATCTAGTGATACAATTAAGTTTTAATATGTCATTCAAAGTTTCAAATTAAATTTGAAGTCTTTGAAGATTAGATTAATGTACAAGTAACATAAAATATTAAGAACGTATTAATAAAATACATTAAGTATAATTTTTTTTATTTCTTACGCATATAATTTTTATTATAGTACTAGTCTTCTATCCAGAAAGCTGTAGAAAAGCTGGATTAAGTGAAAATTCCGGATAATTTCGTGTATAAGATCTGCAACTGAGGGTAAAAGGGCAAATTCATGATATAAGAAATTTCTCGTTTAAAATTATAAAAAGCCATCTTACTTGCTATGAGCTCGAGTATCAAAAGCATATATTAAAAGTTTTTAACGCATCAGTTGCCGACCGGTGCAGTCTTTGCGATCCTAAATTTTGCAGCCCTGAGCTTTCGTAAATTCTAAGAATTTTTTCTCTGTTAAATTTTCCTACTTAGCGCCTTTCTTATGTGCGAAGAATTCTGTTATCTATAAACTTTGTTGCTATTTACTTCTCAAATCTAAAGTTTTATCACCTGTAATTCTTCCCACCCGTTTAACCGCACGACAAGTCATGTGGAATCTCACATAAATAGCATTAAAATAATTTCATGCGGAGTTTTCATAAAGAATTCATATTTGCTTTCGTTCGGTCCCTTTATTGTCGGGATGCCTCCATTTTAGAAGGAAGCTTATCCAGCCCGATAACATATTCTTATCCAAATCCTTTATAGACACCTGCTTTATAGACATAGTGGTGAACTATAACTAGAGGTAGAATGGTTTCGCTTCTGGCTGCGTTGTAACAAATTTTCATTAATGTGCTTGTTGCCTTGAAAATTGTTTTTCTTGAAATCAAGAATTTAGTTGCGGCAAAGGTCGAAACATCGATAAAACAAGCCATTCGAAGTATGTGTTTTATTCGTGACTATAAATTAGATTGGATAATTCTTTTATCCATCGACTGGGGCATGATACTTCAGCTTGTTCATTTTTCAAACTAATAGAAAACGAATTTTAATCCATATTTTTACTTAATGATTTGTCTCGGAGTGGGGGGACATTAGCTGCTACAACGAACAAAAGCCCCTCAGTACTTAAATATATAAATTATAACTCGAATATAATTCGACCGTCTCAAAAGCAATCCTGGCTGGCATTCTGCCAAAACACAGAGACTCGTCCAAAGCGGTTGCTATTACTTGCTGCGACGTGAAAGGTCACGTGAAAGTCTTCTCTTCTCCGGAAAGAGATATGCTGGAATTAAAGAAAGTCCCCATCCTTCCACCCTATTTTGAGAAAAATTTGGTCCGAATGGCGCCTGCGTGTTTGCGCTCATGGTCGCGGATAACGCGGTCGAACTATAGCAGCTTAATCTGTGCCAATAATTTGCATGAAAATAAATTGTTTAATTTACGTTTAGTCCATAATCTTCGATGTTGCCTGAGAAATTTCGTCAGGTTTCCTGTCTTTGGTAGGAAGAAAACGGAGTTCTGCAATTCAAAATAATACATATGTCATGATTGCTAGCGTACGACTTTTGTATTCTTTATCATCATTTCTCCAATAAAAGCAAAACTAGAAAAACGTCAATATATGAGCTAATAGCAATGCTGCTAATATACTTATTCTACGTACGCATATACTAAAATATAGATTTGCGTATAAAAATTATTATAAATATATTTGAGAACGTGTGAAGGAAAGAAGGAAGTTGACTCATATTTCATTCTCACTATTTCATTTTAAAATAATGTACTTCTTTTATCCACTGAAATATAAAATAAAATTAGGTATCTAAAATAATATTATCGAATGATGGTAAATAAGGGGATCCTGACAGAAAACTTCCAATTCGGACTTCTATTTCGGTTACAGCACGGCAAAAACATAGCGGACGAAAAGCGAAAACGTCGTGGTACAAAACATTCCGGGAGCAAATAAAGCAAAGAGAAAAAATCGCAGTTTTAAAACATCGTGGTACAAAATATCGTCGTCGAAAATAAAGTGGTTCAGAAACTAAAAGTTCAGTTTAAAAACGTCGTCGTCGAAAATATCGTGGTAAAAAATAAAGTACCTACAAATTATCGCATGACGATAACATCATAGACATGCGTTTTTCAGGCTTTATAATTGTTAATGGATATTCGCATAATGGTTTATAAGAGCAAGGTGGAAAGAAGGATAATTTTTGCTTACACATTTTTTATTAACTAATAAATTTTTAAAAAACAAGAAATTTAAATAAAACAAGAAATAACTTTCATTATAAGATATCAGATTAACAAAAGTTAAGAAAATAATATCATAATTAACTTAGCAATTTTTTTATAGATTAAATACATATAGTGACTTATCTTTCTTTTTTTAGGTCATACGTTTCATGAAAAATTACCAGTAAAACTTTATAAAAAATAATTTGTTAATGACCTTTGTGAGTTAATTATGCCAGTTTAAAATTAAGTGCTATAAGTTGTGTTAATTTTCTATGCTTAAATTTCCATTTTATGTTTTCAGCAAATATTTATTAGTTAATAAAAAATATGAAAGTGAAAATTATCCTTCTTTCCATCTTGCGCTCACAAATCATTATGCGAGTTCCTACAATTATTAAACAATCATTAAATTTTATAAATATTAAAGCCTGAAAAACGCATGTCTGCGACGTTATCGTCATGCGATGATTTGTAGATACTTTATTTTTTATCACGATATTTTCGACGGCAATGTTTTTAAACTGCGAAGTTTTCCCCTTTATTTTCGACTACGATTTAACTGACGTTTCCTACCACGATGTTTTCTCTTTGCTTTATTTTCTCCCACGATGTTTTATACCACGACGTTTCCGCCTTGCGTTGTTTTCTCCTCGACGTTTTCGTCCGTAATGTTATCGGCGGATATTTCTATTTCAGATGCTTCTCCTTCTCATAATTGGCAGGAAGAATTCTACGCCTAAGGTGAAAGAAAAAGGAACTGTCTGGTCTTCCCCCAAAAAGACCAGCAAAGCCGGCTCCCACCGAGGAAGCTACTCTAGTAATTTCAACTTTTAAAAAATTTTGAAGTCTTAAAACCGGACGTTCCTAGTTGTGAAAATCACGTGCCAAAGAACGTGCTTGTGCAAATGAAATTTCTTGCTGCGGAAAAGACAAAAAGAAAGATTACCTCCGAACATCTGCCCAGACCGGAAGTGACCTGGAAAGATATTAGATGTCTTTTCTCTAACAATGTGATCCAGAATTTTAGAGGACAACTGTCCAGAGAAACGATCTCTGTTTACTTCGACTCGAGTGCCATGCGTGATAAGGCTTCAACCTTGTGGAACCTGCCTATGGAAAAAGAAATGCAATTTAGCACTTTCAGAACAGTCTCCCATCAAAGCAGTCATCAGAGGTCTCCCTGCTGACATCAGAGATGGAGCTATCCTGCTAGAGCTTAAAGAACAGGGCATTTCAGTATTAAACTTAAGCAATTCACCAGGAAATCTTCCGTGAAAGAAGAAAAACTCTCTGTTTTCTTTGTGTCGTTAAGCCGCACAATGAAGGCAGAAAATCTACTCTCAAATGTATTCAAAGCCTGCAGGTGAAGATAAGATGTTATCGTCAGGGTAATCGTCCTATCATGTGTTTCAGATATTAAAGTTAGGGCAGTGTTTCTCAACCTTTTAGTATTCACAGCCCAATTTTCAATCAAAATTTACATCGTGCCCCCCCTCCTCACCCCATACAATAAAATGTATACAATAATAATGTATTTTGAGTATTTTGGCTCTAAACATACACTACAATCTTAATTTTAAACTTTACAAATTACGAAAAATACGGAAATTCATTGACATTTTGCAACACCGATTCTCAGCATTGAAAAAACAAGAATCATATGCCTTTTTATTGCTCTTGCGTCCCGCCATGTCGGGCATTCTCACGGTTTCGCGAGAAGTTTTGATTTGCCTGGAATTTGTCTGGTCAGCTTAAAAGTTAAGTTAGGAGCGTGCGCAGATGTGAACAAATGTTTTCTCATAGGGAGAAGGAGAAAGTTCTATGACGCCAATTTCAATTCCAGACAATCCCATTCGCGTCGATCCTTCTATTGCTATTGAATCTATTCTGAATGTGTATGTTGTATATATATTCGTCTAATTGCAATTCACCGTATTAAATATTCACGGCAGCAGACTTTTGCAGAATCATGGATAAATCTTTAAGCGGGCGTAAGCGAGCATTAGACGATAGACAAGCATCAACAAGTAGACAAACGAGTCTGGTTCCGAAAATAAAATCAAGAAAATATTCTGAAGAATACTTTAATATCTGAAAGTCACTAGTACTGAAGTAAATGAAGAAGAAAGGCCCCTGTGTATCATTTGCTCAAAAATGTTTACGAACATCACCATTAAACATTTTCCTAATAATATCATTTGCAGAATCACTAGCATTTACAACGCTTGCATTGAAAACTCTTATTTTCCGGATTGTTGGAAAACGGCCAAAGTCATCTTAATTCCAAAACCAGGAAAAGATCATACTCGACCCCATGGTTACAGACCCATCAGCCTCCTCCCTGGCTTAGGGAAAGTCTTTGAAAGGGTTATTTTACAGCGACTTCAAGTTTATTATGACGAACTTCCCAGGGAACAATTTGGTTTTCTAAAAGGCTTATCTACTGTCAAACAACTGGTACGTCTTTCTGAATTTATTGGCAATGCACTACATAACAAAGAAAGCATAGCCCTCCTCATGCTAGACGTGGCGAAAGCTTTCGACCGCGTCTGGCATGAGGGGCTTATCTTCAAGCTTATCAACTTTAATTTTGATCGCGAAATTATTAAGCTCATCTACTCCTTCATCATAAAGAGAAATTTCTACGTATCTATTGGAGATGAAACATCAGATTTAAAAGAAATTAAAGCTTCCGTACCGCAAGGTTCCATTTTAGGTCCTGTCATTTTTCTCTTCTACGTAGCGGATTTCCCCTCCTTTAATCTCAGTAGAGATTATTATGTGGGTTGTTACGCTGATGATACTGCGCTGGCAGTCCGTTCTAGACGTGCAGAAAATGCAACTCGTAAATTACAAAATTTCATGCCTCTTGTTGAAGACTGGTGCCGTCAATGGCGAATTGCCATTAACGCACAAAAATCGAAACTTTTGATAATTCGAAGAAGATTTGCTAAAGAAAATTTCAAAGGCTCCTTAAAGTTATTTAATGAAGATATCCTGACTGTTCAAAAAGCTAACTACTTAGGAGTGGTGCTTAACTCTTCGTTTACGTGGAAAGACCACATTAAACGCACCACTCGTAAAACCATCAGTGTAATTCAAAATCTTACTCCTTTAATTGGTAAATATTCAAAATTAGATCTCTATAAAAAACGACTCATCTTTACTTCTATAATTCGACCAATCATGACCTACGCTTCTCCGGCTTGGATTATGCATAAAGAGAACGATATCAAGAAACTACAAGTTATTCAAAACAAATATCTCCGCACTATTACAGGTGCACACTTTTATGTTTCTAATTTGACTCTTCACACTGATCTAAAAATTGACACCCTTGAAACATATCTGCACAAGCTGAATAAGAAATTTTTTGACAAGGCAGTAAACTGCGAACACCTACAATACTTCAATACCTTCAATTATGAAGTTCTGGATGAAGATAAGGAACTCAGACCTCTAGCAGCATTCCTATCACGAGATGCAAATTTTCCAACCTAGATTGTCAATGCATATATAATTGCTATATTATCTTACTTTCTTGCTAACACCATGGACAACATGGACCTCACTGTTTTATTGTACATAATGTATATATTCTCATTTACAAATATTCTAGAACATACTATATAACATGTTTATAACTGCACCTATTCTTGTTATTTTACTTGTTTCGTACCTTGGTACTTCACTCAACTTTTGATTGCGCTTGACTGCCTCTCTCGTCGTTTTTGCGCTTTTCGTTGTGGTGTCATTGCTGCCTTCCTTTCCTCACCCTCTGACCTCCTTTTTACCACGCGTCCTGAGCTTTCATCGTCTTGTTGCCTTCGGGCTAAATTTCACCGAGCCGGACACGTCGCGCTTCGCGCGACATCCCGGCGATACCTGCCTGAGTGACTGACTCAAAAATGTTCATCATTCGAGGGGAAACCTTCACATGCGAAGGTTGGCTGTTTTGGTGCTCGCCAAATCCATTCGTCGAAGTGCATAGGCCTAACTGATTTGTTAGTGCTGCCTTGAGCTACGCCTGTCTTCGTTGCCACTGAAGCTGTTACTTGCACAAAAAAAAAGCATTTGTTAATGCTATTTGGATTTGTATTTTTGGATTCTTGGATTACAATCTGTTTTATTATTTTTTAAAGTTGATTATTGATTTAAATTTTGCATGCTTTACTGTTTTAAGATTTTACGCGTGACTTCGTCTTGCCAATAGCCTGATTGCTTTTCCTTTGGCTTTTTGCCTTTGCGAATTATTGTTTTTTGTATTTTAAATTTCTAATGGCTTTTAGCGCTCAGCGCTAATTTTCATTTTGGTGCCTTTTGGATTTTCACGCTCGTGAGTTACCCTCCAAGCTCACGCTGTCAGGTGTGAGACAGAGGCCTCACGAGCATCCACCTGCTGATCTGTCTGCACAAACACCTTCGTGTGGGTTGTGTTCCGGGCCGCAGGTTTTTTTCCTAGCTTGGGCGCAGGATTTTTGATTTTCTATTGCAATAGATAAGATCATTGAGGCAGTCGCGGCGCAAGTACGCGAACTTGAAGAAATAAAAGAACGAAATGGATTCAGTGATACTGAAAACAAAATGTTCACTTTTTTGCTAAGTATTTTAGATATGATTAAAGCTATGAACACTGAGTTAACACAAACTAATACTACAGATCTAAATAAGGATTCACAGGGCTCACGACCCACTGAAAATAAAACTTTGCATGAAAATGACAGGGCTCGTAGCCCTATTAACATAGATAATGATCATGAAATCGGCATCCCGCTTGATAAAGGGACTAGTTCTGACGAAGAACCTAACACTAGGAAACGCGGAGATCAGACTGTATGTACTAGATCTCATCGTAACACGCATAAGAAAATTAAATTGACTACGCACACTAGTATTTTAAGTAAAAAACCAACTCCAACTCCTGTCATTGACAAAAATAATCTGACTCCAGCCACTGCAGCTGTTGATGCTACAAATGAAAATAATGATATGGATACTACAAATATACCTGACAATGCGAAGAACACTCATAATAAAACACAAAAACCATCTGATATGAACCTAACAATTCAAGACTGCCACCAATAACGTTAAAGCCGACAACTATGAAATGGTCGGAAATTTGTTCGCATTTCCATGCAAGAAATCTTAAATTTTACGGCCAAAGAATTGGTAATAAAATCAAAGTTACTGCGCTTGACGCAGATAATTACCGAGGAATTGTTAGAGTGCTTAGAGAATTTAATATCCAACATCACTCTTATATTTTACCACAGGACAGAAACCTGCGGGTTGTCATACGTGGTCTAAACGAAGACACTGAAATTGACGAGATCCAAAGAAAACTTGAAGAATTGCATTATGTTATTGAAAATATAAAACAAATGTCTAAACATAGAGATGGAGAAACTATTTTACTCCCATTATTCATAGTGACCTTGCCTAAGACTGAACAGTCACGCAAAATATATCATGAACCTTACCTATGTGATCTCCGTATCACAGTCAAGGAATACAAGGGCCGTCAAGGCCCAGTTCAATGCTTTCGCTGTCAGGGGTTTAATCATACTCAACTTGGGTGTAATTACTCCCCTAAATGCGTTAAATGCGGCCAGTCTCATTTCTTCACGGACTGTCCAGTCAAGGATGATAAAGAATTTATACCCATCTGTGTAAACTGTGGAAACGCCGGTCACACAGCCAGTTTTCGCTGTTGTGAAAAATTCCCTAAGCGGAAAACTGATCAACAGAAAAACTACAGCAATAGAGTTGTAGAAAATAAAAGTTATGCCCAGGCTTTATCTACCGGCATATACTCTGATACCTTGAGTGAGGCTAAGAAAGTCTTTACTGACCTAGCTGAACTTGTTAAAGTTATAAAAACAGCTGGTTTCCAGCTTACACAGCAAATGCAAGAAATTAACACCCGTCAAGAAAAAATTGACAATCAATTAAATAATGGGTCAGCACACTAAACTGTCGCCTACTAAATTTTTGGTATGGAATGCTAGAAGCATCCAAGATAAAACTCCAGAATTTCTTAACTTTCTTACCACAAATTGCATTGTCATCGCTTGCGTCACAGAGACTTTTGCAACACCCTGTATTAATATTAATGTTGCAAATTACAAATGCTATCGTTGTGATAGGTTAAGTCATCGTGGTGGGGGTGTTGCAATTTATGTAAAGAGCAATATCCAGTCCTGCCTCATTGATGTCATAAGAAAAGAAGGACATGAAGCAGTTATTGTCTCTGCTTATCTACCTGTCTATGGAATAATTTATTTTATTTGTATGTACAATCCACCGCATAATGTATTAAACAAAGAACTTTTAAAAGAATTGTTACCCGAAAATAAACCAGTTATTCTAGTTGGAGATCTGAACTCCAAAAACCAAGAATGGGGATGTTGTAGAACTAACAAAAATGGACAAAAATTATTTGATTTTATCACTGACCAGCCCATATATTTCTATGCGCCGGTTGAGTACACTTATCTACCTAACAATCCACATAAAGGAGACATCTTAGACATTCTCACCACTTCGATTCCTATGTGCCTCGAAGTTACTGTCGATCTCACCTCAGATCATGTGCCAGTTATTGGCACATTGGGTATTATGAATAAAGAAAAACCGACTACTAAGAAAATCACTGACTGAAGAAAATTCACAGATATTCTCGCTAGTTATTATACTTCCTTTCAGCCTCTTGAAAATAAAATTGATATTGACAATGCTATTTCTTCACTTACTGTGTACATCATGAATGCGTATCATTCTGCTTCACATAGTGTTCGTGCTGATAAATTTACTGGCAAGCTCCCTAAGAGTATTAGAGATAAAGTAAAAGAACGTAATCATCTGAGAAGCCGTTGGAACCTTACCTGGGACCCCAGGCTTAAGAAAAAGTTAAATAAAATCAACAGAGAAATTAAAAATGAGATTAAACTTCATAAAAAAGAATTTGGGAAG
>KK120706.1:169187-187802 GCA_000611955.2 Stegodyphus mimosarum | reverse complement strand
TACTGCTAGAACTTGTCCAATCTTCACTACTCCGCATGAAATCATTGAAATTATCAGAAAACTCAAGAACAGAAAAGCCCCCGGGCATGATGCGCTTACGAACATCACCATTAAACATTTTCCTAATAATATCATTTGCAGAATCACTAGCATTTTCAACGCTTGCATTGAAAACTCTTATTTTCCGGACTGTTGGAAAACGGCCAAAGTCATCTTACTACCAAAACCAGGAAAAGATCATACTCGGCCTGATGGTTACAGACCCATCAGCCTCCTCCCTGGCTTAGGGAAAGTCTTTGAAAGGGTTATTTTACAGCGCCTTCAAGTTTATTATGACGAACTTCCCAGGGAACAATTTGGTTTTCAAAAAGGATTATCTACTGTCAAACAACTGGTACGTCTTTCTGAATTTATTGGCAATGCCCTACATAACAAGGAAAGCATAGCCCTCCTCATGCTAGACGTGGCGAAAGCTTTCGACCGCGTCTGGCATGAGGGGCTTATCTTCAAGCTCATCAACTTTAACTTTGATCGCGAAATTATCAAACTCATCTACTCCTTTATCATCAATAGAAAATTCTTCGTATCTATTGGAGAAGAAGTATCTGATTTAAAAGAAATTAAAGCTTCTGTACCGCAAGGATCCATTTTAGGTCCTGTCATTTTTCTCTTTTATGTAGCGGATTTCCCCTACTTTAATCTCAGTAGAGATTATTACGTAGGTTGTTACGCTGATGATACTGCGCTGGCAGTCTGTTCTAGACGTGCTGAAAATGCAACACGTAAATTACAAGATTTCATACCTTTAGTTGAAGACTGGTGTCGTCAATGGCGAATTGCTATTAACGCACAAAAATCACAACTTTTGATAATTAGAAGAAGATTCGCTAAAGAAACTTCAAAGGCTCTTTAAAGTTATTCAATGAAGACATCCCGATTGTTCAAAAAGCTAACTATTTAGGAGTTGTGCTTAACTCTTCTTTTACGCGGAAAGACCACATTAAGCACATCACTCGCAAAACCATCAGTGTAATTTAAAATCTTACTCCTTTAATTGGCAGATATTCAAAATTAGATCTTTACAAAAAGAGACTCATCTTTACTTCTATTATTCGTCCTATCATGACTTACGCTTCTCCGGCTTGGATTATGTATAAAAAGAATGATATTAAGAAACTGCAAGTCATTCAAAATAAATATCTCCGCACTATTACAGGTGCACACTTTTATGTTTCTAATTTGACTCTTCACACTGACCTAAAAATTGACACCCTTGAAACATATCTGCACAAACTGAATAAGAAATTTTTTGAAAAGGCATTAAACTGCGAACAACTGCAATACTTCAATACCTTCAACTATGAAGTTCTGGATGAAGATAAGGAACTCAGACCTCTTGCAGCATTCCTATCACGAGATGCAAACTTCCCAACCTAGATAGTCAATGCATATGTAATTGCTATATTATCTTATTTTCTTGCTAACAACATGGACAACATGGACCTCACTGTTTTACTGTACATAATGTATATAATGTATATATTCTCATTTACAAATATTCTGGAACATACTATATAATATGATTATAACAGCACCTATTCTTGTTATTTTACTTGTCTTGTACCTTGGTTCTTCACTCAACTCTTGTTTGCGCTTGACCGCCTCTCTCGTGGTTTTGCGCTTTTCGTTGTGGTGTCATTGTTGCCCTTCTTTCCTCACCCTCTGACCTCCTTTTTGCCACGTGTCCTGAGCTTTTACCGTCTTGTTGCCTTCGGGCTAATTTTCACCGAGCCGGACACGTCGCGCTTCGCGCGACATCCCGGCAATACCTGCCTGATTGATTGATTGATCAAAAATGTTGGCGGCAGACAGCATGAAACCTAATAAACTTAAACGACATTTGGTAACGCTTCATAGTGAGTACGTAAACAAACCGAGAGAATTCTTCGAATTAAAATTAAAATCGTATCAAAAGCAAAAACCATTGTTTAAAAAAACTTTGTCTGTGAATGAAAAAGCTTTAATTGCTTCTTACAAAGTTTTATATAAAACAGCCAGATGTAAAAGGCGTCACACCATTGGTGAAGAGCTTATTTTGCCAGACGCAATTGAGATTGTAGAAATTATGTTTCGAGATAATTTTGCAAAACAATTGCAGTCTATACCTCTTTCAAATGATACTGATGCCCGTCGAATTGCTGATATAGCTGAAGATGTAGAGTGTCAGCTTTTGTCGAAATTGCGTGACAAATTGTTTTCGATACAATTCGATGAGGCAACATATAGTAATAAAGATGCTCATTTCATTGCCTTGTCAGGACTGAGTGTTCTGGGCATATGTTTTGCAAACATTGTGAAGTTCTTACTAGGGTCCTTATCCTCAAGTCCTGAACTGGAACAGGGAGCTGAAAATACGCTTTGTTCTGGTGTAGATACTGTGCTGGAGAATAACTGCACTTGAAAGGGATTTAAAATCCTCTTTTATTAAATCACTATTATTTACACACTTCCCAACTCGAAAGAGATACAGAAAGTAAAAGACCACACTGGGCCTAACTTAACAAATCAAATAATTCTAAATAAATATCTAAACTAAAATAGAAATCTAATAAAACTTTGCTCACAGAGCAAATCGCGGAGTTTGGCCTCTAACTAAATGGTGCGTAGCAAGAAATACTAATACTAGCGCACTCCAATTTATTTCAATATGCAATCATGTAGTAAGCACTATGGCTTATAATTTTAGCTGCTAGCTGGTCAGGCGAACGTCGAACAGAATGACCGTGATCTGAGACTAAAAGCTCTCTCATACTAAGAGGTGAGTTTTAACCTCTGCTTTAAATAGTACTTGGCTGTACTTCAAATTAGCATAAGCTGAAAACGCGCGCTTCTTCTG
This sequence comes from Stegodyphus mimosarum, assembly GCA_000611955.2. NCBI lineage: Eukaryota > Metazoa > Arthropoda > Arachnida > Araneae > Eresidae > Stegodyphus > Stegodyphus mimosarum. The sequence continues at coordinate 184,906 of KK120706.1, read as the reverse complement.
ATGGGAAGTTGAAGCAGAGTAGAGATAGAAAGATTTAAATTAAAATAAAACTTGGTTAGTTTAACTAAAACCTTACATACTTCCCGCCAGAATTGCGGTAGTTAAACTACTGTGGTCCAAACGGACCATGTTGAAACTCGCAATTCTAAACAAATAGTCAAAATTTAACTCTTCTAAACTTAGGCCAACTCTTACAAGGCAATATCTGTTTTTGAAAAATTTTTCTTTACAGACGAAATTTGCTTGAACAACAATCTTCAACATTTTTCTTTCAGAAGTCTTAGTCCTTCCCGCAAAATCTGGAATGAAAGGAATTTGAGTACAACATAATAACAGTAATTTCTAGGTGCAATTCTTTATTTTTACCCGTGTAAATTCGCACACACACATTATCATTCAAGCACAATTAAATTCTTCCCCCCAATGCTCTCTCACCGGTATTGGATGCAAAGCAAACCGCCATTGCGGGTTTTCTGTGTTCGGGGGTGTTCAAATCTTCCACCTACGATCGACTAACATTAGTTAGAACTTGACATACGAGACCTCAAAAGACGCCCTATAACCAGCTAAACCTGAGGTTCTCACTAGCTTAATGTCTAACACTTTAAGTGTATTTGTTGGACAGCCTATTTAACACTTGCATTCTAAAATTGCTCAAACTTTAACTTTTCATGCATACAATTCGCCTTTTGCACATATAATTCACATTGATATTGCACTTAACGTGCATTGCTAGCATAATGTTATTTGTTACATTTTATAACACTTTAACAATTTCATAGTAGACATGAAATACAAATGTAGGTTAAATTTCTAAGCTTACAGCAAGTGCTTCCTATTCCTTTCTCAAGGTACGTTCCTGAAATATCGCATTACACTGAAATAATAGTCCATAGACTAAATCGTGTTCTTCAATTTTCCGATTTTTCATTCTAGACATTTTACAGGTCTTTCGACAAAGCGTCATACAAAATCATTTAGTTAACATTATTTTTTTCAGCAATTCATTGCTTTTACAAAATTAATCTATTTACAATGCTTAAGAATCTACTTTACAAACATTAAGTAATTTTAAGTCTTTGCAGAATTACAATTTTTTTAAACAAAAACATTTTTCTTTGAAGATGAGTACTTATCGCCCACTTGGCGTAAACTTAACCTCGCTTGAAGTAAAATCGACCCTGCAACTTGCAGTACACTCGAAAATTAACTAAACTTTTGAATAAGAAATGCTACTTATCTTGTTGTGGTCATCCATCCTTTTCTTGGCCCAATCCTTGAAGCTTTGATAAGTTGACGCTTGGGCCAGTCTCCTTGACTTTGGCTGCTGGTCCTTGAAATCTTGGTTGGAAGCTTGTTCATCTCTTTTCCTTTTACAATTCCGTCGTTGTATCCTCGGATATTTGCGCTGAGGAGGAGGTTGCTCTGCTGGACGTTTGGTGAACTCGGCTCTTCGCTCCTGGGCCCTTGTTCGTTGCTGCTCCTGGTTCCTGCTGTATTCGGGACGTTGATTCTCAGGCTGCAATCTAGGCTGCTTGCTTCTCAGGCACCAGTCCAAAGATTCCGCAGTTCTTTTGGATACATTGGGCTTTCCTTGCCCATTCTGCTTTCGTCTCTTGGTTTGCTCGTAGGTCTGCTCACCTGCATCGTGAGGCTTTCTTTTGAATCCACATTTTTGGTTCTTACTTCTACTTTGTTGAGGTGGAGCTTTCTTTTTCTGACTTTTCGATGCCGTTGTAGCTGGTTTCTGCTGTTTTCGCTGAGGTAAATCTTCCGTGCGACTACGTTGGCTCGGATCCTGAAAAAAATCTTTAAATATTGCCATTCTGTTTCTATTATAAAATGGCTTGATCTGATCCACATTTGCCGTAATTGTTTGTCCATCATTTCTTTTTAATATAACCACTGCCTGTGTGAATTTCTCAATTATGAAAGGGCCTTCAAAACGCGGAAAGAATTTCCCCACCTTTTCTTCTGGGGCATTTGACAAGTTATGTTTTATTTTCAGAACTTCATCTCCCACATTGTACTTGACCCCTCTTCGCTTTTCGTCATAATTCAATTTTTGTTTTCTCTGGGCCATTTCTATATTTCCCGTCGCTTCCCGTATCAACTTATGTATATCACTTATTTTAAATTCTTCTGCTCTTTCCTGGACAAAGAAAAGTTTATCTAAGGGTGTCAAAATTTTTCTTCCAAGAAACAGTTCAGCGGGTGTTTTTTGTGTAGTATCGTGTTTGGCGGTCCTAAGGGCAAATGCAAATTCATTTATATGGCTATCCCAGGTAGAGTGATAGTTTTTCACATAACTTCGAATTATTTTCACTACATTTCTATTAACCCGTTCCGCTATGTTTGACTGCGGACGATACGGGACCATCTTTAGATGACGTATGCCCAGTTTTGCACACATTTCCTCAAAAATATTACTAACAAACTGGGGACCATTATCGGAAATAACTTTTAGGGGCGCCCCGTATTTTAAAATATACTTATTTAGAATTGAATCTACTACAATTTTTGCAGACGCGCGTTTTAACGGAATCAACTCTAACCATTTGCTAAAATGATCCACTATAACTAAAAGATATCGGCTTTTGTTAACTTTACTTCTAGGGTAAGGTCCCAATAAATCGATGCCTATTATTTGATTTGGGAATTCTGATTTAATACTATTTAGGAACCCGGCCGGGCGGAAATTAACATAATTATTTAATTGACATGTTGGGCACGACTGGACATACGCCCTAGTAAACTTTTGCAGTTCTGGAAAGAAAACTGCCTCGCGAACTCTTTGAACAGTTTTTCTTATACCTAAATGAGCCGAAATGGCACAATCATGCAACTCTTCTAATACATTCAACCTCATGCTAGCTGGGATAACCGGTCTATATTCATGATTCTCATTAGTAGCTTTCGTATAGAATAACAGTCCGTCAATTAATTCGTAATTTTCGGCCCTATTTCTTATCGGCACAATATCCGGATGATTGAAATTCTCAGGGTCGGCCAAATAATTGTATATATTTTTGAACTCCGGATCTTTTTTGAGTTCGGCTATTACTGTTTCACGAGAATCTAATACTTTGGATGTTAACATGGCTATCTTAATTACACTTCCATTTTCATCTAAGTTAATTCTGCTTAAAGCATCTGCCACAACATTTTCTTTTCCCGGCGTATGTTTAATTATTAGGTTATATTCCTGTAGTTTGAGAGCCCACCTTATTAATCTGGGTGATACGTTTTTTCCAGAATAGAGTCTAGTGACCGCCGCGTGGTCGATATATACAGTTACTGGAGAACTTCCAAAGAACACACGAAATTTCTGTACTGATGATAACACTGCGAGAGTTTCTCTTTCCTTTGCAGAATAGTTTCTCTGGGTTTCATTTAATGTTCGACTGAAAAAGGCGACGGGTTGACCATTTTGGGAAAGCACTGCGCCAATCGCGAAATCTGAAGCGTCCGCAGAAATCTCTAATCCTTTATCCCCTTCTGGAAATTTTAAGACGGGAGCTTGAGTCAATGCGTCTTTCAATTTTTGAAACGGCAAGTTGGCTTCTGCTGACCACGAAAACCTAGCTTTCTTTCTTTTCAACTTAAGCAGCGGCTCAGCTATTTTTGCAAAGTCTTTAATGAAGGACCGATAGTATGAACACATCCCAAGAAACGACGATAATTTCTTCGCGGTTTTAGGAACAAGATAATTTTTAATAGCTATTATTTTTGATTGATCAGTTTCGATTCCCTTTGGGAAATTTTAAATCCTAAATAGCGTAACTCTTTTGCGGCAAATTTACATTTGGACATTTATCTTTAAACCAGCTTCATTTAACAATGAAAACACTTTTCTTAAATCTTGTGAGTGTTGTTCTAGATTACTACTTGTAATTATAATATCGTCTAAATATATGAACGTGCTTTTACCAAGGACCGGTCTTATGACGATGTCCATACATCTTTGGAACGTTGCCGGCGCGCCCGATAAACCAAGAGGCATTCTGAGAAATGCGTACGTGCCAGACTTAGTTATGACGTCTTAGTTTTGTGGACGTCTTCGGGTTTTACCCCAATCTGAAAATAGCCACTCGTAAGTTATAACGTAGTCATGTATTTTGTAGACAAAATATTTCGAATTATTTCTTCGATTATCGGCAACGGATATACGGGATATTTTGTAACGGAATTTAACTTGCGATAATCTATAGCAAAACGCCACCGCTTCGGGTGCGTAATCGGATAATCATTATTTTTCCTACACGGGACAAGCATAACTGCTACAAATTGGCGTGATAATTTTATTCTTTAACATCTCTTTAATATGCTATTCAATTATTTCTTCTTTGACTTTATCATATCTATAAGGCTTTTGCCTAACTGGCTGAGCATTCCCCGTTTCTATAGTATGATTTACGACCTGTGTGAAACCCGGTACATCACTAAATAAATTCGAAAATTCACTTACCAGTCCCTGGATTTTTTCCTTTTCTTCTGCTGGTAAATGTTGCAAGTTCAGCTGCGGGGGCTTATCATTCTTGATTTCTATTGGTTTCATATTTAACGTCAACTCTCCCCCTTTGAAATCAATTTTTTCTTCTGCCAAACTAAAAAAGTCCACACCTAGAATAATACATGTTTGCAGGTTTCGCACAATATAAAATAAGAGTTTTACCTGTTCGTTGTTGATATGCACGAACAACGGTACTTTTCCTAAACAGCTACACTTCTCCCCTTGGGTCGCTATGACATCCGTGTCTCTTGCACTAAAAATTCTGTAATGGCGAAAGTGTTTCTTGAAGAATCTTTCCGATATAAAGCTGCTTTGGGCTCCTGTATACAAGAGGGCCGTCGCCGGTATGTTGTTAATTAGAACTTCAATCTTCGGTAAACTCAAATTCTTCACGACCACGGTGTTTAAATTGATTTTGGAAGGGTTTTGCGCTGCTTCGGACTTCTTCACCATCCTCGAAGAAATCCATCTTAGTTTAAATTCTTCTTATTCTGGTTGCTCTCGGAATCTTTGCTTGTTCTTCTATTAATTCCCTTCTATTCCCGTAACTTTGATTTTGCTTCTGCTGGGGTCTTGGCGAACTCCAAACTTCTTCGCTCAAATTGGCGTCGTCGCTCGTTCTCGGCTGTTCTTCGGCTTTCAAATTGTACTGCGAGCTCAAATAATCTGTCTAACGTCGTTGGGTTTTTTAGCTCGATGAAATCTTGAACTTGGGGCAGTAGCCTAGGAAGTATAATTTGAATAACTTCATGATCCGGGCGACTTCCATACAAAAGCTTGAAAACTTGAATTTTTCTCAAAATAAAATTAGACAAATCTATTTTTCTTGATATCGACTAAAACGTTCCGCTTCCAGTCTGGCTCGTTCTCGTACTACAGGAAATGCTTTCACCAAGGAATTTTTGAAACTTTCTTACGTATATGTGGGGCTTCCTGGTTCCCCCAAGAGATTCTTTCCAATGCACTTGAACCAACTTAGCGCTTGGCCCTTCAAAGCGCTGGTAGCGAGAGCGAGTTTCTGAAATTCGCGAACTGGATATAGCATGAAGTGCGAGTCTAGCTTTTCCAGGAAATTAATTACGGCTGTCTTGCCGTCAAAACTTGCCGCTGGCTTCAAGGCTGCTCGCATGGTTTGTACGATGTAGCCAAATCCTTCTAAGCCAGGAGGTGCTATCTCAGGATTCTGGACAGGTACAGCAGGTATCTCAGGTTCATCTTCTGGTCTTTGAGGCCATCCTCTTCTTTTTGTTCCGGCGCCAATGTCAGGACTGAGTGTTCTGTGCATATGTTTTGCAAACATTGTGAAGTACTTACTAGGTTCCTTATCCTCAAGTCCTGAACTGGAACAGGGAGCTGAAAATACGCTTTGTTCTGGTGTAGATACTGTGCTGGAGAACAACTGCACTTGAAAGGGATTTAAAATCCTCTTTTCACTATTAAATCACTATTATTTAGACACTTCCCAACTCGGGAGAGATACAGAAAGTAAAAGACCACACTTGGGCCTAACTTAACAAATCAAATAATTCTAAATAAATATCTAAACTAAAATAGAAATCTAATTAAACTTTGCTCACAGAGCAAATCGCGGAGTTTGGCCTCTAACTAAATGGTGCGTAGCAAGAAATACTAATACTAGCGCACTTCAATTTATTTCAATATGCAATCGCGTAGTAAACACTATGGCTTATAATTTTAGCTGCTAGCTGGTCAGGCGAACGTCGAACAGAATGACCGTGATCTGAGACTAAAAGCTCTCTCATACTAAGAGGTGAGTTTTAACCTCTGGTTTAAATAGTACTTGGCTGTACTTCAAATTAGCATAAGCTGAAAACGCGCGCTTCTTCTGACGGGAAGTTGAAACAGAGTAGAGATAGAAAGATTTAAATTAAAGTAAAACTTGGTTAGTTTAACTAAAACCTTACAGCCTATGTTAGATTTTTTGATGATTTGTCGGTAGTAGAAGAATTACTTTTCTGCAAACCAATAGAACTCAAAGCAACAGCATTCGCATTATTTTCTATCTTAAATGATTTTATGAACGAGGCAAACATAGAATGGAAAAATTGCGCCGGAATAGGCACCGATGGGGCTCGTTCTATGTCCGGAAGATTCCAAAGTATTCAAGCACTTGTGAAACAAAAATTGCCACAGTCCGTCTGGACACATTGCATGATCCACAGAGAAGCATCGGCTTCCAAAGAAATGAGACCTGGTTTGAATATTGGGTTAACTACGGTTGTTACCGTAGTAAATTATATAAAAATGAGACCCCTGAAATCAAGAATCTTTTCCGCACTTTGTAAAGACATGGGTGCAGTACATTCAGCGTTACTATTTTATTGCGAGGCAAGATGGTTATCACGAGGGAAAGTTTTGCAACGTGTTTATGAATTAAGAGAAGAAATCGCCGTTTACCTTGAAGAGGAAAACAGACCGGAAGCTGAGAATTTTCGCGATAGTTTATTTGTGATGAAATTGATCTACATGGTCGACATATTCGAGAAATTAAATAACTTGAATCTTCAACTGCAAGAAGCAAATACACATATATTGGATACGAGTGATAAAGTTAATGCTTTTTGTAGGAAATTGGAACTGTGGAGCAGAAATTTAAAGCAAGAAAACTTAACAGTGTTTGCAAATTTGAATGATTGTATTAAAACTTACAAGGCTGAAGAACAACTTGTAAAAGTTGCTTTTGTAACCATTGAAAATCATTTAGCAAAGAGAGCAAAGAATTTTAAAAGTACTTTCTTGCTGACGACAAACTGATATCAAGTTACAAGTGGGTGAGGGATCCATTTCAAAATACTCCCGAAGGACTCTCAATTGAAGAGGAAGTAACCTTCATAGACTTCACGGCAAGCGGCGAAACCAAAAGACAATTTAGTAATAAATCACTCTTTGAATTTTGAGCAGGAGTGGATGATGAGTTTTCTGCACTAAAAACAAGGGCATTTCGCATTCTACTACCATTTTCAACATCTTACCTTTGTGAAACTGGATTTTCTGCGGTGGCTTCTTTGAAGACAAAATATAGATCTCAGCTAAATATAGAAAAAAAATGAGAGTGTCTATTTCAAATATTAACCCTCCTTCGAAAAACTTTGCTTTGAAAGACAGACCCAAGGAAGTCACTAATAATTATTAAATTTGTTTTTAATTTAGTAAGTTGTTTTAATTTAATAAGTTAATTATTAAATATGTCGAAATGTATTTTGTTTTGTATGTGTGTATGTGTTCTTTCCTTTCAGTCACTTTATCAATTATTTTAAATAACATTTTCTCTTGGATATGCTCACGCCCCCCTAGGGGGCGCGCCCCGCAGGTTGAGAATCACTGCGTTATGGACATGGTCAAATGTTTTGTAATAACCAACTTAGGAGCCTCAAATGTGTGAAGATGGTCTAACCTATACTTGTCAGCTACCTGAAGACGCTAAGCCGACTTCTCTGAGATGCAAATCACAAGATATTGCTTCTTCGAAAGACTCTGTTTTTTCCCAAAATGAGAAAATCGTCATCTTCGAAGAAACTAGGTCTGACTAAGACTGAAGAAACCTCATGTGCTGTTCCAAATAATAGGAAATCGCAGATTGCTGTGATCGCACCGCCGCTGAAAGTACCCTCTTCGTTCCGCTGAAAAAACGCTTTTACTGAGACTTCATGCAAAAAATTTGCTGAATTAGCTTCTCTTTGCGGAAGCTAAAATTATCTCTCTCGCTATTGAAGATGTTTATTACAAAGTAAAATTTACTTTCCTCCCTCTACGAATGATGAAACAACGCGCACACCAGAAGTGATGCAGTCTAACCACGCAACTGACGCCTTTTTATACCTTTCTTTCTTCGCAGCTCAGAATCTATCGGCTCGCCTACGCTATCGCAAGGGCATGAATTTCGTCACTCCGAAAGCAAAATGCTTTCTTTTCTTCTTTCTCCGATTACTTTTTTTCTCACACAGAGAATTTCCTTTAGGTTTTCTTCAAAAGCCAGGCACTTTAAGGAACTCCGGCAAGGAACTGTTAAGAGCATAGAAAGTCATTTCTGCTGAACACCAATTTACCACTCAAAGTATCAAAGTATGGGAAATAAACAAGAATATTTTATAAGGAAATCTTTTGCTTTACTCTCAAACGTTATCAGCAAACTAATGTCAAATTGATCATTGGCCCCATAGTTCAATGGGCATGTTCCTAAGATAGTATTAACCCACGCTTCTGAGAATTATGCTCTAAGCCAGGGGTCGGCATCCTGTGATTCGAGAGCCACATGTGACTCAGTTAAATCAGACTTGTGGCTCTTGATTAGTTTAATAGTATTGAAAAATTAGTTGTATTGCCATTGCCAAACCATTTTTGTAATCCCGCGTCGGAATAAAAGCGCTGCAGATCGCCTGCCTGCAAATTTAACATTAACTAACCATGTTCCTCACTTCCACCGACGCGACACCCAGAAGTATTGGATTCGTTTCGGAGAAATTGACGGAATGGCAATTGACCGCTGGACTCGACCAGTTGCTATTGGATGTTCCTGAAACGTATTCGCTGTACCCCTGCTGTAATAGCTACAGCAAATAACCGTCATATTATTTTTTCTAATATCACCAACGTATGGATTTGTATTTGTTTCTTTACAAAAAATTTACCACATCGGGTAAAAAATGATTCTAAACTCCAGAAGGATTGCCAATTCCTGTCCTAAGACATTGACAATAATAAGAGAATCACGAAGTAGCATGACTAATACGGCGAAAAGTGAAAGCTGCTTAGCTGACCTGTAAAAAATATCGCGTTCTATGGAGCATCTGGGATTAAGTTGTGAGTCACAGTTTCTTGAAAAGTAATGACATTATAAGAAGCGAATTTCACAGAGTACCAGTTGTGAAATTACCACTATGGATGCGTTTAGTTGCAACAAAAGCTCTTTCAAGTAAGCGATGACAGTACACTCTTGCAAAACACCTGCTTTGATGAAGATATGTTTACATACACAAAGTTTACATACACTAAAGACATCATTTAGAATCTTATGCGACAACCTTGTTAAAAAGATATCTACTATACAGACAAGATGATGTTGCAGGTACATCTCAGTATCCGAAATGAATGGCACGGTTGTGAAATTTGGTGCATTTTCATATGACTATTTTTGACACAAAGATTTATCTTATATAAATCATAAAATAACATTATTTTAATTCTTAACTTAAAGACGGCACTTGTATCAAATCGCTAAAATTCATTTTAAGGAAAATTTAGAATAAAATATGGATGTAGAATATTAAAAGGTATATAGATGTAGAATATTAAAAGGAATATGGATGTAGAATATTAAAAGGAATAAAATAGAGATGTAGAATATTAATATTACATTCTTTTACCTTTCAAAGTGGAATTTTCGTGACTTTCGCCTTGCCTAACATGGATGCCAGCAAGTTTCCGTTAGAAAGTCCTCCGTCCTCCGTTTATTCCAAAGCCCTCGCCTGCTTTGGAATAATCAAATAAACCAAACCAAAACGAAAGCTTTCAAAGTGGTGTTTCACATTTTTCAGGATTCTTACACGCAAACTATTTTGATATCTCAATTACAATTATGAAATGCTACAGTTTAAGTAAAGAAAAGCAGGCTAAGGATTTTCATTTAAACTATTTGTTTTACAATAAAAATTTAGAACAAAAATTTTTGAATAAATCTTGCGAAACATCAAATAGAGAGAGAAGCGCACGAATGTAAAATTTAATATTAGGCCAAAAAGAAACCTTTTTGACGTAGATTTTGAATAAAACTTCATTAATTTCGAGGCATTAGACAAAAGTATTTCTTCAGGAGATAAAAAAAATTGCTTCTGTAGAATTTGCATATCTGTTACATATATTTTTAATGCTCCCATAGGACTTCTGTAATTGACGAGCGGCAGATTTTAATGACAGAAAAATGTTTAGAACTTAAAGAAGCATCGAACAAGAAAATTTAGGGATGGCAAAATTTTAAGAGTTTAGAGTAAGCGCTTGAAAACAAGAATTTATTGGACGGCAAAATTTTTAGAGCACTAGAGAAGCATAGAGCAAGAAAATTTAAGGATGGCAATTTTTTTAATTTGTGGAACATCGGTCAGAAGATTTAAGAACCCACAGAGATTGCACTGGGAGACAAAATGCTTAGCGCAGATCCTGCTTGTCAATTATGTGGATGGTTGCAGATTAATTTGCGAAACGTCTGAAGACTTTTACATAATGCAGCAATTTACAATTTATGCTGTAACAAACTAAGATTTAATATTGTAGTTTCACACTGTACAACAGTTTAAGAAAGTATGATGATACTTTCGACGCACTTTTCTTTATCTTCATTCAAGTATACTAAAAACAAATACGATGGCTACCTCCCTGAGGAAAGGGATACATTTGTAGATGACATTTTCAGGAAAAGTGGTTCGTACTTACAATCTAAAAATCACCAAAATATCATGCAACGAATGCATTAGCCGGAATTCAAACCTATGTCGAACTACCCGTGTTCTGTTATTAAAAGACAGTTAATTACATTCATAACTACGCAAAAGGTTTGAAATAAGTAATTATTACATCCAACTTCTGATACAATTTAATGGAATATCACTGTAAAAGAATGAGAGTAAGAATTCGGAGTTTTTTCGTTAGTAAGAAGATTTTTTTCCCGCTAATCTCCGTGCGGAGATTTTTGTTTTCAATATTTGGTTGAAATTCAAATTAAATAACCATTTTGAAATACAAAATATTATATAGCTACTGAAGATTTTGAGATTCTACATCTAAAACCTACTTCATCTGTCATTTTCTTAAAAAGGTGATAATGAACCCAATTTTCGAGGAGTGCAATAATTACTATAGAAGCGAATCCGATTTCTTTCTTCGTTATAAATTTATACCATAATTCTTAGAACATTTATTTGCTCTCCGAAAACATTTTATGGAAGGAACAAAATTTTAGTAACGTTGGAATGAAACTTTTGCAGAGTTCCCCTATGAGCTGTTCATGGTTAGGGCAGAAAGAGGAAAAAGCTTGCATATGCCGCCATTCTCGCTGTTTATTATCTATTAGACAATGGGCATTCTCCGATTCGTAGTTGTAAAAGCTGACAGGTATATATATTTTCATGGCGACTCAAAAGTATTGCTAAAATTACTTTCGGGCCATGAACCAAGTTACTTCAAAATTTCCCCTCTCTTTTTAAAGCTACTTTTTTCTATTTGAGATGAAGGAAATCACTTTGTATGCTTAAATATTGTTTTCTAAACTTATTGGGTAGGGTAAGGCAGGCTGTAAAACAGCATTTGTATGCATAAGACATTTTGTCGACAACAGAATTTCGCATTGGAAAAGGCACAGTTCAACAAGAGCTGAGGAGCATTAAATTTAAAGTTAGTAACGAAAATTCTTGGTTCCCTTTTTGAAGCCCTTAAATCGAAGTTAACATTTTCGCATTCTGCATATTTTGTACTTTGGGTTTCTTTCTTTTTCAGACTGCGATTTGTTTTCATTAAATTTTTAAATATGTCTATTTTAAGTATTTTCCAAGACTTATATTAACACTGATCTAGCTAATATGGAAAACACTACAAATATGTGTGTTATAGTATTTAAGTTTGTCCTCCGTGCTTTAACCCATATGGTATTAACTTTTTAATCTACGCTTTTCTAATGTTTCACCATGGCAAGCCTTCGCTTTTTCCACCGGTGTTCAAAAGGAATTCCCCCTGGAATTTCTTTTCCGCTTTCTTTTTCTGCTTTTTTTTAATTACCATATCCTGAATTTTATTGGAGCTAATAGGCCTGCTGAAGTTTCGCAGCATTCATTATAATTCAAAAAATAAGACATCTTTTCAATATGAACAAATTTAATTTCAATGAAATACACTAATTCGATTGTTGCTTAAAAATTACAGTTAATTATTTTAGGCAGTTATTCTGAAATTGGACACTTAATTCGATTTTAGACAACACATGCATTCTATCGGAAAACACAATATATTGAGCACTATCGTTACAAGAATATATATATTCAACCATTTCAAAATGTGTAAATATAGCATAACTTCTTTTTGAATGTTTGCGCTGAGTATTTCCTTCAAATGAACCTTAATAGAACTTAGTTAACGAAAATGTGATTCATTGTAAATAATTTGTAGTTAAAATTACAACTAAAGCAGCTATAATTACAGTTGTAATACAATGACTATTTCAATTACAATATAATTGCAAAAACAATTAGATTTTTGGCTCAGCAATAATAGAGTAGATAAGACGTCTTTTGAATAGAGCTAGTTCAAATCGGATTCGAATTTCGGATAACAATTTAAATGTTTGGACATCTCTGTGGATTTCCTTATGTGTAACATGAATACAAATCCTTTAGAAAATTCTTCGTGAATACATTATTCTTCTTAAATGTTTCCTCTCATTCAATTAAATAAAGACCTTTTCTGCTTTTCCTCACGGGTGATATAAATATCAGACAGTTTCTTTCAGAAAGTCCTCCACAGAAGCATCTTTTGTTGGTTTACCATAATCCAAATCATATAACATTCACAGGCGCAAAAGAAAATTATACTATTATTGTTTTTACCTGAAACTGCGGAAAATAGTTCTTGCAAATACTTTCACTTCTGAATGAACAGTGCGTTTTAACTATTTATTAAAATATGCGCTATGTTTAATAAAATACTAATTCTCAATAATTGTTTATTAATGACGATCATTAGCCATTTTAGACATTGGCCAGTACTAAAGCCAGAAGCGGTGGTCACATCATTATGGAGGCATATATTCGGCGGGTCACTGTTGTCTAGTATAACGGGATGGACAAATTACATCCATGCCTTATCTGGGATTCGAACCCGGGTTTTTCCGTACGGAAGTCACAGTCACTAACCATTTCCTCATTTGGGTGGCAATTCTTAATAAATGCAGTTAGTAAAATATTTAGTACACACAGCAATTGGGCAGATCAGCGTCATTTTTCTACCAGCTAAAGCAATCGTTTGGATAAAATTATGAGGCTTAGTTTAATCCTTGATGGTCCCCTTGCTGAAAAGGAAAGGATAAATGAAGTTTCCATGATTTATTTCTTGTGTAATATAAAACAACACCAGCTTTCCTTAACAAATCCTCCGCGAAAACATCTCTTTGCGCTGGCATACACTCTTTGCTTGCTTTTCCTTAATCTTATAATTCGTATTCACATGTACGCCGAAGAAGATCATAAACATGCATATTTGCTTATATGCATATTTACTTATGTGCATGCATATTTACTTACGTGCATAAGCATATTGCTTAAACATGCATATTTGCTTATGTGCATTTAGGCCTACATAAAATAGCCGATATTACTTCCTTTAAATAAATTCAAATTCATGCGGCTATCACACATTGAAATACATGCAGGATGATTCCAAACAGAAAATATTAATATTTTTCTTGTAAGTGATTATAGCATTCTAGTATTTAATAACTTATCATCCAAAATGGAAAAACATTTCGCATATACAATGATTTACTGTAATTTTCAAATACGATCACGATTTCCCTTGCTTATGTCAGTGAAATTATAAGGGCCATTTGCTTTTCTGATTACATAATCACAATTATCTTCTGTGTAATTTTAATTAAGATGTAATTACAATTACATTGTATTGTTGTTCAATTATATAATTACAATTATACTGTATATCCAATTAGATTTCACAATTAAAATGCATTTGCGTAAATTGTAATTAAAAATAGTTACATTGTAGGTGTAAAATACAAAAATAATTGGATAATATTATTACATTTACTGTGTTTTCAATTACATACTACAGTTATGTTTGCAGTTAAGATTATGGCTTTCCTGGGCTACGTAAATGCCTTTATCAGAAGCAATTATTTTCCTAATTATATAATTATAATTACCTACTGCAGTAACAATTACAATGTAATTGTAATTATATTATATAATTGCAATTAGATTATGCAATTATGATCTAATTGCAATTGCACTGAATATGAAATTAGATTTCATAAATACAGTGTAATTGTAATTTAGATGAAATGGCATAAATTGTAATAGTAATTAAAAACATCTACTTTGTAATTGTAATTACCTAGTAGCTGCATAATACTATTACAATTACAATGTAATTTCAACTGAATAGCACAATTAGAATTACAATTATGATCATGATTTCATTAGGCTACATAATTCCAATTGTCAGCGTCAATTACTTTCCTAATTACGTAGTTATTACCTACGTAGTTGCTACGTAGTAATTGCCTACTTCAATTGCAATTAAATTACATTGTAATTAACTGTAATAATAATAATATTATTACAGTTAATTATTAATACTGTAATAATAATAATGTATTTGCAATTACATTTTTATTGTAATTATAATTAGATGCAATAAAATTTACAATTGTAATTAGATTATATATTTATAATATCTGTAATTGCAATTGCATTGTAACTGTAACTGTATTTAAGGATTATACTGCAATTACATACATTGCTGTTCTAATTAAAAAGTAGTCTTATTCTAATTGTGAGTGCAAAATAATTGCAGAATCTAATTACAATTGCAATGTAATTCATTTCAAAAAATTATTGCAATTCCAATTACTGATGCATTTTAATTTCAATTCTAATTGCAATTTCAGTTTACCAAACTATGACCTGACGCTTGGAGAATAATTAAGCTGGAAAACAAAAATTCTGTATATATAAATAAACATTTAATTTTACTATAGCTGGCATAAACACAGAAAAGACTAAAGTTTTGAACGAGCTATTTATTCCAAGTTGTTATTCAAAACCTAACGATAAAACCCATTTATCTGTAGCGAATAGTTAGTTTCCGCTCATCAGTTACCTCCCGCAGAGGAAAATTATCACCCGTCAGTTTAAATTAAGAGCAGAGAGAAGAGGGCACTTCGAGACAGGCCGCATATATGCTGCTTTGCCGTTTTGTGCCAAAATTGAGGCTTTCGCATATATGCTGCCTTGCCGTTATGAGGAGCAAAATATTTAGACGCATATATGCTGCCTTGCCGGTATGAGAGCCAGCCAATATTTTCGATTGCATATATAAGGCCTTATAGGCATATATAGGGCTAATTACTAACGCACACTACTTTGTATCCAACGAGACCCTCCACAGAGACTTAAAAATTGAGTATGTT
>KK120706.1:120842-169177 GCA_000611955.2 Stegodyphus mimosarum | reverse complement strand
AGAGTAATGATAAATTTTTCACTAAAGCAGTTGTCTGCCCGTTCATGAATAATTTTCAAGTTTTTAATTATATTCAAGAAGACAGAGCACTGCGATATTTAGCGTCACATCTCTGCGATTTGAATTTTCCGACATAATTGTCGCAGTTAATATTGTATTATAGCTATTATTCTATACTGTATTATAGCTCTTTTATTTATCCTCATTTAAACAAGTATCTAGTTATTCAAGAAATTCATTACTTATTATGTATTTATGTATTTTTATTATCAGAAGCAGTTATTTTCCTAATTATATATATTGCAGTGTTTCTGTTTGTTTATATTCTATTTGTATTCAGCTGTGAGTCTTAATTTCATACACTGAGGATACGTATGATTTTACTTACACTTTGAGATTTTTATCTCAATTTTCAGGTTTTTATTTAAATTTCACCATGCATTTCCCAGTCTCTCACGGTCCTTGGATGGTTTTCCATCTTAGTGACACAGGGTCCCCTTTCCCCCTTTTACCTCCTTGCCTCACTGCCACGAGTCAGAACCGACTACTTTCAGGTGCCTTCATAGCGTATTTTATGAGCAGATAAAGCCTCATTTTACTAGCGGCACTTCTGCAATATCTATATGGATTGGATTGGTTATTTCTTCACATCCTTGAGATTTACTTGGGTATAAATACTTGTTCATATCTTTTATTTCCCTTGGAAAGATAAGAATAATATAGTTGCAACTATTAGAATGTAAAAACAGTGTACCTCATTGTCATGCTCCTGGTCAAAAAACTAGGGATTAGTTTAAAAGTGCACTCGAGATGGTTTACTATGAGGTTTACCATTCTTTCATCAGAGTATGATGTGATTCTTTGATAGATGACAGTTCCCATGTATTGAGTGAACGCCTGAGAGATTTAGCAGTCCTACAGACGGCGTTCGGTTCGTTTTCTGTGTGTGCTAGTAATCCGTTCTATTTTGTTGATTTATATTTTGTGATTACGCGCTGAATATTGTGCATTTTGTGTGTGTCGTGCATTTGTTAGGTTTTTAGTCTACGGTCACGGTTTCTTTTCCATTGTTTTGCAATTAGAATCTTTTCTTTAAATACATCAATGACCCAATTTGGTAGGAAGCCATTATTCGTTCCGATTTTGGGATGAGACAAGCACTGCAATTCGTCTTTGATTTTATTATTGATTCGGGTAATTAGAGTTACAATTTCTGCCTAATTAACGAAGCATTTGGATCAAAATTTTCTACATTTAATTTGCATGCCTAATAGTCTGTAACATTTACTGAAGTGCTGTTTGGTGAATCGAACCCATAGAATAAAAATCTGGCTAAAATCTGAGCTGGAGAATGATAATTAGGAATAATTAAGAATGTGTCGGGAGAATGATCTCCAGGTAAGGAGCTTGGATAATACATTTAGTGATTATTATATCCAGAACCCTTGTTGTGTCCGTGTTATGGTATCGTATAGGATCTTCTGACAAAATTACATTCATGTCATTATCGGTAGCGTTGTTATCGATAGTCATACTATTTGCACTGATGCTCCGTGAATCCTGCGGTCCACTTTTGGGCACCGAAATTTTCTGTTATCAGCACAGGGAGACAGCTGAGTGTGAGCACATCAGTTCTTCGCTAACAATAGTGTTTTCAGGGAGACTATACGTTAAAATGAAAAATCTGATGTGGACACCACATTATTTCACTGCACAGGCTGTCGAATTATACCCATTTTTTTAATTAGTCATTTAAACTTATTTTCTTGAATTATGCTAACTTAATTAACAGGTCTATCGAGGCAAGTTGAAAACGACACCAAAAAAATGCAAATTTTTGTACTAAATATCGCGGTCAATTGTATGTAGTTTACATTTATATTTACGAAAGAGAATAAAACGTGGTTAACTGAAGTTTTCTAAATTCGATTTCGATTATTTTATAATTTATGATGAAAGTAATTTTTACACGGATCTTCGTTTTACAAACAAATTAAAAGACTCAAAACCTTACTGTTTGCATCATCAGATAGAGTGGCAAACACTCTTTTAAATGGAGTTAATATGAGAATTTTAACGCCATTTCTGATTTTTTGACAAAATTGGAAGCAATTGTTGAAACTTTAAAAAAAAAGCATTACTAATTGTTGAACAATTATTTTGCAACTGAATAGTTCAAATAATAATGTCTCATTCAGACTGAACACATAAAATTTAAGAAATCTGATGTTCTTATGTCAGGAGTTCTTTGCGCGGCCTATTTAATCACACACATTTTTTTCTGCACAGCGTTTAAACTTATTGCCTCGAACTATTCTCATTTAATTATCCAATTTCTCAAAGCAAATTGTAGTTGACATCGAAAGCTGTAAATTTTGAAACTAGATATCCTGGTCAATTTTTTGTCGTACTAGTGTCTAATTTCGTACAATCTTATTTTATCATAATGAGTATCAAATATAAGCATAGATTAAAAGTTATATTTCACTATTTGTTGAAACTGAATTCTTTTTACATTGCCAAAATATGAATGTTTTCATTATCTGCCGCGCTTCTGTGGCTGAAAATATATCACTACGACCAACGATTGTGAAATAAAGGCAAAGTAAAGACTTAAGGGTATCGGTGTTGGGTTTGCCATTTTGTTTTCGCTTTCACATTGCTAATGCCAATGACTTTGTATTACGAAGTGCCTATGGTTCAAAACCATTTACCTCATCATCAGAATTAAATAAAGTGAGCAGATATAGGGAAAATGCATAAGTTAATTTACTTAATGCACACTACAGGGAGCCATTTACAAGCGAGAAAGTTTAGGGATAGGGTAAAAAGTTAAGATTAATAATGTAAAAAATTAGTTTTTAAATACTTTTTTTATTGTTTTATATTTTTTTGTACTTTTTAAAGTTTTTATACACAATACAAACACTAAAGCAAAAAGCGGATAAGAAAAATTTTTATCATCAAAAGGCTCATTGACATGTGGTGCAAAGTATTAGTGCAAACATAACATAATAGACGCGAGAAAATATTCAGACATTCACATTTTTCGCGACTTATTTTTAAACAAGACGCCATTTTGTAAGAATAGCATCCGTCCTCCTCCTTCAAAAAACTCCCCAATTTTTGTTTTTAAGGTTTCCCCCCCACTGGCCATTACGTACCATTGGCTATTGCTTCATGACGTTTGCTTCCCCTTCTACACTGTCTCACCTAATTGGTGAATTTTGATGTATTTTCTTTTCTGGTTTAGCTCCTTCGGAATTCTTCTAATTCTGGCAACCTCTTTCTCATCTTCTTTTCCTTTTTCTTATAGCTCATTTTACAATACAATGGACGTAGGTATGTTTGTCTTTTTCTTCCCCTTGCTTTGCCTTTAGTCTTAGCCAAGACCCATGTTGATGCGTTACTTTTATTTTTATTTTGAAGTTTATTTTAATTTTTTCTACTAAAAAGTTTAATTCTTCAAGCTCATTGGGATCTCTCTTAAAATTGTGTAGTTTTTTACTAATGGCTTTTTGGCTATTTATTTTAATTTGTGCATTCCCCTAACTAGGCTTTCTTGTATAGTTTTTTTCTTGCACAATTAATAAGTTTTACATTTACAATTTTGTGGCAGGCCCGTCGAGAAAGAAAGCGAAACCATTGAGACTTACATTATTAAGTTAATTTAATTTGATTATTCTCTTAACGTAATTCCGCTTTCAGTCTCAGTTGTTTTCGTTTGACGAAACGTGCTAATGGTATTAGCTGGATTCGACTTTTGTCACGCTTTTCTCTTGATAAGTCCGTGTTAAATCTCGAATTGGGCTAACTTATCATTTACTGTCATTCTTTGTATTTTTTCCGTGAATTGTTTGAACTGTTTTTTGTTTTTAGCGAGCAACATTTAAATTAATTCTTCTTTTTTAATTTGTTGATTTTTTATCATCCCGTTTTAGTTTTTTACAGTTTGTCTCGTTTGTTTTTTTTACATTAAGTTTTTTTCGTTTACTTTTACTTTTTTAGTATTGTATTGTTGTTTTTTCATGGTATAATTTTTTTTGCTCTGAACTATAGTATCAAATGTACTTTTAAGGAATAGACTTTAGAACTTTCCTCTTCTTTACAAATATATATATATTTGATGCTGTGCCGATTGCAATAAAAATGGAAGAGTTGAAAGTCATAAGAATCTTTCAGAACACACATACATAATTTCAACTATCTACGGCTAATCGCTTTTGAGTTATGAGAGATACATATCAATGTTTACAGCAGAGTGGTCTGTCCGCAAAACGTCCATTGCTTCGTCTACCCTTGACGCAGAAACGCAGACGTCTTCGCCGCCAATGGTGCCATGAAAGAATGATGTGGACGGCAGAATGGAATGAAATTGTCTTTACTGACTTTACTGACAAATCACGCTTCTATCTGCAACACTACGATGGTCGGATTTGAGTCTGAAGACACTGGAGAGAGGATGCTGAGCAGCGGTGTTATGCACCGCCACACTGGTCCTGTACCGGGTGTTATGGTATGGGGCGGTATTGGATTTCACTCTCGCACTCCTCTAGTACGTATTGCCGGTGCTTTAAACCGCCAGCGCTACATCTCCGAGGTGTTGGAGCCAGTTGTCCTTCCTTACCTTCAGGGCTTGCCCACAGCCGTATTTCAACAGGATAATGCGCGACCACACGTGGTACGCATTGTCCAAGGGTTCTTCGTCCATCGCCAGGTTGAATTGCTTCCCTGGGTGGCTCGCTTTCCAGATCTTTCGCCGATAGAAAACATGTGGTCCATGGTTGCTGAACGATTGGCCCAGATTACATCCCAAGCTGCCACACGAGATCAACTTTGGCAACGTGTGGAAGCTGCTTGAACTGCTGTACCCCAAGAACACATCCAAAGTCTCTTTGAATCAATGCCGAAGCGTGTGGCAGCGGTAATCTCCAACAATGGCGGCTACACTGGTTACTGATTCTGGAAGGAACCACACTTTACAGAAGTCTATAAATTTAATCATTTGATACTCGGTCAACATGTTATCTACTAAATAAATTTTGTTGTGACATCTCTTGTTTTTCTTGGTGTTGCAATTTGGGTGGCCAGCAATGTATAAAGCCCTCGACAAAAGTTCGGATTCAGACGTAGAACCCAGAGAAGACAAACGAGTCCATCAAGAAAACTCGGATACATCTCATAACTCGGTAAGAGTTATGAGAAGACGAGAACGGTGAAGTCGTTTTATTGATGATAATAAATATACTTTTGTCCAACAATTGAGTTATACCATTAGAATTTGGCGATAAAAATGTAACTACCATTATACAGCCTGGCTTATAACGTTGAATGCGCGTGCTTGGCCAGTGATACGTATGGATAATCCTCAAACTGGATTACCCGCCCCCAAATTATTGACAGTACACTATACATAAAAAATTCTGATAATGTTTTTTCATTTGCACTGAAGAATTAGTTGATTTATGAAATAGTTTTTGATGAAAGTAATTTTAATGTTTGACACTTCAAAAACTATTTGAAATATATTTATATAATTTTTAATATAGATATACGCTTTTAGCAAAACATTTGCTGAAGCGGAAATTCAGGTTTTAAAATAAGAAAATTGATTATCAAAAGTAGGAAATGACAAACTTACAAAGCCAGTAAATATCGCCGAACTATCCAGTTTCTTCTGTTTTTATTTCTTCAGCAATTTTTAAATGTTACTGCTTAGAATTAATTTCACTTTTCTCTATGGAATCAAATCATTATCAGAAATATTAAAAATATCGTGGATCGTTCAAAGGAGGATTATCAAAAATATAAAATTTCCAACATATATGCAAGCAAATAAAAAAAAAGAAACTTATTTAATACATTCAAGCGGTCCAGAAATTTAAATAAACATATTTTTTAAAAACGTATTTAAAAAATCTTTTAAACAGACTTGAAATTGCAGTAAATAACTCTGATTTTGAGGGCACATGCGATCATAGTGCCATCTAGTGGAATTTCAAAATTCGATTGCCGAAAGCATAGGCCAACTTATACTCAAACATATTATTAATTGAGGATTTTTTTGAGTGTTTTCCATAACAATGTGCTTAAAGGTTTTTCAAAATCTGAACTTGCAAGCTCATTATTCCGCAAAAAGGAGATAATTACATCAAATTTACTTCCACCTTATTTCTAAGCCTCTCCTACTATGAGACGCCTGAGCCAAACTCCTTTTAATATATATAAGCGCACCTCCACCACGGTGCGAAATCCTATCACAGCGGTAACTTCGATAATTAGGGATGCATAGACAGTGAGCGGGAGTTGTATGCGTTTCAGAAATTAGTTCGATGTCAATATTACATATCGCGAGGAAGTCCTGCAATTCACTGAGTTTTTCTGTGAGATTATACACATTCCACGCCATGATCGTTACAGGTGTCAATTTGTTAAGGGGCCTACGATCCATAATTTAAAGTACTTTCGGGCCTCGCTGTGCTTGGCACATCAGCCATGTTAGTAGTTCTGTGAAGGAGAGCAGTAAGGTCGGATAGGTTTTTCATGACCTGTTGGGCATCTGTGACCGCTTTTTGTATTTTATCAGCAAAAATATCTGATTTGACGGCCTCAGCGTAAGACGCATTGACTACGAATCTATCCTCGATTTTGAGATGGCTAGGGTTTTGCTTGGGGAAAGCTTCACAACCCCTTCCAGTTACTAGTGTGATTCCCCAGACAATTGCAACATTTTGGCTTAGATTCTTTCCGTTGAGGGCAGTCCCGGCTCTCGTGATCGCGGGCGCACTTGCAGCAGCGAGGCGGGTGGTGACACGTCGCCTGTGCATGGTGGTACCGTTGACACCGATAACACTGAGTCGGTTCCACGCCGACTTCTGTGTCGTTCGACTTGATGCATATGTGCATTAAGTAACCTAAGTTGTAAATAGCTCCATTTGTGTCAGTCCTGGGTAGAGTGACTAAGTATAGGGGCATTTTTACTCTATCCGGACCTTTGCCTCGCATTAACTGCTCAACTTTGAGGGCATTGAAGTCTTTTTCCAGCAGTTTCTCTTATGTATATCTGGGGTCAACATTAATGGGTAAGTTCGAATGACTACTTACTCTGGGAGAAGAAAAGAAGGATAAGAGAGTTTAAGGAAATCAAACAGCTTAGTCATTTTCCTGAATGTATCCGAATTTTTTGTGTGAATTTCATATTGACCTTCACCTTTCGTTTTGGCCGTAAATTCCTTAAGATCCTCTTTTTCCAACATCTCAACGAAATATTTCCAATTGTGAGGACAGTCAGTAATACAGATTGGCGGCATCAAATCCTGACTAGTCCAGATTTCGGATTTTATACTGTATCTGTTTTATCGTAAATAAGACATACAAAGAAACCTGTTTCATCTCTGGATAGACAAGCGACTATAACCAACAAGGAGCAAAGAAAAAAAAAGGGGGCGGGGAATAAATAATTTTAAACCTATCTGGAATCGCAAGGTAAAGAATATTTATAGCATGCTTGATTTCAGTTGCATTAATATATATAACGCTCAGAAAAGCTGGATTTTTTGTAAATAGAAGAGGATACTTAGCACATGCTTATAAAAGAGTACTAGCTTGCAAATAAACCTCATGCATGACCAAGGAGGTTAGGGGTAATCTTATCTCCTTGTACCTGACACTCCTTAAATTAACGTTCATCTTCAGTTTAAAGCGGAAAACAGGTAATCTTTAAGGTGCGTTCATAATAAAAGAAGCTTAAAATAGTTTTTTATGGTTTTCTTCCGCAAAGTACCCGGTAAATGTAAACACCGCCAATATTAGCTATAATAATTCCAACCTGGTAACCCGTCAGATTAAACCTATTCGTTTGCTCGAAAGTTGCAACCACTGCTCTTACGTTGACTTTTGTTCAATTAGCCTTCGTTGTTCGCATTTAAACTTTTCTTCAGATTTCTTACTATTTTTTTGGATTTCCACATTATTTTTATGAATTTTTAACAATGAATAGATAGACACAGTTTCATATAATTAATGAAGTTTTCGGAGACAGATGCTTGTTCGCGGAAGAAAATACAGCGAGCGGGGGGGGAGTGAATGATAATCGGAAGCACGAATATGTTGATTTTTTTGTGCAATGCATCGATAAAATAAAAATAAATAAGTAGGAGAAAAATATAACTTATTACTAAAAAAACTTTTATGTAATCAGGTAGTTGCAAATCAGTTTTTATTTAAATGAGAATATTTGCTGATTTCATTTACGTGATGATAATGGATTTTCTTTTTTTTTTTTGGAAGTGCTTTGAAATTATGCAATGAAGATATTAATTATAAAAGTAGCTTTTTGATTTTATGCGTTTACAATTCCTTAGAAACTGCACTGTTAAAAACAAGAATATTTTGGAATTTTATAATATTGGAACATATTCAAAGACAGATCCGAATTTTACTAATTTTTTCCATTAAATACATAACTTTGTCAAGAAAAGGGTTAATTATTACAAAGCTCTCATTATTAGATGATTATTTCACTTCCGTTAAGCTTAATATATTGTTTTCCGTGCTAATTTTAATTTAATATAAATTTATTTTCGTATATCACGTTTAATCGGTTAATTTTACATCCATATGCTTTTATATATTGTTTTCTCTGGTAACCTGAATTTCTGTCATTTATTATTTAACTTATTTTGATTATATGCACCAAATATCACATTTACGCGGCTTACTTCCATGTGTTTAATAACCGTACGCCGCTCATCGTCGACGTCCAACAACCGTTGGTGAGCTTGGCGAGTAAAACTGCAACGGCGCCAACGGGCTCTTTGCCGAAGCGCCAACGGGTGTTCTGCGGAAGTGCTTCCGTTTTTGGCCTAAGTTGGTTTTATATAACAAATTAGTTTGCTTAACAGTATTTAGTTAGTATTTAAGTAGGAAGTGTGATCAATAAAATATCACAGAAACGCGACTTTCATACAGGTGAAAAAGTGTAGTTTCTCTTTAGTTTAAGCATAACTGCATGCTTTGGTTCCCTCTTATAGAGGTCCTTCCTCTGTTAGCTTTCAGAGGTGTTATCTATGAGGTGGGTCACGTTTTCTCGAAATGTTTCTAATGTTTGCATTTCGAAGCTTATTTGAATAACCAATGAAAGAAATGTGGAGATCTTATAATCGTACAGTGAATGTACATTTATGCACTATACCTATATCCGCTTGTCGGCAATTCAGTCCGAGATAAAACTTTCGGTGGATGACCTAATACATGGAATATAACTTTCTTCGATATTTTATATTTAGAAAAGTTTTAAAAATTCTTTGTAACATTTATTAAAATTTCGTCAGTTTATATAAAGCTGTATTATGATATATAGACATTTTAAAAAAGACCGGCAGGAAAAAAATAATAAAATTGAAGATAACCCAGATGTTATACAGAGGCTGTTCGCACATTTTTTAGACGATTTTGGTAAGCGGTAATAAAAAATCGTTTACTGTAAAAGAAGTCATTGCAATTGTACTATGTTTTTAAAAGTCAAAATTATCGTCTGTGTCTTGAAAGCTTTGTTTTTATTCAAAATGGCGAATTCAACAAAGCAGTGGTTCGAAGGCTACATTGACGTTCTTTCCGAAGAGAAATAAGCGTACTCCGTTATCCAAAAACGATGTGAGAGTCATGGTTTTGTGATATCTAAAGCGTCGATACGTAATATCACCAACAAGAAAGGAAAAAAAACGTCAAATTGGAGTCTCGAGTGGGACAAAAATTCCAAACAAGTATCCGAGATAAAAACGGACATCTTCGACTATTGCAAAGGTACCTTGTTTAATGTTAAAAGAAAATCCCCCTAGTCAAAGGACAGTTGCAAAATCATTAAAATGCTCGGTGTCCACTGTAAACTAAATGATAACGTTGATTTAAATCTTAAGAAAGCGAAAAAACGCAATGTGCATCGTCTTCTTCCGAAGCATATCGCTCAACGCAGGACACGCTGCAGAATTCTATATGAGAAACACTTATCCAAAGAAAAATGGAAAACATTTGTCACAATAAATGAAGCATGGGTGTATTTAAATGATTGTAACAAAAAAAAAAGAGCCATTTATTATCATAAAAGGGGAGAAAAAAATTTAAGTACATGGTTCAAAGAATCGAAAGAAAGTTTTTCTAAGGTTTTCGTGATTGTTGCTGGTTTTTCTTATAATGGCAAGTTAAAAATAAAGAGAGTGCAAAAAATGTCAAGATTAACTCCAAATACTATCAGGAATATATTTTATCGCCAATTTTTCTGAATGAAATACCATCGCTTTACCCTCAGTGCCATCCATCTGTGAGACTCCATCAGGACAAAGCTAGCAGTCACACATCAAAATCCACTGTAAATTTCCTATAAGAAATGGAACAAAAAACTGGTATCAAGGCC
Source organism: Stegodyphus mimosarum (assembly GCA_000611955.2). Lineage (NCBI taxonomy): Eukaryota > Metazoa > Arthropoda > Arachnida > Araneae > Eresidae > Stegodyphus > Stegodyphus mimosarum. The sequence continues at coordinate 158,766 of KK120706.1, read as the reverse complement.
AACCCTTCACTGATATCCCTACTTAATCTTCCGATGTGTCACCTATGGATTTTTGTGCTTTCGGACTTTTAAACTGCATTATCCAAACGTTGTCCCAAAACCCTAACAGGACTCTGGAAAGCTGTTCGGGAGGAATGGGATAAAATACTTCCTCTGACACTTCAAAAGGCATTATTATCCTGAAAATTGCGGTGTCGAAAGATAGTTCAGAATAAGGGATGTCAAATAGAACATTTAAAACACAAGAATTTTATGTAATTTAGTTTTGTGAATACAATATACATCGTCTAAAAAATGTGCGAGCAGCCTCGGTATTATTGATAGCAATGATTCTTTTATTAAAAAACTAAAACCGGAAAAAAAACACTTCTACTTAAAACTAAGTAATTTTAAAAAGAACTACAGTCGTTTAGCCAAAAAGCCTTAAACAGTATTTTAGAACTTGGATAGTAAAATATAATTATTAAAGAAGACAATTGAAAGTGCAGTTTATAGAAATTTCACTCAACCAAAGGCAAACAGTGTCCTGTTTGCAAATATTAGAGGCAAACGGCACAATTTCACGCCATTCTAATTTTTGCTGCTAAAGAATAGTCTCCATTGCACAGCAAGAAACTATTTATTTTAAGCGACCAACTGCGAAAGAGCGGAAGAGAAGCGATACATGGAATTTAAACTTTATTTAATCTTATTTTTACTTCAGAACTGGCATTTATACAACTTTCAAACTTTTTTTTTTCAATTTCGCTACTAGCCAGCTTCAGCCTTTCCACCAGTATACCGTCTGGTGCTGGCACTTCCAAACATAAAATGTATATAATTGCGGAAGTCAGAGAGAAAAACTACTATATAGTAAAACAAATTCCAAATTTGAAATTTGGGCTTCCAGATACGCATATTAGGGTAGAAAAGTACGTTATTCAAAGATTCTTCATTGTTTAATTTCTGTAAATATAATACAGGGCGAGAGAATTTGGTGGCAACAAGTTGAAACGTAATACAGTCGTTTATAGTGAATCAACGCAAAATCGTAAAACGAAAAGAGTAGTCCTTCAGGGACAAAGCACTTTTGGACAAAAAATACGAAGATGAAGGGAATTTTTGAAATCGCTATAACAGAGAAGGTGTATATCGCATGGGCGGACTCTTAAGTCCAGTTTGAAAATCCCCTGTTTAAGATGATCATGCCTTAAATTGTTAATATCTAATAAATAATGGTAATTGCTGTAGTAAGGCTGTTCTATCAATTTCCACACAAGGGAGATATTAACGTGGGCAAAAATATTTCAGTAATGTATTGTGCAGTTTAATGTATCTGGAATCGTTCTCTAAGATAAATCACATAACAGTGAGAAAAAGGATAATATATATGTAAATAAATAAATATTCTTAAGTGCATTATGGAGCGTAGCAATTCACTATTTTGTAAAATTGTAAAAAAAAAAAAGAAAAAAAAACTCTTCATAATTAACGGCAAACTTTTCGTTAAAAACGAGTCACGTAGGAGTATAAAGGAGTTGAAGAGCTCCATCTAGTGATCATTTTCCTAAAAGTCACTACACAGCGGGGAACGGAATGTTACAATGGATTACGTTCGCTATATGGTCTAATTTCTGAAAAACAGTTGTATCAGGAAAATGAATACTCTTAGTATTTCAATATATTTTGATATTTAGAATAAACCCAACGAACATCTTCATTCATTTATTAAACGCACAGGAATATTCATTAAATTTTGGCGTTTTTGCAGTTTCCAAATTTCATAGACTCATAGTAATATGTTCCTAGTGTTGTGTGTCTCACATATATGAGTCAGTGAGCATGGCAATAACGGCATTGGTACCCATGGATTACAGACTTTTGCATGAGCATTAAAAACTTCCACGTGTTTGAGAGTATCTCGTTTTAAAGTCAATTTTACTTTTTAACATTGCGTTATAAAATGGAGCTCTGGTTTACTGTTAGGTGACATACAGAATGAAATCCGCTGCGTATAATAGAGACGTTTTCAGTTTGATGTGTTTAGAATATGAGGTCCACTGTATTTACATTTCCTCCCGTAGGTTCACTGGGAGGCAACCTCTTCGTATTGGTTGAGACCTGTAGTTGGACAGACTTGGCCCCAGGGAAACATAATGAGTATGCACAGTGACTAGAACTATCGACTCTTCGCTGGTAGGTTCAGGCTCGAAAGGGATCGTTATGGTATTGTATTGTCTGCCCCTACGTTTTTGGGGACGCTACATGGTTAGATATTGAAGGATGTCTTTGGGGTTTGGCTCCCCTTGTGTCAAGACTTAGTCTTTGACCAGTGTCACGTTTGTTTACAAACAATCAGTTCTCATGAACAAACACTACAAATCCACATCCAAGCACTAGAGTCCTGGATGACCAAATGGAAGATTAAGACAAACGTCGAGAAATCAGAAGCTGTCTACTTCACATATAAAAGAAACATCGACCTGAGCATCATGCTAAGAATGTCTGACATCCCTATTCCCTGGGCCAAGCAAGCCAAATACCTTGGTATTATTTTAGACCAAAGACTCACTTGGGCCTCACACATAACATATATTCTAAACAAGTTCCGGGGCACTAAAGCATTACTCAACCCCTTAATTTCCCGAAACTCCTTTTTATCTATTGAAATCAAAGTTCTTGTACATAAATCCATGTTGCATCCTATTATTACATATGCCTGCCCAGTCTGGGGTTATATTTGTGACTCACGCATGAAAAAATTACAGCAAAGTCAAAATATTACATTAAGAAGAATGGTCAATTGTCCATGGTTCATCAGGAACGAAGCAATACACAACGAATTAAACGTAAATAAAATAAACAATTGTATTGCTAAGATTGCACGAAAATTCTTCAGAAATATTGATAAAGTAAAAAATGACTCAATCCCAAGGATTGACTATGATATAACTGATAATATGAATCGTAGAAGACCGGGAACGGTGTTAAGACACTTAAGTTAATTACTGAGATTAAAAAATTACTTAATACACTGAATTCTAAGTATACATTTAATATGAATAATACACAACTATTCTTCCCTTTATTTGTTTTTGCTCTTGTTAGGAGTCCTGCTAAAATTATTTTATTATTTCCTTTAGTAGGAATTAATATAGTTATAAATACTTTCATAATAATTTGTTAATAAAACTTTTTAAAAGTAACTGCAATTTGATTTAAGTTCTAATTAAATATTAGCGAATAGTATTCCTGAGGATCATTAGTCAGTCAATGCCTGTATTGCCATCAGTTGTACTTCCTTTCCAGCTCTCCCATTGGATCAAGCGTCCAGCTAAGCTCCGCCTACCACACCACCTGGAAGAACGACTTCTACCCGATTACTCGCAGTACACAGAGAAGCAGTTAGTCAGCAGCTTGCGAATTATTCTACGTCGGCACTTTGTTATCTCATCAGAGCGAAGCTCGAAGACTCTTCATCGCACATATAGAATTATGATTATGCCCATATAATGAGCTCTACATCTACATGTTATGCCAGGTCAAGTTCTGCAGCCTAATAATCGCATTAGCCCAGGCGCCTGATTACATGTGTTTCATAACACCTGAGTCTTCTTCTCATGAACGCCCTCTGGCGGAAGAGACAAAAAGTAGTTATGTGAACGGGTGACACGTCTGATATATGTTGAATAGATACACCGTCTCCGTTTATATTTGAAACATAATGCTTGTTTGTAATCTGTAAATAATATGCAAATAACTTTCACATGTTAATTAAAATTTCTGAAAAAATTATAGTAGTGTTCCGCATTGATTAGAATTTCAGCATGGACTAACGGAAATCGAAAGGGTGACAAGCGAAATTGAAAGAGTCTAGGGCAGCCCTTTAGAAGGAAATGAATTTTCACTTACCTATTTATTGATCTACAATTTTAATATCAAAAAGTTGATAAAATTTTAACAACCAGACTTCGTTCCCTTTTTGTACGTGACCGGCTGGAGCCCGGTTCTTGAATCGCCTCTGGAGGAGGAAAATTGCGAAACAAATTCAGCAGTTTACATAAATTATATAAGTTTTTATATAAGTGAATGGTAATTAAAATTCAGATTTTAATCTTGGGAAAATGCTATGAGAGAACAATTATGCACTTTTTTCTTAGGTGGAACGATTTTAAAATTGAATTTTTAGAACTATTCTAGTGATACACTTAAGTTTTAATTTGACATTCAAAGTTTCAAATTAAATTTTAAGTCTTTGAAGTTTGGATTAATATAAAAGTAACATAAAATATTAAGAGCCCATTAATCAATACATTAAGCACAATTTTTTTTTATTTCTTAGGCACATAATATCTAGTATAGTACCAGAGAGCTCTAGAAATGCTGAATAAGTGAAAATTCCGATTAATTGAGTGTATGAGATCTGCAACTGAGGGTAAAAGTCAAATTAATGATTTAAAAAAAATTCGTTTAAAATTATAAAAAGGCATCTCATTGCAATGAACTTGAATGTTGAAAGCCTAATCTAAAATGTTTAACGTACCTTCATGGCCACGCTGGACATTTTTGGCGATCGGTGCATTCTTTGAGGTCCTAAATTTTGCAGGCTTGAGCTTCTGTAAATTCTAAAAAATTTTTCCTCTTCTAAATTTTCCTACCTGGCGCCTTTCTAAAAATTTCTAAGAATTGTGTTATCTCTAAACTTTGTTGCTGATTACTTCTCCTTAAGTCTAAAAGTTTTATCGCCCCGCACCGATATAACAAATCTTGTGGAATTTCACTGAACGATAAGAACCATTAAAATAATTTCATGTCGATTTTTCAAACAGAATTTCTATTTACTTTTCTTTTATATCTAAATCCTTCATAGACACCTGCAGTCTTAAAATAATAATGTAGAACAGTAACTAAGCAAACAAAAGAGGTCTTAATAACTAAATAAAATAAGTTATTTGATAATATAAATTGATTTTATTTTCATTTATTTACGAAAATTATTAAAAAAGAAATTATTTTAATAAGTTTGAAATTTTCAGCAATTTTACATTTGCGTTTTGTGAATGCTTGGCACATTTAAGAGCGGATTCGTTAGTAAGAGGGGCTTAGAAATAAAAGAAATTGTAGCTAGACATTCATGTCCCTGCATCTTTGAGATTGTACGCTTTGTTCTTGAAAAAATTTAAGGTCTTTTTCAAAAAGGAGCTTAAAATAATTTTTTGGTCTAAGTTGGTTTTATATAACAGCTGAGCTTTCTCAATATTATTTAGTTAGCATTTAAGCGGGAGGTGTAATCAATGATAATCAAAATATCACAGATAGACACGTCTGAATCCTCAACATTCATGCAGGTGAGAAGGAGTCGTTTCTGTTTAGGTTAAGAATAAGTGCATGCTTTGGTTCTCTTTTACAAAGGTTCCTCCTCTGTTACAAGTCACAAATGTTACCCACGAGGGGAGTCCCCGCTTTGTTAAGGATGTTTCTAATGTTTTCCTTTTAGTGCTTATTTGATCACCATGTCCTTAATAAAACCACTGTGAAGATCTTATAATTGTATAGTGAATTTACATTTATACATTATTAGTATATCGACATGTTAGCAATTCGATCAGAGAGAATACTTTCGGTGGATGACCTAATAAGGGAACATAATTTTCATGGATCTTGTATATTTACAAAGATTTAAATAAAAAAAATTCGATGTAACATTTATTAAAATTTCGTCATAGTTCATGTCAAACTGTGTTGGGATACAGGCATTTGAAAAAAAAAGAAAGGTAGGAAAAAACTAATCTAATTGAAGATAATCCTGATTTAATATTATTAATTCTTTTAATAAAATAAAATCAGAAAAACACTTCTTCTTAAAACTAAATAATTATAAAAGAATTATAGTCATTTGACCGTAAAAGCCCTGAAGAATATTTTATAATTTAAAAAGTAAAATATAATAATTAATGAACCGAAGCGAAAGTATAACTGATAGAAAGTTCATTCAACTATCTTAACATTTTGTGTAATGTTATACAGCAATACACGCGATCCATCGCTCTCACATGTCACATGAATATGCCTACTTCCACATCATGGTTAATAAAAGGGAGCAGGAATAGGAAAAAATACATGAAAGACGTTAAGGAAAAATAAAAAGGAAGTCAACATAACTTGAGAAAAATTTCAGAGACAAAAAGAAGAACTTATAAAAATATTATAAGTTCGGAAAAATTATCAGCAATTAGCGAGACTCGATTTCGGGACCTTTCGGTCTCGAGTCTAACGCGCTAACCACTGAGCCAGGAAGAAAACAGAATTCTGTGCTATTTTAAGATTTTTAGTTTTTTTTTGTATTTTATAATTTTATAACATGAATACAACACCAAAGATAAAGCAGATAGGAAAGATTTTACGATTAACAGGCTCCTTGTTTTTGGAGATTACAAGATTTTTGGAGATTACAAGTCACCATAGCAAGGAGGTTAAAACACATGGACATACCCTCCGCCCAGTCCAAGTGTAACTAAAAAGGGAGGAAAACTGGCCCTTAGTATTCGCGGCTTAGAAAGATTGACGCGCTCTTCAGCCAATGAGCCAGAACCTAACCACGTCCAGTTTCGTTTCTGTAAGACTTAAATTATTAAAGACCGCCGATTCTACGCACCGTTTTTTCCTTTACTTTTTGCGTCATTTCATTTCTTGCCTCTAGTCTAGATTTGGGTGCCCTTTCGATTGGCGAAAAATTTTATTCAGTTTTGGTGATGAAACCCCAATTCTGGTTACCATGAGAGTTTAAACTCGGTTTTAGCTTCTTGATTTTTCTAATTGAAAATAAATCGATGTGCACATGGATCAAGTCAAGGCAATGTACAATGACTAGTTCGTGCAATTCTCTGATTTTTTTAAGTGAAAATAGGTCGATGTGTACATGGACACGGAGTTTGTGAAACTCTTTGACTTTTTATTTTAGTTTTGTGTAGCGGCCATTTTGAAATTGTGCCTTCCTGGCGCGATCTTGGCGTCAAATAGAATCCCCCAAAAACAAGGGGCAACCCAATTGTAAACTTTTACCAATTTCTTTTATTTTTGCATGTAATTGTATGCTATCATTAATGATTGCTAGCATTAAAAGTATTGTGAACAAAAACACAGTAACTAAGTACTTAAAGCCATAATTTGATTATACTTTAGTTGTTCTAAATATATATAATTCACTAGTTTTCATGTTATAAATACTACTTATATGTAAACGCAACGCATTGAACGATAATATGTTTATGAAGTATAGTAATATTGTATTTTTAGTTGTAGCATTTCAATGATATGTAAATAAGGCACGAATAAATAATTTATTGCGTAAGTGCAGAATGTTTAATAGTTTTAAAGAAAGTACCTAACATATGAGAAGCGGGATTGACAAGGATTATTACGAAGGCTTTAATAACGTATTGTCTGAAGGTACGTTAAGCCAAAATTAAGCATATGTGCTCGCCCTTATTCTTCTTTTGTACCTAGATCCTAGCCGCAAGATCTGTCATGGAGAAATTTTATTGCTTTATTAGCACCGGAATTACGAATTGGAACAAACTATATAGGAAAAGGATTTTCTATTGCGGAGGAAGAGAAAGATCTAGGTTTCGTCCTGCGTTTCCAGTCTTTCGTTAATCACAAATTCAGCCGTAATCCTGCACGCTTTCCACATGAATATGGTGCAACCCAGACGGTTTAGCAATTCAGTTCGGCGATGACGAATTAAATTGCTCAGCAGAAATATAAACCGTCGAAACTACAACGACAACTCCAAAGACAAAACCTCCAAATATAAACCCTGGAAGAAAGCTTAGCTGATACAAAGGACTCAGAGTAGACAAAATAGTCCCACACGGAAACCGCGGAGTGATCTGGATTCAGTCAAGATTCACAAGTAAACTGACGAGAATTCCCAGGCCGTCAAATTCCCTGTTACACTTTTGACATCCCCCTCTAGAGCCAATGCACGCGATGTGAATCAAGGTAACTTCAGTTACCCCAAGACAACCATCTGAGTACCTCCTATATCCAACATCCATCGGTTATTCAATTGAAAGAGCATCCGCACCATGACCTTTGATGCCGGTGTAACCAAATTTTACTATAAAGTAAAGTCGACAAAGATGGTCACTACATTTTGAATGACCAAGACCCAAGTGTCTACACAGTCCTTACGAACATACTTAAAACCAAGAATGTGAAATTTCACTGCTTAGCTGATAAGAAAAAAAACTGAAATTCGCTCTCTGCAGTATTCCTGCAGTCACCGAAACTGATGAAATAATGAGGGAGTTAATAGTGCTGATATTCCCTGTTAATAGTGTCATTCATCATGTCAAACGAAAAAATGGTGAAATCCTGCTGCTACGTATTTTAGTGAGTCTGCATAAAAGTAGTGCATCTCGAGACACATACACACACCTGACGCAATACGAAATCTCTGCCGAAAGTCTACTGCGTTCGCGGAGGACCAGTGCAACGTCTTAAGTGCCAAGGCTTCCACCACTCACATTCACAATGTCATCACTCTCCACTTTGTATCAAATAAGGAAAGAATATTTTTCTCAGGCATGTACGAGGCCAAAGTATGCAGCATATGTTGATGACTTAACGGTTTTGGGAATTCAAATTTTGAAATAGATGACTTTGTTGTGTAGACAAATTTCTAATTAATTAATCTTTAAATAAATTATTCCACATTCTGGCTACAGAATTTCTTACATTCTTTAATTAAGGGTGTTATTTACTCATTTTTTAATTATTTTTATCGTAAGAAAGTTATAAAGTCAGATTTCAGTTTGTTGTGGCTTAGCTCGGACGGAGAGACAATGGGCGTTAGGTAAAATTCTGAGTATTATTGCAATTTAAAAGTGCTAAATATTGTTTCATTCATTTGAAATTTTACATCCATTGCAGTAAAATTTCGCCTTTCGATTAAACCTACTTGTATTAATTTAGTTCAGTATGTCAAGAATTGTGTTTAATTAAGTAGATTTATATTCATCAGAATTGGATAATTTCATTTCAGTTCCAAAAGTCACTTTTTTAACATAGTCCCTCAAGGTGACTCATTTCATCAGGTTTTTCTGAGAGGTGGCTTTGCGCAGGAAAAGAGGTTGCTGTTTTTTCCGGTTGACCTTGGTGAGTGCGGTGAGTGGTTGAACTGTTGAAGGGAAAAAGTGAAATTTTTTGTAGTGTTTTTATTTTTGGTGTAAACAAAATGTTTTTAATCTGAGTTTGGGGATTTTGCGGGAATGTAGTGTCTGCTAGGTTTAAAATGGGGCTTCAAGCTTGCAGAAGGCTCTTTTTTGAATTTTGTTGCATGCCTTTACAGCTGGTTCTCTTTGTGGGCTTGTTAGCTTGTTCCTTCGGCAATGGAAACTACATAATACGTAACTACATAATATTCTTAACATTGAATCATAAGTTTCTCTGGAGTTTGCTCTGATCTTAAGTTGCTCAAGCGCTTCACTATGGGGTAAAACTTCACATCTTGATGGTTTGTAAGGTATGTAACATTGTTCATCTGGTATGCTGTATGGAAATTTCTACAGCTTTCACCTGCATCCATCCGTTGACCGAGATCACTTTCTTTCCTACTAAGAACCAAGCGAGGAAATTCTCCTATGTTTTCTCCAGCTGCTTGAAAGTCAGGAAGATTCAATGGTAAGAAGATCCGGTCCTAGATGACTGCCGGTTATTTCTCCTGCCGGCCGCTCTTCTTCATTTTCCTCTTTCTTGTCTGCAACGGAGTCTGGCTGTTCCTACGCAAGTCTGAGTCCCATGTGACAGGGTGCGGACCTAACTGCCGGGAGTTAACGCCTCCTTCGTAGACCTACACTCACACTGATAAGCCCCAAGTTCGAATTCTGTTATACTGTTTTCCAGATCTTGCCTACCATCTTTGTTATAGCTAAGTATTCCATTTCTTTTTAATTTTGGTTAAAATATTCATTACATATTAGGACTCAAATAGTTTATCACTATACGATTATAGTGATTAAGGTAATTCATACCATAAATTTTATTTAACGGAAGTTTAATCATGTTAGAAAATTAGCTTAAATGATTCTTGTGGTTCAGTAAAAATGTGTTAGTTTTTTCCCCTACTTTCCCTCCCCTGGAAGTGAGAAGCTAAGTATTTAAAATCAAATTAGAAAGTGTATCTGGTATGTTAATTCATCTGAATGTAGAGTTGATTTAATTAACTTGATTTAGTTGCCTACTATAAACAAGATGTGCAATATATTTTTATTTCGTTTTTCATAGTATTAGTGCAATATATTTTGATTTTTTATTCGTTGAGGTAATGCACAATAGAGTTTAAGGTAGTTAATCTTAAAACTACTAAATTCATGAATTAATGCATTATTGGACGGTAGTTATAGTAGTCTGTGGCGACAATATGTTATTACATTAATTTGAGTAATTTGTGGTTATTGGATTTATTTGTAGCTTATTTGAAAGATACAACACCATGGTCAGAGTAAATAATTAAGATCTTTAAAAGTTAATAAACCATTTAAGATTCATTTTTTAGATTTAAACTATGAGTTTGTCTTATTGTTTGTTCCGTGCTAATTACACTGTTACTTGGAAGTTGGGTTGTTATGGGCTTTTTTATAGCAACACAACGCAATGCTCTAACATTAATGATAAGTGATATTGATAATGATTTCCAGGAAATGATTTTTTTGTTTCCTGTGTACTAGGTTAACATCTGGTTGTAACGGAAGTTTTCCTCCCAAAACATTCTTAAATAAAGTTAAAAAAAACATAAAAGCAATACCTTTAGTGAGGGTAGTAATCATCACCCAAACTAATGTTTTCTGCCAACGTTTCGGTAGTTTTTCAAAGCCTACGGCCGAGAAACTTGGTGGCCGCAAGTCGAAAAATACATCAACCTTATTACTGAGGACCCGTGCAGAATGAAAGATAGTACCAGCAAGATGTAGGTGCAAGTGTGAAAAAAGGTAGAACTCTGAAGGAGCGATCCCGGGGCTATATAGTGGGTATGGCAAGAGATCTTGTTGGAGTCCGTACAGAGGCCACCTGGTGAATGCAACCACATGTTGTCTTGCATTGCCTTGATGGAACATTACAATTTTCTGCCGAAACTCACTTCGACGTTTTTCCTTGATAGCATATTTCTTTATCCGCTTGAGTCAGCTTATGTGGCACCCAGCCATATAACTTGAACGTCAAGTGTATGCGGTGCATAGCGCGACTAATGGATATGGCACTAACATCTAACTCTTTAGCAAGCTGTCGAGTGGTTGCATAGTGATCTTCTTCCACAGTTTCTCGCAGGCCAGCCGCATCAACATCAATAGGCTGGCCAGAGCGCTCTGGTTCTTGAATGTCATAGTCCTGGTTTTTGTAATTTCGGTACGAAACCTTGCCAGAGTCATATGATACAACATTAGTAACTAAAGCTGTACCGTCGGTAGCGTCTAGCACATTAGTACTTAAAGCTATAAACAGGATTTGGTGACATTCTGTAGCTGACTTTCTGCAACAGAAGAGGAAATAAATGAGGGTTCTAATCTGGTAGCATGATAGTTTCATTTCAGAAACCTTGTACTTAATGAAAACGGTATTGCTTTACAAATTTAACAACAGACTGTTTTAGAGAAAGTCTCTTTCTTTCAAATGCCAACAATCGTTTGACGAAATTTTTTTAAACACGCCAAAGCGGACTGTTTGTGCAGACGATATTTGCGGTGACGGGAAACTTTCGTTAAGCTCCGATTAGATTGCTGAAAGATTTTGTTTCGGCCATGGAAATTATTAAGGTATAATCCCTATTGGCACATGGATAATATAAGGCAGTTGATAAAATTTTAAATTTGAAGTTGTAAACTTTGAAGGGAATTTAAATTACAAATACTTAACAACTTCACCTGTCAGTTTTCTAAATTAAGTTTCTAACCAGACGTCGCTAAAACACATAAATTTTTAGTAATAGAGATCGAGCGAATTTCGAAAAAGTGTTCTAAGAAAGAAGAATTAAGAAACAAAGAAGTCCTTAGAAAAGCTAAAAGAACTAAAATGGAAAAAAAAATGAAATGAATGAATATAAATCTGGTAGGCCTTCAGGAATACTGGGTGAAAGTCTTGATGAGGTAGCGTCGCCTCCATCAGTATCAAAAAAAATATATCAAGAAGCATTACGTTAATTGATGAAATAAACAACAGGCACAAGGTCAGATTTAGCTTTTGCTGATAGTAATTTGTCAAGATACAATAAAGATCCTAGAGAGAAAGACTGAAAAACAGGGAAAAGGCTATTTAGATGCATTTAGGGAACACAAAAAGTATGTTTAGTATATAGTTCAGATAATGGAAAATTAAATGCATCTTCAGATGTAAGCTGGTGTACCACTGAAGATGGAAAATCATTGCGAAGCTCTTTTATTAAATTAGGTAAACATTTCATAAATCGAAAACGTAACACAGAATAAATATTCTTTCTACAATGAAAGCTAAACTTGTGGAATTTTATGAAAGTGCACGAGGAATTAAACAGTACATCTATTTGAAACAAAAACTGGAAGAAAATGAACTAATTGACAAACGAACAGAAATTAAAATTGACTTTGAAGCATTAAGAGATTGAAGGAAAAATCCAAAACGAAGTAACAGCTCAGAGCACATTAATCGAAAATATTTCTTTGTAAAACATTAATAAATATGAAATTAATTAATTAAAATCTCAGTTTGTGTGCTCGCAAAATCAAGAAATGGACAGTTTAATAAAATATATATACCTAGTGCAAAATTGAAAGATGCAAAACTTGTAATTATGGACATAACCGTACAATTACAATTAATTATTTTAACATAATTAGGTGGGAATTGATAGCATTTGGTTATAAAAGTATAATTTGAAATCCTTATATTTGACAACATTAATGCTTTTCTTAATTGTAAAGTTTAGTTATTTTAGTTAATTTAACTGACATTATTAGAGAATGATATGGCTTCGGATAATGTAATAGCTCTTGCTATGATAAAATATTCTTTAATAAAGCTTGTTTTGTGCATTAATTTTATGGACCCTTCCTTAAGTTGATGTTACTTACAAAATATAACATTTAGAAATCCTCAAGAATATGCAGTAATGCAAGCATATTTTTTCTTTCACCATGACACTTGATTTGTTAAAGTTCAGAGTACAGTTTTGGCAATTTCATTAAACGGTAAAAAATCCGGTCTTGTCGAGAAACTATGTTATGGGACAGTATATTTCATGTTCCTATAGAGCCTTATCTTGATGCGAAAACAAACCACCAGTCCTTAATTTTCGTGAAACAAATCCAATCGTAATTTCAGTAACAACAACAACAAGATATTGGCCTTCCTGCCTCTGGAGAGTAAAGAGCAGTAGGAGTACCCCTTCCCCCGCAGGGTTCAACCTCTACCCTCGCACCTTGGAGAGAAGGACGCATCGCCTTTGCGATACCGGCCGTTGTTTATGATTTGCTACCTGTCAGTCGTTCGAGCTGCTCGTCGCAGAAGACATTACCCAGCGTACCCGAGATGTGGCCGAACACAGGACAACCCGAGACTAGAGCATTTAGCTCTACGACATGTCAGACCCACGGGCCGGCCAATAAATGACTTTTCCGGGGCCTCCAGAATCACAAGGTTTGTAATTTGTATATCCCTATGGCCCAGACTGCCTAGTCAGCAACTTCGCAGAGTTCTCTACGTCGACCACCGAGGGCGTAATTTCAGTAAGTAAAACCAACAGATTTCGTTTAATTACTAACTTCTTCAGCGAAACCAAAACAATGCTTTTGGTACTTCAGGCTTTTATTCTACCCACTTTAGAAATTTTGATCTTAACGTGATCGAGTGCATAAAATACGTCTGCGTTGTTGTAATAATGTGCGCAGAAGAATGATTTTATAATCTCGCCGGTATTGATTTCATGAAACATTTTTAAAGCAGAACTCATTTTTAATTCACACAAGCAGTAAATGAATACAAAGCAAATATAGAATTGTGACTTCAGGTTGCACATGTGGATGAAGTATTACATCTGTTGAAAATTTGGTGAATCTAGATGCGAAGCATTTTCACATGCTCAGGCATTATTCATGATTTTTACAAGAGTGATATACTCTAGCACTAATTTGTAATGTAACATGTATTTAACGCTAATGTTGAAACGCTAATTTTAACAGCGTTACAATTGTTTAACAGTTCGAGATGTATTTATATTTAATCTTATATTAGAAACGGGGAATATGTGTACTTGAATGTGTAGACCCAAGTCAGTTGATCAATGCTGGCTCTTACACAGTATTAATTATTGCCCTACTTTTTATATTCGCTGTAGTAGTTTGATTTGGGAAGGTATCGGAATGATACGCTCCGGATATCTTCACTTAGAAGAATTGGTTACGCTAGGAGATGTAAAAAAGGCTCAAAACTTTTGTTAAATTTTTTACTCTTTTGGCGTATTTATTTACAAAGTTTTTAAGAGTTGTTAAAATACAAAAATCCTAATTCATTATCTCAAAGTATTAGAATATATCAAAATGTTGAATTTAATTATTTTTTTCTTTTGAAGCTCTGCATAGCAAAGATGGCTTTCCCCGAAAACGTAGAAGATGAATACGTCTCCGCAGAAAACATCATGGGAGAAAAAAAGCAAGGAGAAGACATGGCACTTCTAAATCATCGTGGTAAAAAACATCGTCTAAAATAAAGCGATTTAAAAACTTCGCAGCTTAAAAACATCGTCGCTAAAAATGAAGCATTTACAAAAAAAAAAGCACCTACAAATCGTAGCATGGTAACATAGCAGATGCGAGATTTTAAAAGTTGTAAATGCATATTCGTTTAAAGATTTCTGAGCACAAAAAGAAATGGAAAATACTTTTACTTTTACATTTGATAGTTTTGGATTTATTACACTGACCTACTGAGAAACTTCCGACCTGAAGTTGCCTTGGGGCAACTAACTGCATAAGTTACCCAGAGGTGGAACCATTTACTATCTGCCAGCCACAACCTCAGGTCAGAGCCAGAGCAGATCAGTCGGGCATTTATTACCAAAGTTAAAATTACGGAGGTTTCAGTTATACCATAATTACAAATTGATTAGGTACATAACATACGTTGAAGAGCACGTCTAATGTGATATATAGAAGTTTTAAAAAAGCTTAGTGACATGGCAGTCATCAGCAGCCGTCTACAAAGGCAAACACTGGAACACTACATAAAATAGTTTTAGATTCACTAAAGAAGGTTTTTCTGAAGAAGTCTAGAGGATATTTGAACCATTCAAAAACTGAAAATGAACTGAAAATTAGAGCTTCTTATAGCAGTTTTAAACTAATATGGTTATCTCATAAATGGATTTAAATGATTAATCTCTTTTATAAGCTTTTACTGATAATTTTTCAAATAACATTTCCTCAAAGCAAAATTAAAAAAATCTGATGTGGACAATTCATAATTTCCTTCCACGGATTATTACATTACTCATTTTTTGCTGCATTTCATTTAAACTTATTTCTTTGAATTTCATTAGAGATATATTTCTCATTCAATTAATTCAGTTCTTACTTCGAGACAAGGCAGAAATACACAAAAGCTCAAAATATCTTCATTGAAAATTGAAGAATATAGAAAAACATAAAACACCAAATATAGTTAAAACAAGCCGCCCAGACGGTATAGCGGTTAGAAGAGCCAATTCGAATCCCGGAGAAGGCATGCTTGTAACTGTATGTCTTTTCACAGGAGGCAAAGGTGATCCACCTGTCAGGTGCGTGCCCCTGTAGTAAAGCGACCACCACTTCTGGTCTTAATTCCGGCGAAGACGAATTCGGCTGAGGGCCCGCCATTGGAAAAGAAAAAAAAAGTTAAAAGAATTAAAAAACAATTTTTACAATTAAAATTAGAGCTTGCAAGCAAAAACAAGCAATTAAGCCCGCGGACAAGAACGAATATTTTTCGATTCACAGAACTGAAAGTTTACTTTTGGTGCCACTTGGCAAAAAGACACTGAACGTGTAGAAACTGACTTAATTCATTAGTCTGCTAAGTTTCAAATGTAAAAAATGCCAAGTTTCAAATGTAATGTACTCTTCGAAAAGAAAGGGGGGGGCAGTTCTATATCTCCCGTTCTAATGGGTCGATTGAACAAATTCAAATTGTGTTTTTCATGTCTCGAAAGCGCGACTTAGGATATGTATTAGATTAATATATAATGTTGCTCAAATATAGGTATTTTGACACAAAATCGGATTTTTTCTGAAACGATATGATAATTTTTTTTCCATATTTCGATTCTACGACTAAAATTATGCCAAACTGCCAAGTTTTGTAAAAATCGCAAGAGTATTTTTTCAAAAATTAGCTCGCAAAATTTTAGCTTCTCAATGTTAATTGAATTTGATATATATTTATTAATGTCTTTTTTTTATGAAACTTATTTGATTCCTTCTTACACAGTTCGAAATTTAGGTTCATTCCAAACAAAATTTGCCCATTTTTTATGATTTATTTTAAAAATTTGTATTTTTAAATAATTTTTATAAATTTTTCGAAAAAAAATTATAATCAATAAAATTTTTACAATCATCTTAAAGTAGATTTACTTGTAAGCATACCTGAAATATTCAAAACTTTCGAAATATACGTGAATTTACATATTAGCGCGTTCTGAAATTTTGCATATTTGTTGAAAGGGATAATAACGAAAATGTGGTTTACGCACTTTGTTAAAAGTATTTGAAAGTAGAACGATGTGATTTTTTTTCCTCTTATCCACAATGTAAAAAAGCAGGAACGGTGTGACTTTTTTTCCTTCGCTGCACAATGAAAGGGAAGGAAAAAAAGGTTGCCACAAATTAAGAAGTTCGCCAGGTGAATTATTCTTGACTCAGATTGAAAAAAAATTCGCCAAGTTAAATTTATAAATTTTTCCATAAATTTCGCAAGAAATTTTTTAAAATTTAATATTTAGGCATAATTTGAGTCGTAGAATCGAAATATGGAAACAAATTGCCTAAGTATTTCAGAAAAAGTCCGATTTTGTGTCAAAATAGCTATATTTGAACAATGTTATGTGTAAATCTTATATATATACTAAGTCGCGCTTTCGAGACATGGGAAATGCAATTTGAATTTCGTCAATCGGTTCAGGAGAACGGGAGATATAAAACTGTTCCACTTTTTTTTTTGCGCAGTGTATATAACAGCAATACAATTCAATCACTTTTAAAGCGAAAAATGCACAATTTACCAACATATAAGCATAAAACATTTTGCTCACCGAGCCGGGTAATAGAATGGGTAAATAAATATACATGTACATATATATACAACATATGTATGCACAACTACATCATATAGGGTCCTGTATAGAAAATTTCAATGTAATGAGGTTACTCGTTTATGAGTTATGCGAGGTACAGACATAAATACGTACGTACAGACGTCACGAAACAAATCTCTACTGAATCTATTTCATAACCCGTTGTGAGAAAATGGGTCCTTTGTTCTGTCCTTACGTACAGGTGTCACGCAAAATTATCACTAAATCGCATTCGATGGCGGTGAAAATGGATATTTTCGTTGAAATATGATACTCGAAATTTTTTGCAATTTCAGTACTTCCTTTACTTCGTATAAAGGAGTAAAAATTCTTAAACGTCACATTTCAATAAAATTTTAAGTTTTATTCGTAAATTTTTTATTAATTTTCTACTCATTTTAAGTTTTTGAATAATTTAGCTTTCTTTTTACTCTTTTCAAAAAAGTGTACTCTTTAATTTAAAAATATGAAATATATAAGTAAAGTTATTGTTAATTCTTTCTGCCTCATGCGCAAATTTTTATGCGAATATTTATTTACAACTTCTAAACCGTAACAGGTTTGCGATATTATCATCATGCGATGATTTGCAGGCGTTTCATTTTTTTTACGCCGATGTTTCTGACTACGATGATTTTAAATTGTGCTGTTTTTGAGCGGCTTTGTTTGCGACGACAATATTTTAGAACTGTGTTGCTTTCTCCTTGCTGTTTATTGTTCTCCACGTTGTTTTACTCGACGACAATTTCGCCTTCTGCTGTGTTCTCTGACATGATTTCATCCCTGATGTTTTTGCCTGAAACCCGCACCTATTTGTAAAGCAATAAAAATGGTATCCTCAGTTACAAAACTTTCATTTTGGAAAATCGGTAAAACGTTATTTTTACTTATCCAGAACTTTGAAGTTTAAGATTCCAAAAGCACGATCCGTAGGATGTTATAAGCCTTACTATTATTATCTGGTTTTATCATTTGTATTTTGCGAACTGTCTTGATGTTAGTTTTAAGATATTACGAGATGAATGAGTTCTGAGTCCTAAGTTACCTACTTTAATCATCTATTTCTTTAGTTATTATTTATTGTTGCTTTCTAAATTTCTAGCGTTAGTATGCACATAAGAATCTCGGTTAACACGGTTTCGAAAGACAAAGGGAACAAAATGGCGAAGAGAAAAAAAGTAGACGTGTAGATGTAGCTGACGGTATTCGAAAAATAAAAATTACATACTTTCTTGTTTAGTAGAAAGAAACACTTGGAAAAAAAGTCGTCGTCAATAATAAAATATCGTCAGTAACACATTTTATTTTAAACTACCGGACTGCGGCCAAAGCAAAACTTCTATGTTCTATATATACAAATAAAAGAATATGCATAAAAATATTTCAGTATAAAGGAAATAAGTTCATTGTTTCCAAACAACATCCAATTCGTAAATATTTTTTTTTTGCTGCCAAACTAGGAAAGAAAAAATTTGACACTTCAAGTTACCACTTAAGACTTCATGATTTAAATTTAAGGTATTATATAAGGTATTTCTCTCGCCTTTTTAGTATGCCTTCGTGGTGAAGTTGTCAGCACGCTCGGCGCGTATTCGAGAGGTCTATGGTTAGACGCCAAGCGAGGGCATTGCTCATTGTCACCTCTCCTGCTTTCACAAAATACTTTACGTTTCTACAAATATAACAGCATTTTTTTAATATAAATAAAAGAATTAATGTGACAATAATAAATCGTGTCATTTACTCTAACGTGAAGCAAAAAATTTGCCAACAGTAGTTATTCATTTAAAAAGCTGATATTAACGAAACATTTTTGACTGACGGTGACTACACATGCAGTCGTATGCTTTCTTTAACATCAGAATACGACTTTATGTAATAATAATATATTGAATATTTGGCAATACTATTTTTATTTCATATTTTGTAAAACTTACAAAGTTTTAATAACAAACTTTACTATCTGAAAGCGAGCAATGACAGTACCTTTTAAAATAACGAATTTTTATCTGCAGCGCACGAGACTGTTCACACTCGGAGAAATGAGTGAAAATAGCTGCAAACCGCCTTGGCATAGATGACACAATCTCTTGGTAGATAACTGGAGGTTGTACCAAACGCCTAAGCAGCGGTCACGCAAAGTCAAGATATTTCGACATGGTGGTGCATGAGTTCTGAAATGCCGCTCCATGACATCCGAAATGTGCTGTATCGTGTTAAGATCTGGCGAGTAAGGTGGCCAGGATATTAACTGGAATCCATTCTTGTACTTCTTGAACCACTCCAATACAATTCAAGGTCTATGGATGAGGCGTTGTCCTGCTTTTTTTTCCTGCTGAAATATTCTATTTTCAGTTATGAAGACAAAAGCCACGTAAGAGTGCAGCTGATCTTCAGTAGTACTTGGATAGCCAGCAACTTTTATGGTCTATTCTACCACAAGGGTCCCACAGCCGGCCATGAGAACGTCCCCCAAAGCATAACGCCGTCACCATCAGCCTCTATATAAACTGCTGTACGGGGGAGGTAAACTCTTCCCCTGGAATACGGCGTACTCTGACACAACCATGAACGTGCATGAATGAGAAATCATGATTCATCAGAGCAGGCAACTATTTTTCGCTTATCCATGGTCGAGTCTGGATGTTCTCGGGCCTATTTTAGGCGTAGTTGCCAATAGAGGTTGGTCAACAGAGGCAGACGAGTGGTACGTATGCTGTGTAGTCCCATGTCCAACAGTGTCCGTTGAACTATGTGTTTCAAAATACGTGCACTTTAACTTGCATTGCATAGCTTCCAACTAAGCCACTGTGTAATGCCGATTTTGCTGTAGAAAAGCGGGGCACTGTCCAACGTCCTTTTTCTTTGATGACGCATGGACGTCCAACACCTTGGCGTGTACTGCTGGATTTACCGTCATTTATCCACATTGAACAAATATTAACAACGGCAGATCTTGAACAACCTCAGAATCGTGCACTTTCGGAGAAACTTTGATTTTCGGAGTCTTTGGTCCATTACAATCTGCCCTCTATCGAATTCGCTTAGATCAGCAGTCTTTCTCATCACTCGCAATGTAAGTTCAGGAATGATTCTTTACCTTCTCTAGCAGCAGTTAAATACCATTCACACTTAATCACAGGCCCTCTACGTCATCCAGACGAGTTTATTGGAAAATGAGGATATGGTCATAATGTTTTGGGTGGTCAATGTTTTGTGTAATTCTTCTTTAAATGAGGCGAATTGTTTGTTTTATAACCTATGAAAATTTCAAAACTTTGTGGGAGCTACATTTTTAGAATTTGAAGTTTTGACAACATGGATGCCGAGACAGTGAAAAAAATCGAGCTTCCAGAAATTTGCATAAAATTTAGAAATTTAACTACAGTTTCGATACAAGTTAACGTAGAAGATTTTGTTCTGTTCTATTCGATACTGCGAAAAGTAAAATTCCGATGTCTTCAGTTTTTTCGTTAAATGGGGTAAACCCCATTTGAGAATGAGAAAAACAGTTTAACCATTAAATAAAAAAACTCAGATGTATTTTCAAAAATAGCGTCAATACTTTGCATAGCCATCGACAAACAGTATGTGCATAAAATCTGAACTCAATAGTTTCTCTGATAAGAGCTTAAAAATCAATGAGAAATCAAATTTCCGACCATAGTAAATTACCATGAGTGCATTAAGTAAAAGCTTATAAAAATAGTCTACTTTAAATGCTGCAAACATTTTCCATAGTTTATTTTAGCCTTTATCCTTATTAATGAGTGTATCAAAAGACCTAAGTGCGAGACGGTGAAACCAGAGGGTTAAATGCTTTTGGTTCGACTCAGGTTCGAATCGTGCTGAAGGGTTTGCTTGCGTGGGAATTCTTTTGGCTTTCCTCATTCGTAATATGAATACAAGCTATCTCTACCTGAAAGATTCTCCATAAAAGCATCCTTCTGCTTCCTTACAAGCAGCTTTTGGCTCAATCTTCAAAACTGGCGAACTTAATAGTTTAATCTATAACATTAAATTTCAGATATCATCAAAGGGCCATGCTGTAGCCGCTTTAACAAGAAAGTATCGACATTTTCCTATTTGATAGACAGCCTTCACGTAATTTATCAAAATTCAAATTCATGCCTATTAGATAGGAATAATGGGCACTTTTGAAATGCGTTTTACAGCGATTTTCATACGGAGGAATTAAAGGACGAAATGATTCAGCTAATCTTGATGCTAAACAAAAGGAATAAAAAATTTAATAAGATAAACAACACATGAAAATTTTCCCAAAACGAAATCATTTCAGGTCATGTCTTTTATTATATGCTGAAATATTCCTACCGAAATTCTGCCTTTTTGATTTCAGCATCTTTCTGACTTTTGGAATCTAGTAAATAAGATTGAGATTTAAACATTTATTCTGAATTTACATTGATAGAAATGCGTAGAATAACAAGCAGTGTGATAGAAGGCAGGAGAATTTGGAATGCATCAAGAAAAAGCATTCTGAAATGATATAAATCTTTATTCTGAAAACGAACGCAAGCGAATAAAGTATTGTAGAACAAATTAGCATTTCTGCTATGTTTTTAAAAAGAGACGGAGGTATTTCGACTGTGACAGACTTCAAAATTCACTCATCGTGCTCTGTTTATTATGCTGAACTTCACAGCGTTAAATATATTTTCAAAATTAATCTTCATTTTAATGGCATATCAAATAATATTTTGAATACAGGAGCAGTTTCCAAATTAATGTAATTCAAATTTCATTCGGCCTTGCATTACGCTAAACTGAATCAAATTGCGATTATTTTGGACGCTTTTCATCTCCTTCAGGCACCATAAAATTAGCATAATAGAATCTTGCTTTAAATTTACATTAATGTTAGCTACAAAGCTTGTGAGTTTCGAGAGACGGTAATGGTATTTATGTTCTTGCTAATAGCAAGCGAGAGAAGATAGCAAAATTTCAGCATTTACCTTGGAAGTGTACATCCCCACAGCATTAGTTGCTATGCTTTGACGAAATTTTGGTACAGAAAATTTAGGGGGACGGTATGAAGATCTCCCATCCCTTTTCGTCGAGCACCACCTACTCGATAGGTTTACAGTATACTTTGAGTGCCCTCATGGGGTGCAAGTACTGTTCACTTACGTTCATGTCCTCTACGACATTCGAATCTCAGCCCAAAGATAGAGCAATCATGAGCACTGAGTATCACTGTAATGATCAATAGCACTGGAATGATTAGAGCGACTTATTAACATTTGGCTCATAAGCCCACCATCTAAAAATACTAAAATAACTGGTAATTAGAAGCAGGTTCGAGTGACGATAAAGGGACTGGCCATATAGGCTGTCTGTATAAATTAGGCGTAGATTTCCCCATATGTATCTTGACAATGAACAAGTCTAATAGTTATGAAACAAAAGAATGCTTAGAATAGAAGAGAAACACGTCAATGTGAGAATCAAAATCGCGAAACAACCTTGTATTTGGCGTACATTTATTAAAACCCTCAATCGATTTCGAGGGCAGCTACAGGTCCCTCCTCATCGAGTGAACGAAATTTCTAGAAAGGGAAAGCAACCTTAGTAACGGCATTTTATACCCTCGGTAGTACCTTGCGCGAGGAGGCAACACCATCTATCGGCAAAACTAATAACCAAGAATTATGTTAGTAGAATTTTAAAAGGGTTAGGACTGGATTGGACTTAAAACCATTCACTAAACATGCTAATTCGGGAATTTTTTTAAAAGAATGCTTCTTAAGCAAACTGTTTTCACAAGCGTTGGAGAAAATGGTTCAACAAATACTCTGGTTTTGTGGTCTTAAATATAATGAACACATGGAGCTTGCTATTGACTAATATTTAAAATAAGGCGGAGTCCTAAATATTATTGATTCCGAATCATTTTTCGAATTTCCCGAATACTGTACGTAATAAAGATCTGTATTTTCGTTCTAGAAAATGCAGTGGTACGAAATAAAAAACCTACAAATCAGCGCATGAGGATAATATGGGGGACATGTGCTTTCAAGATTTATATAACGTTTAAATGCATGTTCACATAAAGATTCATTAGCAAAAGAAGGAGTGAGGAATACTTTTATCTCAATGTTTTCTATTTTTGAAAACAAATAAATGTTCCTGAAAACGAAAGAAGAGAACTTATAATTAGAACTTAGAACGAAAGAAGATAACTTATAATTAGAACTTAGAACGAAAGAAGAGAATGTTAGTGAAAATAAGTGTCAAATTGTTCCTACATGTAATATCAGTAAAATTCTAAACTTTCGTAGTTAACTTTTCAAACTTGTTACTTAATTATAGACTTATGTAGTTATCTACTATTAAAAGTTACTGTTTACAAACTTATATAGTTATTTATTAAAAGTTGTTATTTAATCATAAACTCGTGTAGTTCTCTATTAAAAAAAGTAAGTTTTTAATTATAGATTTATTTAATTTGCTCTCTATTTCATTTAGCGACTATTGGAACTCTAAGTTCCAAACGAAGCACCATTCATCAGAGCCAGCACTTGGGATGGTGGCGGCCCACGTGACCTGTGCACACAGCTATACAGATGTATTTTCATGCAATCAAGCTTTCTTGATACTATGTACATATGTATATAATCTTTATTTAGCCTAGCATATTGTTTTTCAACTATTTATTCTGCACTTTATTGTATATTTTTCTTGTATTCTATATATGTTACTTTTTGACGAATACTTCAACACCAATCAGATGTCATCTCAGAGCTCACGTGACTTTGGTCACACCCCTTTCTACATCTCAGCTTCCTGCACCGCCCAGCTCAAGCATTTCCCCACCTGCAGCGCTCTTAATAGCATCTATATCAAGACAGCCGGAACACAGCACGTAACTACTGCGTGCTAATCGCGGCTTAAAGAGGAACTTGGAACTTGGAATTACCTATTAAAAGTTATTATTTTCATATTGGACTTGATTATCTTCTAAAATTTATTATTTAATTATAGATTTAAGGAGTTAGCTATTAAACGTTGTTAGTTAACTTACGTAGTTATCTATTAAAAGTGTTATGAACGTGTGCAGTTGTCTATTAAAAGTTATTATTTAATTGTAAACATATATAATTAACTATTACAAGTTATTATTTATAGATTTATGAAGTTGTCTATAAAAGTTATTGACTTATATAGCTATGTATTAAATGTTATTATTTAATTATAGAGTTATGTATTAAAAGTCGTTATTATAATAGTTATCAATGAAAAGTTATTATTTAATTATGTACTTATCTCTTAAAAGTTATTTCGTGATAAATTATGTAGCTATCCATTAAAATTTATTATTTAATTGTTAAGTTATCTAGATACCTATCTTTTTCATAGATTTGGATGAGTAGAGAGAATACGCATTAAAACCTTGTGGTTATCCATTAAAAGTTATTATTTATTTGCACACTTATGTAGTTACCTATCTTTTTAATGAAGGTGGATTAGTAATGAGAATAGACTTTCAAATTAAACTTTCAAACAGCATTAAAAACTTCTTGTCAGGCGAAAAACTTCAGAAAATTCCCCTCTCGAAGACCGCTGTAGGCTCTTTTTCTTCTTCTCGCCAGCCTCTGGCTTGGCGATGATTGAAGATCCAAAAGCCGCCAGTTGCACGGCAACCCTAGGAGGGGAATCCAAGCTGTAAGGTGAAGGCATGGGGTGGTAAGCCGGATGTTGGTGGATAATCTCTATTTCTGCAAGAGTTACAATCGACCCACAATGGTCACTCACCTAACATTCTAGGAGCTACCCTCGTTCAGGGTATCATTTTAGCACGGTAGAAGCCTAACGGACTCCGAATCACCAGAGCCAAAACCCCGGCGTGGCGTAGCTGCATACAAAAAAAACTTTTGAAGCAGGGTGCAGATTTGCACTTGGTGAAGGAAATTTCCAGACCACTGTCTGGCAGAGGTAAGCATTCTGAGAATTTTTTTCTCCAGGGGAATTTCGAAAACAAACCAATAAATTATGATTCCCAACACAATGTAAAAATTTTGTGAAAATGAATTAAAAACTTGTCTGTAATCACTAAATTAAATTAAAAACTGAAGAAAGTTTCTACAATTGAAATATAATAATTACATAGCAAAATTTATTTTTCTAAACAATGTTTCTACAACACCATAAACGACTTTACCACCAGAGTCAGAAAATATGGATTGAAACTCTACCAGAAAGAGGGGTACGTTAACAAAACTTATTAAACTTTATACATCAACTTGTGTAAAACAAAGAACTTTAAAATTCAAAGTGTAAATGACCTTAGGAGTCAACCTAACCCGAAATTAAACATTAAACAAAACAAGTTAAGATTAAGCGTTAACCAAACATTACAAAAAACAAGTTAAGATTAAGAGTTAAAGAACAAAATTAAATGGTTAACCAAACAACCTTAAAGATAAAAGGAAAAAATTAACTCAAGCAACTTAAATTCAGAGTTAACCAAAACTGCCAAAATTAAATTGGCAACAATTACTTTTCAACAAGACGAAATTTAAGATCAACTAATAAAATCAAATTAATAACTTCCAAAAAGTCGGATAAAAGAATGATGATAATCATTACAATTAAGATAGTATACTTCAGTTACTGATACAGAATTAAGGTAAGTATGTATTACAAATAAACATTACATAACAATTATCACTTATTACTTTTAACGCTGCTCTGTATTTTTGAAATATACTTATGTGAGAACGCATCTACCGACGCTTTACCAGCATTAAATGTTAAGCCGAAGCTCACGCTACAACAAACGCAGCATTTTCCCACACTCTCTAACTTTTTCTTCTAGAATTTACCTCACTTCACGTGCGTTACAAGATTTAAATATTATGGCATAGACAAATACGGGAATGAAGGTTTATACGAAAGAAACTTCTAATTCAATTAAACTACTGGCTATTTAATATAAATATAAATCTCTACAAGGTGAGTAAAAATTTATTTTAAAAAACATTTTTCCTTACTTTTTACTTTCTTGTACAAATTAAAGGAAGTATTGCAATTGCCAAAAATATTGGGTATCATATTTCAACTGAAATATCCATTTTGACTGTTCCTGATTTAATTTGGACAACTGTTTTGCGTGACATGTGTACGTACACACAGAATAAAGGACTCTTTTTTTCCAAAACTGGTTCTAAAATAGATTTAAAATGGCTTCAAAGGGGATTTTTTCGTGATGGCTCTACGTACGTACTTGCCTACGTATATACGTATGTACCTGGTATATGCTGTAAACGGTTAACCGTAGAACGCTGAAATTTTGTGTATGGGGTATAACATCTAAGTGTGCCCTTACAATTTTTATTACAATCGACATTGCCAAACGTATATATATATATATATATATGTACTCTCATTCTTACCCGTCCCTTATTTTCACAGTGTTTGGCCATAGTCATATTTTTCCAGACACAGAAGTGTTTCAAATGACAAACATACTCATTATTTGGCAATGTTAAAAAAAAATCGAAAAGTAGCGAAATCTAACTTTAAACAGCCTCTCTATTCCCATACTTATATTTGGGAAAGTTTATACCCGCCATGAAAACATGAAAGTATAAGAAATTTGACTCCCGTATTACAGCAATTAATCGGGACATTTAATTTTAAAATTTGTATGTTTTGAAGTCATTTCAGCTTGCCAAAAGGAATCAATTAATAGAGTTAGAATAATTCGAGGAAATAAGTTTTAATGAAATGCAGCAAAAATGTGCATAATTTAATTGACTGTACAAGAAAATCCTGGCCACATCAGAGTTCTTAATTCTCATTTTTTTAGTCTGAATGAGACACTATCATTCGAATTATTCGGTTGCAAAATCATCACTCATTAATTAGTAATCCTTTTTTTTTTCACTTTCAAAAATTATTCATGCGAGTTAACTGACAGTTTCTGCAGTTTTGCTAAAGTGGTAGAAATGACTTAAAAATCTCATGTAAATTTTATTCAAGATACTTTAATTAAATTATTATTTTACCCGATGAGGCATGAATTTAAAAAGTAAAATTTTTAGACTTTTAGTTTGTTCGTAAAACGAAGATACGTGTGAAAAATCCTTTCATCATCAAATTAAAAAAAAATCTGATGTGCAAAGCACATGACTTCCTTGTACGCAATATTAAACTATACGCATTTTGCATTTCATTTAGATTTATTGGATTGAATTAAATCTACTTCGCCGATAGCCCATAAACCACAATAGAATAAATGTACTCTTTAAAATTCACTATATTTATTTATCATAGGGACACCCTGGTGCTAGGCCCATTTAACAGCGTTACATCGCATTCATTTTATAACTCAAAATACACAAAAAATATCTGAAGAATTATATCATCGTTGCACAGATTCTATTCAAACACTGTAATAAATCTAAAACGATGTATAAAAGAAATCAACCCCCGCCCGAAAAAAAAAGAAACAGTTTTTCACAGACGATTCAGTATTTCTCATTCAATTAATTCAGTTCTCACTTCGCGGCAAGGTAAAAAATACATAAAAACTCAAAATATCTGTATTAAAAATTACGAAGTAAATCTTAAACACTTATTTCCTCGAATAAATTCCAGAATGGATTAAGCATGATTTAATTCTCAATAATAAAAGAAGGCGTTGCATTTGTTGTTGCGAAGCTTAGTTTCTTTAGATTGGTAACATATCCACTATTCTCCTAAGTTTCAAAAGTAAACAAACATGGCTGCTATGGTAAAAATAATTAGACTTAGCCGCACTTAACCAAATTTTACATTGTTGATAATTCTACAAGTATTGCATGCAGATATACTAAAGGCATAAAAATCTTAACCGGAAGATAAGAACAACATAATTCAATCATATTTAAAGCAGAAAGCGCACGATTTACTAACATATAAGAATGAAAAAGCTGAGCTCAGCGAGCCGAGTAACAGAGTGGGTGTATATATATATATATATTTATATACTTTTGGTGCGGCGAATTGCAACCAAGATATGGAGTGCCGGTCTATATGTTATAGCAGTCCTATATCCAAAATGTCAACGTTCTGTGGCTACTTGTTTTTGAGTTATGCGAGATACATACATACGTAGGTACAGACACCATGATAAAAATCTCTTCTGAATCCATTTTAAATCAGTTTTATAATTCGTTTGGGGAAATAGAGTCCGTTATTATTTTGTTGCGTACAGATACACAAAGACATCGTTGAATTGCATACGATAGCGGCCAAAATGGATACTTCCGTTGAAATATGGTACCCGAAATTTTTCGTGGATTACAATACTTCTTTTTTACTTCGCACAGGGAAGTAAAATTCATAATAGAACTGTCACCTGTCGATTGAAATCTAACCCGTCAATCAAACCCGTAATGGAAATGTAGCCCCAAATTTTATCGGAGAGAAATAGTATGGGGAGACCTGTTTACTCTTTGTACACATTAGGTATTCTCTATACTTCTGTCTATCTATTAATGTATTTTCAATACAGCATCATTTTACTGAATTACGGAGAAAACACTGCGCGAAAGATTTTATTTACTTTTAATATCAACATGTGGATTAAATAATTCCCCATAACGTTTTAACTTCTGTGACTTACCATATGGCCTTTCACGTCAGGTATTTCGTCACAGAATCTTATCCATGCTAATTCCTCTTGCAGGCTTCGATACCCTTCTGTATTCTTTAGCATCTCTAATGGCTGTTTACTTAGATCCGCATCTAATCCGCTAGATTATTTAAACGAAACCTCGTCTCTGAACTTTTCGATGAAGTTAGAGATCCAAACGACATTTCCTCTGTCTCAAGGGAAAACACCTTAATTTACACTGACTCACAGTGGTTGAATGCACTGAATATTTAAATTCATTACCTACAAATTGGAAGATTTCAGGTCTTGATGTAGATGGATGTTACGTCCTTGTACGAAGTCAAAAGGAACTATTGTAATCGCAAAAAAGTTTCGGTATCATATTTCAACGAAAATATACATGTTGACCGCTATCGAATGCAATTTAACGATTTTTTTTGCGTGAATCTGAAAGCAAGGAGAGAATAAAGGATTTCCCCCCCAAAAAAAAACATAAAACTGATTTAAAAGGAATTATGAAGAGATATTGTCGTGGCGTCTGTACGTATGTACGTATGTATGTATGTATCTCGTATAACTCGAAAACAAGTAATCCCAGAACGTTGAAATTTTGTATCTACGACTGCTATAACATGTAGATGTGCACCTCCCAATTTGGGTGCAATCGGCTGCACCAAAAGTATATAGACATATATATATCCACTCTGTTACTCTTCTCAGTGAGCTGTTTGTTTATTCTTATATATTTGTAAATTTTGGATTTTTTGCCTTGAAAATGATTGAATTATATTGTTCTTATCTTCCGGTTAAGGTGTTTATGCCTTTAATTAACCTGCATGTTATTAGTAGTAGAATTATCATCAATTTAAAAGTTGTTTAAATGCGGCTAAGCCCAATTTTTGAGACTATAGCGGCCATATTTGTTTGCATTTGAAACTTAGCTGAATGGAGGATTTATTGCCAATCTAGATAAACTAAACTTCGCAACAACAAAGATAACACCTTCTTTTATTATTCGAATTAAATCATGCTTAATCCATTCTGGAATTTATTCGAGGAAATAAATGTTTAAGATTTACTTTGTAATTTTTAATGCAGATATTTTGAGTTTTTATGTATTTGTGCCTTGCCGCGAAGTGAGGACTGAATTGATTGAAATGAGAAATACTGAATCGTCTGTCAAAAACTGCTTTTTTTATAGTTTAATTTCTTTTATACATCGTTTTAGATTTATTATAGTATTTGAATAGAACGCGTGGCAACAATTAGATAATTCTTCAGGTGAAATAATATTTTGTGCATTCTGAGTTATAAAATGAATGAGATGTAACGCTGGTAAGTGAACCTAGCGACAGAGTGTCAAGAAAAAATGCGTATAATTTAATATTCCGTACAAGGAAGTCTTGTGGTGTACACATCAAATTTTTTTAAACTCATTTAACTCCTGAAATAATATGACTGTTATAAATTAAGAAAAGGCACATTCTGCGCACAAAAAAGTTCAACCAAAAAAGTTCTATACCTTCCGTTCTGCTGGGCCGATTGGTGAAATGTAACTTGTAATTTTGATGTCTCGAAAGCGCGACTTAGGATATATATTTAATTTATTAAAAAAATTGTCTAACTTAGGTATTCTGACAAAAATCGGACTGCTTCGAAATGACACTCTTATTGATTTGCCATGTTTTGATTCTAAGCCTCAAAGTATGCTGAACTGCCAAGTTTTGTAAAAATTGGTTTTTCAAAATTTAAAATTTATTGTTAAAAGTAAAATTTTAACTCCTCAGTTTTAATTAAATTTGGTATACATTTATAAATATTATATTAGATTTATTAATATAGGTTCAACATAAGTAAAATTCGCAGATTATTTTCTCATTTATTTTTAAAATTTGTGTTTTTTTTAATAATTTTTACAATTTTTTCGAAATACATTTCTGAATTATAATCTGTAAAATTTTTGCCATCATCTTAAAGCAGATGTATTTTTAAATATGCTTTCAAAAAATTAGATTTTTATTCAAAATATCTAAAGATATACGTGAATTTACACATTGGCATGTTTTGAAGTTTGCCATATTTGTTATAAGCGATATTACTCGAAATGCGGTTTCCGCAGTTTGTTAAAATCATTTTAAGATATGAACAACGCTGCATTTTTTTTTGCTCTTGCACAGTGAAAAAAATGGAAAGGGGAAAAAAGGAATCTGAAAACCATAAAATTCAATTCAATATCAATATCACAACCTATTTAAAAAGAGCATAGCGTTGGAATTTAGAATATCCCATTCAGGACTAGCGTTGCTTTTGGATTAATACACTGCTCGACATTGAAAATGCAACACCAAGAAGGAGTGGTCTGAAAGTGATGAAATTTGGAAAACAGACAGAGACAGCAAGCAGCAATAAGTGATCTTTATTTCAAAATGATAGTCAGAATACAGAGCGAGAACGGCGTCGGCTCAGTAGGATGTAGGACCACCGCGGACAGCGATGCACGAAGAAACACGTCTAAGCATAGAGTCAATAAGAGTGCGGATAGTGTGCTGAGGGATGGCTCTCCATTCCCTTTCAACTATTTGCCACAGTTCATGTTATGAGCGAGGCAGGGGCAGAGTCTGCAA
This sequence comes from Stegodyphus mimosarum, assembly GCA_000611955.2. NCBI lineage: Eukaryota > Metazoa > Arthropoda > Arachnida > Araneae > Eresidae > Stegodyphus > Stegodyphus mimosarum. Next base: position 127,181 of record KK120706.1, on the reverse strand, counting down.
ACGGCGTCCAATCACATCCCACACATGTTCGATTGGTGACAGGTCAGGACAGTGCGGTGGCTATGGAAGCATCTGTATACCTTGTCGTTGTTATACGTTGTCGCACGGTGGGGCGTTCCACAGCTACTGCCGGATTAGATGTGTCTCCACGTCGCCGCCACACACGTATGCGTCGACTGTCATTGGACAAACAGAAGCGTGACTCATCTGAGAACACGAAGTTTCGCCATTCTGTGATCCACATCGCTCTAGTCCGGCACCATTCTAAACGTTGACGTCTATGCTGTGGGGTCAATGGCAGTCTTCTTAACGGACGCCGTGAGTACAGGCCAAGTTCAACCAAACGATGGCAAATGATTCTCGTCGACACGGGAACATCCAGTGTATCTTGCACATGCTGCAGAATCGCGGTGCAAGTGACTTGCGGGATCAACACAGCTTGTTGGCGGATGCGTCGATCCACGCTTGCTGACTTCCCTCTGGCTGCACCTGCACCCCTCCTTCTTCCCACATTCTCTTGTTCTAAGCATGTTCGCCATAGCCGAAGCACCGTGCTCGCATCCTTGTGGGTATCAGCTGCGATTTGATGTAAGGACCAACCCGCCCTTCTCAGTCCAATCACCATACCCCTCGTAAAATCGGCTATCTGCTAGAAGTGCCTTCGTTGACGGTGGCCTGGCATTCTCTCCTATTACACGTAGCCTCCGGGACAAAAACCAACTTTTTTCGATAATTTGTCTGGTAGAAATAACGACACGAATATTCCCATTCTGCACGTTGCTTCATTTATATCTTACTTCACGTGCGTCCGAGAGCTGCGCACTCACATCATTCGCATAACTCAGTGACGGGCGTCTACTCTAAAATTTGCATAAATTTTTGACCACCCCTTGTTGGTGTTGCATTTTTAATGTCGAGCAATGTATATAAAATAAAATACAATTTCCAATTTTACTTGCTGAATGCTTATTTAAACATATACAATAACACAAAGGAAAAATCTGAAATTTTATTTATTTTCTGTCTGAAGATTAAATGTTGCTGCAAGAAAAAGTCTAAATGTTGCTGCAAGAAAAAGAAAAGTCTAAATGTTGCTGCAAGAAAAAGTCTAAATGTTGCTGCATTTGTAATACTTTGTAACCGAAACGCTAAATATTAAATTTTATACTAACATTCCAGTTAATGCCAATACATTGAATTAATCATTAAATAAAGTTTTTTTTTTTAACTTTAACGGAAAATTTCAGAATATTGAAATGGAACCAGCCGCTGGCTGGCAACTAAATTTACTGACTGTGTCAGCTCGAGAAATTCATCCCCATTGATTCACGTGGCCTGAAGTACAAGGATAACATAACAAAGCCCAAAATTATTCATTCTGTCTTTTCTCCTTCAATAGCAATAGCGCATATAAAGTAGATGAATATCTTTAACATTTAAGAATCGTATTTGCAATAAATACATAATTAAAATATATTTTCGAGCCACATAAAATTGTTTCAGTGGCTGCGAGTTTAAGACCACTGCTCTAATCTGCTCCATGTGGTGATGACGATATACATTACAATGTTATATTAGGGAAGGATAGCTAGGATCTTGAAATGCCTATTGTAAAGTACAGTAAAGCTGTAATTCTACGTTGCCACTGATGTTGCACAAGCGTAACTTTATCATCCAGGTTTTAGTTTGTAAAAAATGTTTATTTTATAAAAATAAATTTGCTACACTTTAAAGTCGTAAATATTTAAGTTATATATAACATTTACTATGAAAGAGAATACGACAATGTATTAATTTATCTTATTTTGAATAATAATGCTTTGTTCTATAATTTAATTTTTTATCAGGAGTATTTATTATTATTATTATTTTTTCTAGGAATTTTTATTTTTCAATTTAGACTCAGATTTAAATTTTTCCTTAAGGAAAAAAAAAGACTTCAATTTTTACCGTCCGATTTTGAGTGTTTTAGAAAATAAGGGTAGAAAAACAAGGGAGGGCAAAACGCAAATAACTGTTCAGTTAAGACCCGTTTACCAAATGTCCAAAAAAAAATCGTTCTCTACCAGGAAACTTGTCTGGTCCAGTGACTCCCTTGTCAATTCTATCCTTCCAAACGATATACTTTTTTATCCACATCATCACATTTGAAACTCTCTTCAGTCTGAGATTCCCAAGTCTCCATTTCCCTTTCTCGTTTTCAAATACATAACTTCCAGTCGCTAAAAAGCAAATTCAGAAACGTTGCATAAAATAAATATTTTAGAATTATTATATTTTATTAAAATTGATAAGATATTTATTTATTAGCTTATTTCACAGTAAATAAAATTTACAATTAATATTGTGGCGAAGTGCCCAGCTGCGGTGAGAGAGCTTTCCCGCAAAGCTTGGTTGGGGTTTCCAGAAAGTGGCATGGAAAGTTAGAGTTGCCAGATTTGGTGAGAAATCGTCCATTTGGCTCTGTGTAGTGACAAAATTTGTGATATGCCATAGACGGAACGAGACCATTCTAGAATATATTTTTACCGGTTTTCTCGAGAATATTCTCGAAGGTTTCTTAAAGCTATATATACCCTACCTGTCCTGAGAGAGAAGAGTAGTGTCTTCAGTTAAGAGATTATTTTGAGAGCGATCGAATAAGGTGAGAGCGGCACTTTACTGCTTCGCCGTGAATCTGTCTTCACCCTTAGAACGCAACACTATATTTTATTATATTTACAAGTACTGAGCACAGGCCGAGCGGTAAAGTTGCTGGACACAGGTTGTTCAGGCTTGGGTTCGATTCTAAGCAAATTGCTTGGCTGTATGCGCGTTTTCATGGTTTTCCTCATGTGTAACGGATATAGGAAAGTGTTTTCCTTAGAAAATCATCCACTGAGGTTTTCCTTCTCTTAGGCAGATAGCCCTAGTGTGCTTTGCAGTAATCTCAATAACCCAAACTAAAGCAAACTAATAAACACATTTTACAATATATACGAATAGGAATGATTTGGGGATGATTCGAAAACATACATTAATATATAACTGGTACATAAGCGACTCTTCATTGTATTAGCAAGCCAGGCACAATCCTTTGCATCTCTGATTGTCTCGCATTATTTGCTCACAATTGCTCAGTATATGAAAAGAATGGATCCAAAAAATTAGTTTCTCAACATCATTGAAACAAGTCAAACAAAAAGATTTAGTCCCTGAGTAATTTATGTTTTGCAGTCTAACTCCAATCATCAGAAAAAATTAGGAACACATGCCATTCGGATAATAGAAAAGTCCGGATAATTTTGTCGGGTTTTTATGCAGTCTAGACATGTAATTGTAATGCAGGGTGAAAGTATTTCTGTTGTTTGTTTATCCTGTTTTCCTTCGTCTAAAGATTATACAGTTATAATAAAATACTTATTTTCATAAGCTCACATATTTAAATAAACTTGAATTACGAAATTATTTTTATTTGACTAAGGATTTTAAATTCAAGAAGAGATCGATCTCTTTAAACGTCGCAAGGTTTTTCAAAATATGAAAGGATGTAAATGACTATATTTGCACTGTATGTTGTAAGATGTATGTTCTACGTGTAAAAAGGACATTTTACTGGGTTTCTAGGAAATATTTCTTCTCTTTTAAGGGTGTGTAGAGGCTTTAGGTTATTTCGAAGCAGAAGAGATGAAAAATGAGCAATGCCCTCATCGGGAGTCGAAACACGAACCTCTTGAATACGCGCCGAGCGTGCTGACCACTACACCATGAAGGCATGCTAAGAAGTCGGGAGAAATACCTTATATACTCCCCCTTTTAAAGGGCGACTAGGGATTTGGGGACCGAATCGCCAAATCCTGGTGATGAAAACCAACCTGCATTTATTGCAACCAAAATCACATGAGCAGTTATTCCGGATACAGTCATTACAAAAGAAGAAACCGGAGCCGAAATTAACACCAAAGTCTGGGGCATTCAAGCCAAAATATAACGACTTCCCACAACTCTCAATTAAGAATAATACTACCACCCAAAGTAATTCAGACATCTCTCAAGCCGAGCAAGTGAAGAAAATCAAACAACCCCCTCTCGAGGACTCCAATGAAGCAATTAACTGACTGCAGAATGAGAAAGTGAATAACTTCTTACGAAACATGACAGACCATATCGAAAAGATACGAGCGGCAAAAAGCACTGCAGACAAGCTTCGAGAATGATTCCGAGCATCTATGACGCTTATGAAATTTGCGGAAGAAAGAAACTTAGGATTTCAACCCCGATATTTAGGACCTTGCTGATCATGATTACAGATTTCCCTTTTTTAGTTTACAGGTCCTCCTGTTTAGCCAGCAGAACTCGTGGTCAGTACTTGGGTGAGTGACCACCCACGTGACTGGCTTCGACGAATCACCACACTACTTCACGAAGAGTTTCTCAGGCTCGACCAGCCGCCGATGTTTCCCATTTCTACAAAATTCACAAATTACGTGCACTTAGCACATGTTTCTAGCTTCGCCGTCTGGGGTGGAAGTTATCTCCTAAATTCTTACATTTACGAACGCCCAAGGGCGCATCTTCAAAAGTGGCAGTCAAAGAAGGCTATCTTCTATATGCTGCCTATGCCATGTCCATCTGAACTGAACTGAACTGGTGGTGAAGAATCATCATCCACTACATTTTTTAGTTCAAGCGGCAATGTAGAGACATTAGGTTATTTCGAAACAGAAGAGACTAAAAGTGAGCAATGCTCTCGCCGGGACTCCAACCACGGACTCGCGAATACTCCCCGAGTGTGCTGACCATTACACCATGAAGGCGGAAGAAATACGTTATAAATTTATGGCTAAGCAAGGTTTCAGAAATAAATTAGAGATGGACAACCTGCTATGAAGCTTATTTAAAGAACTGATTTACTTTACTGAGAGAGTGATCTCTGATCCGACAAAAATGGAGCGGAGTTCTTTAAAAGTTCACGGAAAGCTCTTATTGGGAAGCATGCCAAAAACTTGATTTCTCTTATGTAAAAACCAATTTCTTTCCTTCAGTCCGGAAATGTCTCTGATCTTTTATGTGTGTGTGTGTTATATGTATATATGTGTGCTTCTTGTTTGCTTGTGTTTTATTATTATTTATCAAATGCCAGACCATTGACAATCAGGTCATTAGGCAACGAGCTCTTCAATGCTTTTTTACAATACAATTTAAACTCTTAAGTGCAGAGCACACGTCCAGATGAGCAGCATCCATGGTTTGTCCAAAATCGCACAAAGCACGTAAAGGAGATGAAGTCAGGTTAAAACGAAATAAATGAGCACCAAGGCAGTCATGACCAGTCAACAGTCTAATTTCAGCCACAGCAGTAGCACGAGGAGAGTCCGAAACACAGTCAGCTTCCAACAGCACCCTCCATGATTTATTTTCAGAAACACTATCAGCAGTATTACAAAAAGACTTTTTATAAATCCTATTAATTTCAAGGTTAGCGGAATGAAGAGGTAGGTATCTGGTACACCTCTGAAAAATATCCGTACCTTTTTTTGCCAAAAAGTCAGCCATCTCGTTTCCCCAAAGGCCACAATGTGATGGCACCCACTGGAAAGCAACCCTTGCCTGAACTCTGCTCAACATCTCCCTGCAGCTCTGGACACGAGCACTTTGTTTTCCTAGGTTACTCGCTATGGCCTGAAGAGGAGAACTTGAGTCTGATAAAATTACAGCTTTATCAAGAGAACAGAGACGGGCGGAGAGCTGTTTTAGGGCTAAATAGATGGCCTCGACTTCACCATGAAAGTGAGTTGTATGACAGCCCACATGTAGGTACAAGGAAAACAGATCACAGAAGACGCCAGCACCAGCGCCCTGGGTGAAATCCAAAAGGGAACCATGTGTCTTATTTAGTGTTTAAAACACAGCACATTACATAAACCAACGCATCTCAGCGAAACTCGCCCTAACTTTTGGAAAACTGATGGAATTTTTTCCCAATCTGACAATGCGAGGATCTGTTTAAAGTACGTAGATTATAAGTGCTCAGTTCCTTTCTCGGATTTCCAACTGTCAGCGCTCCAGTGGAGCTTCTCTACTCTCAGGTTTGGGTCCTTCGAAGTCTTCATTTTTCTCTCTTTTCATCGCTTTAGCCGCGGATCTGATTCCTACGGAATCTTCATTATTCGCTCTTCCCATCTCTCCTTCGCTCATACTCCAGCCGCAAATCTGGCTCCTGCGCAGTCTCGGGTATTTGCTCTTTTCTTGCTCTTTTCTTTATTGCTTTGAGTTTCATCCCGATTCTTTGAATACTTTGCTATACTACAGCTGTGTATTTGGTATTAACTTTCTTAAACATTATTATTATAATATTTA
>KK120706.1:66427-120704 GCA_000611955.2 Stegodyphus mimosarum | reverse complement strand
ATATTTATATAAAATAATAAACAAATTATACTTTTAATTATTTACTAATTTTACTAACTTTTTTTGTCGGGAATTGTGAATTTCTCTCTACTCTATTTTAGAACTAATATATGTTTATAAACATCGATTTTTTCATCTAATGTATTTTTTCAAGGTTGCAGAATGAAATATCGATCCTACCGAATAAAAGAACCTCGAGCTATAATTGGTACCAATCTGTCAAATTAGATAAAAAAAAGGAAAATGCCGGTATTATCAACAGACAATTTCCTGTTCTTTGGGATCTGACTCCAATCTAAAAATTTATTTTCACACTTTGTACTAGCAACAAAATATCAATTATAGTAATAAAACAATGTAAACATTAACAAAAGTGAGTCTAGGTTTCATTATGTTTTAACGCTTAGCAAATTTTTTATTCAAGAATTCTATTGTTATTGTATGTCGAAAGGTGTTTTTAGGGAAGCTCAAAAGTATAATTGGAAGAAATCAGTTCAGGGAGTGAGAGGTTTGATTGAGTTGATTTCACGGATCTTACTTTTTGTCTATTTTTTCTGCTTTCCCCCCATCTTTGAACACCGCTCTTGATTCACGCGTGTTCCGAGCGCATTCATCAAGGTCATTGTTATTGAATCATTAATAAGAACTGACTCGCTGAGTCAACGGCTCCGATCTGATTCTTTTAAGGAGCGGTTTTGTCCATCTCTAGAATAAATAATTAAAGAAAACAAAAGAGGAATCCCGTTGTAACGAAATTCATGGAAACGAAATTTGACTCTTTCTATCCTGTACTTCGCTATATGTGATAAGAATAAAAAAGATCATATCTCGCAAGCACGTAAACTGATCGAATGAGTGACAGATAAAGAGTGATCAGCATTGTCTCATATCACAAAGTAAATTTAATTAAAAACATATTAGAAGTTAAATAAAATTATTATTACGTAGAATTATTCTATTTCATCTATTTCATTGTTTTCCATGTTCACCTTACATTAACGACTCTGCTAGAAAAATTACGTAGCATAAAAGTAGCGGCTTAAACCCGCCCCTCCACATGCAGAGTTCCATTTAAAATACGCATTTGCAATTATAAATAAGCATCAGCCTTGAATAAAATGCTGTCTGACAGCTTAATCAAAGACTTCTTAATGTAATCAAAGAGCCGATTTTAGCTCTTTGTCTCATAGAATCTATGGTTGTTTGGCTCGGTGCGTGACACAGTAGGATGCACTAAGGCAGATATGGCAAATTTATGTGGCACGCAACAGGTATTTCAGTGCCACGCCCAAAGTATGTCTTAAATTGAATTTATTCACTTACATTTACTAAAAGCAACATTGAAAAAAAGGAACAAATAATTAAAAATACAAAAATCTTGAAGCTTTCTATTACGCCCAAAGGGGCTTTCCTACCGCATTGTATGTTACCTTTATTTATAAAATATCACGTTCTTCGCACTTGAACCATAAAATTCAATTCAACAGCAATATCACAAAATATTTAAAAAGAGTATATGTTTAGAATTTCCATGCACAGTCTCGCGTCCTGGGGATAAAAATGTTTTTTTTTTCGTAAAAGGTTGCCATTCCTCTCTTTGAAGTAGTTGAATTTGTTGGCAAAAATTCCTTAATGTCTGACAAAATCTGAAATAGATAATAAAACAAATTCCAAATTAGGGCTTCCAGTTGCCCTTATTCGGTGGAGGATTACGTTATTCAAAATTTGGTGGCTCTAGCTAACGTTGTTTTATCACAATGCGAGAAAACTACATACATTTATGCAGATTCTTCATCATTTAATTTCTTTAAATATAATACAGGGCTGTAATATTTGGTGGCAACAGTCTGAAAAGTGAACCAGTGCAGAAAGTGAGTGGATGCAAAATGCCGAAATAAAATTAATAGCCCTTTTAGGTTAACGCCCTTTGAGCTCAAAATTCTCTCACGGGGGACTCAAAACGGGATACAAAAGTGACACAAACTTTCAGAATCATTCGACGCAAAATACAGTTAGATATTGTAACGTCTTTCCGTTGCTACTCTACCAACATACACTGGTGTGCAAAAATTAAGGACGAAGTCGAAAATTTAGCATATCAGCTGAACGAAGAGGCAGAGCGGACAGAAACACCAATCACGAGATTAAGTAAGGTGATGTACGGTAGCACATGCGCAGATATGCAGGTAGACGTAATGGGGGAATGTCTGAGTAGTATAAAGCATGTTGTCGGTGTAAGATCAGTACTTCTGGCAAAGAGATTGCACGCCGTATAGCAGTTAAAATCACCGAGTTGCTCCTCAGCGAGAAATGGCAAATAATCAATCTGTTAGACGACATCTGGATGCTTTTACCGGAGATCGAATCATTGGAAAGTTGGAGGAAGGCCGCAGTGTGACCAGTGTGGCTGCAGGGTTCGGAATTGCTCACAGCATCGTTTCACGACTTTGGAGACAATTTCAAACTACAGGAACAGCTATCCGGAGGCTATAAACTATAGGACCAGCTATCCACTGGTTAGTAGTGGTCGTCCACGAGGAACCACACCCGCAGATGACCGGCATATTGCCTTACAGGCCAGAAGAAACAGGCGGCAGACAGCGGGAGAAATCGCTAGATTCACGACACAGGCGACTGGACGACCGATATCGCGTTTTATCGTGGCCAGAAGACTGCACGGTGGTGGTCTGTTTGCACGACGTCCTGTACGGTGTGTACCTCTAACGCCTGCCCATCGGAGAAAGCGTTCTCTGTGGTGACGGGAACACCGAAATTGGAGAGACAATGAATGGGGACGAGTACTCTTTACAGATGAGAGCAGATTTAGTCTGAGTTGCGATTCTAGACACATACACATCTGGACAGAGCGGGGAACACGCAATAATCCCTTCAACATCATCAAAAGGGACTGTTTTGCAGGTCGCGGAGTTCTCGTTCGAGTAGACATAATGCTTGGTAGCCGGACCGACCTTCATATCTCCCAAGGAGGTTCGTCACCTGGGACTGCTATTGTAACGAGGTTCTTCTTCCTTACATGCGCCTTTTCGCAAGGGCTATGGGTCCTCAGTTGCTCTTCATGGACGACAACGCTACCTCATCCTACAGTTACTGTCGAAGAGCTGTTGGAGAGTGAAGATATTGAACACATGGATTGGTCGGCAAGGTCTCTGGATCTAAATCCCGTCAAGCATGTACGGAATTTACTAGGTGAGACCCGTGGCAGCACGTAACTTATCGCCAGTAACGATTCCGAAACTGCGATTGGTCCTACAAGAGGAACGAGCAGCAGTGTCTCAACAACTCAATAACAACTACATATCCAGCATGCACAAATGATGTGAAACCTGCCTAGCAGTCAGGGGAGATCATATCCTCTATTAAAGACCGGATGTTTCTTGCTGGACACCCATCACAGGGATGTTTCGGCCTTCAGTCGCATTGCGCTCCATGCTACTTTTTCAATAAAGCTTCTTTTTATCCCTCTGATTTCTCTTTTAGCAAGTGTTGCTTACATTACTCATGTCTGTCCTTACGTATTGGGGATCTTACGGTATTAAATGTGTTGATTTGGAATCGGCCTTCAGTCGCATTGCGCTCCATGCTACTTTTTCAATAAAGCTTCTTTTTATCCCTCTGATTTCTCTTTTAGTAAGTGTTGCTTACATTACTCATGTCCTTACGTATTGGGGATCTTACGGTATTAAATGTGTTGATTTGGAAAGCCTTTGTGCAAAGTTATATTGAAAAAACCGTCTCGTCCTTAATTTTTGCACACCAGTGTAACAGCGGTAAGAAATGTAAAGAAAAGTCGTGGATAAAATATCTTTACTTGAAGTCGCACGCGATGTTAATGTTAAAGGAACTGTTTGAAATAGTTGAGTTATTAATCGTTAATCAAAAATGATTTTAGAAATAAGAAATCCATAATAAAACAAATTCAAAATTTGGTCTTCTAAATATGAGTGGAAGAGTACGTTATCCAAAATTTGTTGTCTCTAGGTGTGGCCATTCTTCGCTTTAAAATCGTTGAGTTTTTAATAAAAAATTTGTTAAAGTTTTACAAAATATGAACTAGGTAAGGAAACAAATTCCAAATTTGGGCTTTCAGATGCCCGTATTCGAGTGGAGGACTACGTTATTCAAAGTTCGATGTCTCTAGGTACCGTTATTTTTTCACAATGAGAGATACATATATTTATGCAGATTCTTCAATGTTTCATTTCTTGAAATATAATGCATTTCTCTAATATTTGGTGGCAACATAGTGCAAGACGCAAAATGCCAAAACGAAATTAATAGCCCTTCTAGGCAAATTGTCCATATGGGCTAAAAGCTGTCTTTGACTAGCGGCTGTCAAACGCTGATTCAGAAACAAGCACGGGCATGAGCGCCATTAGTAGCTAACTTGTGCAGCGAAATTAAGCTAATTTATTAATTAATTCACTTATATTCCAAATTATGCTACACAATGTGTATTTTATTTAATATCTGTGTTAATTTGTTTTAATTTTAATGAGAGTTTTGTACTTAAGATAGTAGGTTCGTTACTTTCATTTTCAGAACTCGCTTGGCAATAGAAAATGGAAATGGGTGTGAGAATGAATTTGTTAAGACTCACTGAAATTTGCACTTTAATTTAAAAATACGTTTTTTCAAGTTGATAGCTAATTTAGTTGTGAAATATGCTTATTTAATTAACAAAATTTTGTAGCTTTCGTAGGATTTGGTGTAACTGCTATCTTGTCATTTTCATGCTGCTTTGGGGTGATTTATGGTGAAGGTCACTTTGGGCATCCTAAGATTTCTCATTCTAGGTTTACTCGTTGTTTACTGTCAACAGGTGTTTTTGATTGGCGAAGTTTCAGGCGATGAGGGGAATGGTGTTCAACAAACGTTTAGGAAAAGTAAGAATTTTTATAGTGTTTTTGTCTTCAAGGTGTTTCTGTCAGGAATTGTCACCTTTTTGAGTGAGTTTTGGGGCTGTTGTTAATGGTTTGTGACAAAAAGCCGGTGCACTCGATTTTTTTGCTCTCTTGAACACTCTTGCGCTCTCTTTTCCTCATGTGAAGGCTGTGCTGAGGAATCTAAGTAGCAATGAGGGGTAATAAAAAATCGGGCGGCTGCAAACCCTTCGACGAATTTTCCTAAGATACCCAGTTTACTCTCAAAGGAAGTTTTGTTATATTACTATACCATCAGTTAACATGAGCTTCTACACCATAGAGGTATGTTTCATCTTCATCTTGCTACTACTGTGGTCCACTACATCTTGCTGATTCATCGTGACCTTCGCATGGCCATTGGTTCTTCCTTTCGTGGCCAGAAGATTCAACTCGGATAGTGCCTTGTTCATCTTCTGTTGCACCCATGTTCGTGGAGCTGAGAACACGTTACTGGAAAAAGCCGTCAGTCATCTTTAGTGAAATTCTACGTCTTGCCAGTTGACTAGTTATACATCACCTTCCCGTCCGTGCCAAAAAAGTTCCCCTGCCTTCTGCTCCTAGACTTATAATACCTTAATCTTTTTCCTTGACATATAATACCTTAATCCTGTTTGTGCTGCTGCCATCTGTTTGGATTTCCTGCCTCTGCTCATAGATTTTTAATGAGAGTTTGTTTGATGTTTCCTCGCCATATAATGCTGCCACCTGTTTAGATTTCGAGAGTTAAGTAATTTTCTTCTTAGTGAATTCTGTTAAATTATTAAATTTAATTCAAGTAATTAGTTCATTTCAAAATTAAGTTAGATAAGCGCAAATTCATGTTTATTCATTTAGCTTATGGCTCTCCTTGAAATTTACGATCAAAAATAATTTTCCTTTTGCTGAAAGGGTAGGGAGATTTAAAATCAATAATATATTACATTGTTACGGATTTCATATTTATTTGGCTATTTATTTAGAATTGTAATTAAAATTGCTTTATATTTCCCGTGCAACGCAGACGATTTTTGAAGAGAAAGCTACGTCGAAAGAAAAAGAAAATAAAAATAAAAGAGCGCGTGCATTTAATATTGAATAAATAAATATCTCGTAATTACTGTTGCCATCCAGAAAAATCGAGATTGTTCTAGTGATAATTAAAAAGCTTGTAAAAGCCGAATTGAAACACCTGATCTCAGTTGTTATTGTTGTAGCTGTAGCTGTTTAAAGCGAACTGCTGTTTGTTTACTTTATGCTGTAGCGATTTCGCTGTGAGATAGAATTAGTTTATCTGTTTTGAATTGAGTTTTGGTAAACCTTTGAGATATTGTGACATTGTGCGAATATTTCTGAAGAAATATTTCAGCATTTTGCTTTATTTCTTGTGGAAAGAATAAATTTTTGGTTAACGTTTTAACGACTTGTGCATTCAATCCATAACGAACCCGTACGCACGCAACAATTTATTATATAATTGTACTCAAGTATTTAAGAAACTTCTGGTTAATATTGGGGTTATTGGGTTATTCAGTTATGGCAAAGCACACGAGGGCTATCTGCCTAAAGGGAGGGATGCCTTCGTGGAGGACTTTCTAAGGGAGACTGGCTCGTATACACGTTACACATGGGGAAAACCACGAAAACGCCCATGCAGCCAGCCCGTTCGCGGGATTCGAACCTCGGACCGAACTACCAGTGTTCAGCGTCTTTACCGCTCGGCCGCTGGTGGGCCAGGTTAATATTGAGAGATACGGAATTGTGTGATTATAAGTGCAATTAGTTAATTATCAATTAATTTCCATTTGTAATGCTTTCCATTTGAAATTTGTAGTAATTGTTTTTGACTCCTGGGAGGATAGTCATTATTGCTGATAGTGTATATTAATTTTAAAAGTATAATAAAAGTCTGTTTCACTTATAAATTTAGTATGATGTTTTATTTTATTATCTTGTATGCTTATACATGATGCACACCAGTTAACATTAGCTTGTTCAGGTATTTAGTTTAAAATCACACCGCAAATGAATTGATTGATATTTTTGGCTAATCTAAGTTGTTCTAATGTACTAACCACTAAAAGCACTAGTTTATATTTGGAGCTCATCAAATGCACTAATATATCACCACGAAAACGTGCATGCAGCCAGTCCGTCAGCCTAGAATCGAACCCAGGTAGAAACTACCAGTGTTTAACGAATTTACCGCTCGGTTACTAGTGACCTCCCAACGAATAAGCAGTAATGGCAACACTCTGCAGATTTAATTTTAGTTTTCAGTAAACAGTCATGAAAATAAATTGAAATCACAAGAAATTTGGAATCATAGAATCAAACATACAAGGCTTTGAGCAAGGCGATAGCGGTTAAGATATGATTACAATTTGCACAGAGGCGGCACACTAAAGTATAAATTTTTGACGTGCTATCTCTTGTTTAGAAATACCAACTCTATAAAAAATAAAGACCGAAAATTCTTATTTTACTTGTTTTCGTACAGTAGGTTAGGGCATCGAGTGTTATATTTTCATCAAGACCGACTGAAATCAAATTTATTTTCAGAATTTCAGTAAGTGCATGAGTTTCAATTCAAGTGAGTCTTAACAAATTTATTTCTTGAAGAATTAGCAAACCTTTGACAATACCTGTCAATTAGTTTGACCATAGTAAAGGCGATAACTATTATAGACACACAATTAAGGAAAAGAATCATTATTGTTTGCAGAATTAAGGTAATGGCATCATCGAGGAAAAAAAGGAATGCCAATTTTTGATGCTAAGAGGGTGTTTCAAAAATTGTAACAGCAAGAAGAGGTAAAATTAAAGACTTCGTCTCTTGTAAGTCCCCCAGGCTGTCTGTGACTGCGGATTCTCTTTTGGGGCTAAAAAAATATTAATCAGATGTCAAAAGTGGCAAGACAGAATTTCCCAAATGCCTTGTTTGGTAGATATGAATATATGCGTAAGTGAGCTCTAATTATTGTAACTTATATGTTCGAAATATATTACTTGTACTGAGTTATTCCATAGAAAACTGAGTACTTAATTATCTTCCTCTTTATACTCTTCCAGGTTTGATCAGCTCTATTCGAAAACGTTCTTGGTTCTTTAATAAATGTGACGAATACGCATGTTTCCGAAAGGCTGCTGGTAAAACCATCGGGGACGAAAACTTTGTGGAGAAACAGCAGAAGAGGCAGCGTCATTGAGCAAAATATAGCAGGAGAAAAAGATAGCAAGGAGAAAATATCGCAGTTAAAAAATATTATGGGGCAAAACATTGTAGTAGAAAATAAAGCAGTTAAAAAATTTCGCAGTTTTAGAAAATTGTTGTATAAAATTTCTGCATAAAATATAAAGCACCTACAAATAATCGCAAACAGTTTGATTTTAATTTAAATAGTTTTAATACAGATAATTTCGTGCCATCTCATGCAAAGATTGCGAGCTTTTTCCAAAATTTCGCAAAAATCATTCTTCTTAGAAGATTTTTCTAAATTTGCTAAGTGTAGACCAAGTTTGTTCCGCCACTTCTCTCTGTTTCTGACTCGCCTCACAAGAATGACTTCAGTATGCTGTTTACTAACATTATGGACATCTTACGCAAATGCCAAAACGCCAATGCAGAAACTAAAATTGGCTTTACAGTACTAGAAATATTTGAAGGTGTTTAATTTACCTCTATTTTCTGAAACATGAGTTTCGAAATGCAAATTTCTACAGCTGTGAAATATGACTCGACCGCGACAGTCACATGTGCTGGTTGGCTGCCTCGCTTCTTCCTGAATTGCCAGCTCCAGATCTTCGGCTCAGCTTTGATATCCTGCCTTGCTTTATTTTGACCGCATTTTCGATCAACAGATGGCAGCACTTTGCTGCCTGTTTTTACTTGTAAGTTTCGCTGTTTTATTCAACTTTTTCCGAAACAAAGAACTAAGTTTTCTTTCTTTGAACTGTACCTCATTGGAGAAATGACATTTATGGACTTTTTCATATGTCAGGCCGCGCGCTGTTCTTTCCCAAAATCAGCACAGAAATCAGAAGCTCCGAATCCTTCCTGACATATAACCTAATCTTGTAGAGTCATAAGGATGTTGGAAGTAGGAAACACGAAATCAGAAACTCCTAATCCTTCCTAACATATAACCTAATCATGTAGAGTCTTTTATGATTTTTGAAGTAGAAAACATGAAAAATAAGCAGTTCGCTCGCCGGGCATCGAACTTGGACCTCTCGAATACTCTCCGAGTGTGCTACCGTTATACCACGAAGGCATGCAGAAAGGAGGAGAAAATACCTTATACATTCCCCCTTTTAAAGGACGACTTGGGATTAGGGGACGCGTAATGGCAAACCGCAGATTGAGTTGATCAATGTTAACGAATTTCGCTTACTGCACATGCTCGATAGTGTACCGTTGGCGCTGGAGAAAATACTGGCGGATAAAAATAAACAACTCTACACAAACCTGTTCGTCATGTAGGCCTTAGCAACTCTTTACGATTGCAATACTATGGTGTGCTTATAGCACTTGCTTCTGTTTCATTTCATTTTGGTTTATTTTATTCATAAACATTGCATTTAATATCAGTTATTTGTAATAATTTCTTTTGCTTTAATTCAGTGATTTAAACTAGATATATTAAGTTGTAAAAGTATTTATGAATGGAATGCATGGTAAATAATCGATTGCTTTTATTCCTCAGAAGTACAATCAATAAACAACATCACGTAAAGTTTCTTGTTTTGTAATTCTACTTAAACGAAAATTTGGGAAGTTTACAATGGATATTTACACCTAAGTAATGAAGCAACGTACAACCTAACAAGTTTTAAAACCCCGAACTGTTTACATCCAGATAACAGAACATCAACCATTTAATATGTTTATCTTCTTTTAAAATTACGCCAAAGTCGCAATTGCGGCAAATTCTCTTCTGGGCATGCGTAGTGTGCGTAATTCGTTTAACATTGTTCAACTGAATGTGCAGTCTGCCATTACGCTTAGGTTAGGGGATCCAGTCGTCAAATGCTGGTGGTGACGAATTATCGTCCATCCTCTTTTTGTTCGGGCGCCTCTGTAGACATATTAAGTTATCGATGACAGGAAGCTGAAAAATATGCAATGCCCTGGATGGGACTCGAACCAAGATCACTTGAATACGCTCTGAGTGTGCTACCGTTACATCGCGAAGGTATGCGTAAAAGAGAGAGAAAATACCTTATATACTCCCCCTTTTATAAGGCAACTGGGGATCAGGTGATTGATTCGCCAAGTCCTAGTGGTAAAGAATTATCATGCACCATCTTTTATTTCGGGCACCACTGTAGAGTCATTAAGTAATAAGTTATTTCTCCCGCCTTCTTCGCATGCCATCGTGGTGTACTGGTCAGCATGCTCGTCGCGTATTCGAGAGGTCTGTGGTTCTAGTCCCGGCGAGGGCATTGTTCATTTGTCTCTTGACGCCTGCTTCAAAAAAAAAATCCTAATGACTCTACAAAGTTATTTTGAAATTAGAGACATGAAAAATGAGCAATCCCCTAGCCGACACTGGAACCTGGATCTCTCGAATACGCGCGAAGTGTGCTACCCTTACACCACGAAGTCATGGAGAAAGGAGGGAGAAAATACCTTATAACCGCTCGTAGCCCATATCCAGTTTATTTTCTTAAAAGAAACCACTAGCGAATTTTATCTGTGGAATCAAAACAGATGCAAACCATTACCTATTCTTCTGCCCTTTTACAAGTGACCTGCACATCCGGTCTAGACCGGTCTAAACCCACAATCTAGACCTTTTCTGCAAGAGACTGGTGATATATTAACGCCACCTATATCCAAAAATCATGAAAATGCACCAAGGGCTCAGTGCTCTACCACTGGGCCAATGCTAATCAGAACTTAGAACCGAAAAGGCAAAAGCAAAAAGAGAAATGGTATAGCTTACACCTCAAGAATTGATTCCGACCAACATCAACAATTTCCATAACACTTCGATGCACCAAACGTGCTGAGCTCAGTCCAGGAAATTTATTTATGAACTTTGGATTTCGGACTGAAGGATCTGAGCTAGGTGCAGTCTTAACCATAACAAATATCCTCGCATAACAAGAATCAGATATTCCAACGTATTAACAAATCAAATCTCATATGTTTATCTACTTACATAAAATGCGAAACTTCCAGTGCAACGATCAGCAAAATGTCAATTGCATTGTATATACGTAATCCAATATTGTAATGAATATACTCAACAGTTTGTGTTATGTATCAGAACAAAATTTTCTCACTGATGGATTTAATCGTCATTCATTCAATCGTAAGTTTAACCGTCATCCAATAAACGCACGCGGGAATTGTGGCAGAAATAGTTTTTTCCCCTCTTTCTGACGACGACGGCGAACGAGAGAGTAGGGTTTCTTCGCTCTTTCCGTAATGGAGTGTAGAAGGCGTACGACGTAGCTGACGCTTCAAGAAAGCTTAGGACGAGAAAAAAAGATTAATTCAGCATATTCCTAAATTTTAATGAATTTTATTTTGCTGCAACATTTTGTGCATTCCATCATGGTAACTGGAGCACGTGACGCATATGTTAGTTAAATGCGAGTAGCTGAGGTATACTCAGTGCTAGAATAAAATACACGGTGTGAAAATCATCTCAGTGGATCTATATTACAAAAATAAGAGACACAGCGTGAACAGTGTAACATCAAGAATGCAAGTGGGAGATAGTAAGCGATTTCAGAGAAGAATAGTGAACGATGGCGACAGATTAACTTCGGAATCATTTTGATGCACGGAATGGTTGCACAACTAATTAATGCAGTCATATTGTTCTTACATGTACACTGCGCAAAAAGAAAACAAAAGGGAGAGTCCTATATCTCCCATTCGACTGGGCCGATTGATGAAATTCAAATTGCGCTTTCCATGTTTCGAAAGCGCGAGAATATATATTATATTTATATATAACTTTGTTCTAGTATGGACATTTTTACACAAAATGGGACTTTTTCTGAAATAACATACCAGTTTTTTTTTTCATATTCGATTCTACGACTCCAATTATGCCTAAATGTTAAGTTTTGGAAAATTTGGTGAGATACTTACGGAGAAACTCAAAAATTTCACTTGGCGAACTTTTTTTTTTTGGTTTGAGCGAAAAATAATGGCAACCTATTTTTCTTTCCCTTCTGTTATGCAGAAGCGGAAAAAAGTCACATCGTTCCTACCTTTTTACATTCTGGACGAGAGGAAAAAACTAACATTGTTCTTACTTTCAAATAATTTTAACATAGTGTGTAAACCACATTTTCGATATTATCCCTTTCAACAAATATGCCAAATTTCAAATCGTGCAATATATTAATTTACATATATATCTTGGGAAATTTGTCAATAAATATCTCTGGTTTTTAACAGGTATGCTTAGAAATACATCTACTTTAAGATGATTGCAAAAATTTTATAGGTTTCAAGAGGGTTTTCGAAAAATTTATAAAAACTATTAAAAAATCCAAATTTTAGAATAAATCATAAAAAATGGGTGAATTTTATTTGGAATGAACCCAAATTTCGAACTGCGTAGAAAGGAATCAAATAAGTTTCATAAAAAAAGAGATATTAATAAATACATACCAAATTGAATTAACATGGAGGAGCTCACATTTTGAGAGCTAATTTTTTAAAAAGTACTCCTGCGATTTTTACAAAACTTAACAATTTGGCATAATTTGAGTCGTAGAATCGAAATAGGGGAAAAACAAATAGGCATATCATTTCAAAAGAAGTCCGATTTTGTGTCAAAATGCCTATATTTGTACAATGCTATATATAAATCTGATACATATCCTAAGCCGCGCTTTTGAGACATGAAAAACGCAATTTGAATTTCGTCAATCGGCCCAGAAGAACGGGAGACATAGAACTGTCCATTTTTTTGCGCAGTGTACATTTAATTAAGAGTGCAACTAAATTTATGAGTAATTCAATAAAGCAATTTGACAAAAATAAATATGTGTATTTTTTGAAGGGCACGGTACGTGGAACGGGTAAGTGAAATTCTTTATTTATTCCTTTTTCTGGGGTTAACACGCTGAATGCACTAATTTTATTGCAGGCCAGCAAGACTTATTTTTTGACACCTAGAGCGTATCTCGTTTAGTACGAATTTCACGCCATCATAATATGTTATGTAACTTTGGTTAATCTTGTATTATTGTCCTCTTATCTTTAAATGTAACATTTTCGATGTGTAATTCCAGTGTTCTCCGGCGTTTTTCAAACTTTAGCTAGTTAATGGTGTTTTGTTCTGCACTGAAGACTTAATGCACTTACCTGTTAATTTTTTTATGTTATGTCATGTTTCTTTCGGTTTCTATCTAGTTTCAAGGAGTAAAATTATATTTAACAAAACTGGTTGTGCTATCAAGAAACTTGAAGATTCGAGATCAGATAGTTTCAAGCTCAAGAGTGAGAGGGAACTTTGGCTACAGAGTAAGTTAAGCTGTAAGGTTACTTTTAACTAAATTAACCATGTTTTTGCAATTTGGATCTTTCTATAACATCTCTTTTTCGTTTCATTAATGGAATGCAAAATAGTTGCAAGATAGTATTCAAGCTGAGGGTTTTGGATTGTAAGACACAGCGTGTTTCTGCCATTAGCGGGCCCGTTGCGCTAGTTTCTGCCAGCCCTGAGAAGTTGTAATTAATACGATTCAGATAATCGTTGCCGATTTTTGAATTTGCTACGCCGGTTAGAGTTTCTGATGCAGCTTATAAGGTATTTTCTCCCTCCTTTCTGCATACCTTCATGGTGTAATAGTTAGCACACTAGGCGCATATTCGAGAGGTCAAGGTTCGAGTCCCGGCCAGGGCACTGCTCATTTTTCATGTCTCCTGCTTCAAAATAACCTAATAACTCTACAATGGAGCCCGAACTAACAAAATATGATTGAAATGATTCTTTACCACAACCATTTGGAGATTAGGTCCCCTAATCACCAATGGTTCTTTAAAAGGGGGTTGTATACAAGGTATTTCCTCCTTGCTTTCTACATGCCTTCATGGTTTAATGGTTAGCACACTGAGCGCGTATTCGAGAGTTGCAGGTTCGAATCCAAGAGTAAAAAAAAATGTTCGGAGGAAAAATCTTGAAGTTAAATTACTTGAAGAAATTGAGAATAAGAAGTGGGGGATTTCGATTTGTATTATCCTACTCTCTCAGATCCATCGCAGGTACGGCGTTTTATTTGGAGATAGAACATGATTGTCTCGCTAAACATCTACACCGCACTGGTGTATATTACAGTCCCTTGTACACTTTGCGCAGCCAGAGTTTTGAGATGGACAGAGATCATTTGCTAAAATGCTCCTCGTCGAAGGAAGAAAACCTGTGCCGTCGATATTCAAGAACTAGACAGTTTACGCAGTTTACGTCCAGAAATTAATTTATTATTATTATCCTTATTGTTTTTAATGATTAATGTAATCATTGGCTATTCCATTTCCCAGGTTTGATGTAGTTACTATTATTGTAATGAGGTTAATTACTGTTTTGTCGTTTTTGAATTTCTATTTCTGTATCTTTGAAGCATAGGGGGCAATGACGCACAATGAAGTGCCTTTGTAAAAAAATTAAAAAAGGTTTCTGAACTGTTAGAGAGATTTTCCATTCAAACCATCAAGATAACTAGCACTGCAGCAAGTGTACGATGATTTCCACATCGCTGGCAACAGGTTCCAGTGCTAAGGATTACGTCAGGGAAGAAAGAATTAAACTCTTCAAATCTGTCTCTTTTGTGTGATCTATTTCTATAAAGAAGTTAATAGTATTATTATTATATATTAAGTCTGTTTTATTATTAGTCTGTTAGAATTAATTACTATATATTAAATATGTTTGTTTGTCCTCTAATAACTAAGTCACTACTGTAGCTATTGTCGCCAAACTTTCTAGGATTCTTTTCTGGCTTCTGGAAAAGGTCGACGTTTACATTTATCCCAAAAAAAGTAGCTAAAATCAGAGATATTAATTAAAAACTCGATAATACGATCATTTTCGCCCTCATTTTGCCGACTGGCAGCAGCATTGCAAGCTGGAGGTAGAAATCTGCTTTATTTCGAAAGTTGTTGCCACTGCTCGCTTTAAAATCCTAGTTAATAAAGAATTTAGTTAAAAAGAGTTTATTAAGAAAGAATTTCGAAGTTTTACGATGAAATAAACGTAGCTTGCCAAATATTAAATACGCTATTTCCTCTTTCGGAAAATTTGTGGGAAGCCATTTCGACTATTCCCATCTTCGTAGGACTTTAATCAGCCGAAATATTAATTAAAAATTCCAAAAGCGTTAATTTTCGTACTCATTTTTTCGAGTGGCAACAGTTCGCGCTTTGTAGATAAAATTGCTTTATTTTGAAATGTGTTGCTACTGCTCGCTTTCAAATCGTAGAGTTTGTTAATCAAAAGTTTGTAAGTTTTACAAAATCTATACATATGAAGAACAATCTCTGTTTGTTCTCGTTATTGATTACTGATCAATTATGATCAATATTTTGCCACATTTAATCGACTAAATTTGAATATAGGTGAAATGTTGGATGGAATTTCAGCTTTTACGATCATTTGATTAGAAAGACGAAAATCATTAAAAACTGTGTGTCATTGCTGCTGGTGTAATGGGAGAGAATTAGCTTATTTGTATATCGAAATTTTTTATGTGTGTTCCATATCGCATCAGGCGGAAAAATGTATGACTATGAATCGCATTTTTTGCATCGTTATTAGTAGAAGATTACGGCGATATCGTTTCTCTCAGTTGTTAGATTGCATTACTCTCAGTCTAACATAACTGGCATCGGATAGTTCCTCTAGTTTTAAATAAGTGGTTGCCACTACTAAAGTGTCAACTTTGTATTATTATTTATACATTTATAATATGTAAACTATTATCATATTTAATAAATACATGTATCTTTAGTTTCGCTAAGTTTTCTTGAGACTAATATTTAACTGTATCAGGCCTTTTATGTGAAGTCATTTGAACGGCGTTGTAGTCTTCTGGAGGAAAACTACGGAGTATACCAATCTGCCTTCGAACAAATATCGTTTTGAGACATTGAAACCTTCTTTTTAATCTAGAAAAAGAATTAAGTATTTCGATCCTTTTAGTGAAAGTTATAGTCTCAATTACTTTCAGGTATTTGGAATTCAATTGTATTTGCCATTTTTAATCTCCAACAACTTAACCCTTTCAGTCCCAATTTATTTGTTTGCTTCAACTGACTTAATTTTTTATGAACTCTTAGTAATTATCACAAAGAATCGAAAAATATCATTTCCAACATTTTATTTTAAAATGGGGGATACTAGGGACCTGGAACAAATATGTCCCACTGGGTGGTAATGGTAGGACATATGTGTCCCACTGGTGCTAAATTGTTGACACAGAAACGAAAAATCAAAAGAAACTATTTTTATTTTCATAAATTATGCGTGATAAGAAGTAAAAATGTTTTTGCATAATGGTCGATTGGGTGCAACAGAAATTGTTTTAGTTCTTTTTCTCTTATTGTTTCTTCAACTCTGACACCTTCTTCTAGTGGGCGACTTGGAACTGATACTTTGACTTTAGGCCAGCATCAACGCGAACTTTATTGCGCTATTTCCGACACCTCAGATAATCCCCGGGTGGCGTACGAAACCTCATGGAGATTTCTCAAGAGGGAACTAACAGAAGAGGAGAGAGAAGATAGGTCCACACCTATAAGGGCGGCGATCAACCGGTATCCAAAAACGGGGTAGTGGCGAGACGACGCAGTCCTGGTCACAGGCAGTCACTTGGGAAGTTACCCTCCCGAATGCTGACCCAGAGACGTTGCTTAATATTCACTCTTGTAAACAGTGGGGGGCATTCAGAAGTCAGGGAAAATTGGGTATTATTTTAATAAAAATGTGTTGGAGCTTGAAGTCTCTATGTAATTGTTCATTTCGAACAAACCAGGGGGCTCCAGTAATTTTACGAAAGAAGTTGTTTTGAAAAACTTGCAGTTTATTGAAATCACTGTTAGAGGCAGTACTCTAGGCGGGTGAGGCATAAGTAAGGATGGAGCGGAGGATAGAAGTGTAGATACGTTTCTTCCTGGCAAGGTTTAATGGTGAGGCGGAATTGAGTAAGTGTTTGAGTTTCCTTGAGATTCCAATGGCTTTAATGACTTGGAACTGAATCGAATCGAGTCGTTTCCTGGTTTCTATAGCATATAGCAGATAACTGCTTTTACTGCTACATTGGTAATTTCCTGTTCCTGGTTCCACTGCGTGGCGGGCTTTTTTGCCGCTGTGTGCCGCCTCGCTTGAAGTATGTGAACCTGGAAGTGAACATTTACATGAGCTAATTAGATATTTACATGAGTTAATTAGTAAGAGAATGCCCAGACATCACGGGCGAAGCGGTGCTAACCTGGATGCAACTGCAGGGTAGGGTCGTCACTTGTGGCTCCATCTCTTGGCAGAGGGAGTAACGAGGATTGCAGGGACTATCGCGAGTGGCTCCATCTCTTGGCAGATCGAGGCATTATTTTAGCGGGTTTCCGTGAGTTACAGTACTTTATCACGTGATAGCAATGCATGCTCCTGGTTTGATGATAGTATTTTATGAGAACTTCAAATTTGGTTAAGTGAAAATTAAATATAAATAATAAAATAACTATATACATTGCATATTTACAGTAGATATTTACATAGTTGAGATTTCCCATATTTAGGTTGGGAAATTAGTGTCTAACATGTAAGCCGCGAACGGTCTTAAAGTTCTATCTTCATAGAGAAGCTCATAGTGAAAAGTCCCAAAGTATGTAAGTTTGTTACAGTCCAGGACTTTTAGGAAGAAGTTTTTGTTTGCTTTATTTAGGAAGCTTGCAAAGTAATCTAATTTCAGGTCATGATGCAGTTGGTCATTTCGCACATAATAGTGTTGGTATTTTCGATCCGATCCGATCCGAGCAAGTATAGCCGAGATATCGCGCGAAGCGCGATGTTACCGGCTCACAGAGTTAAGCCCAAAATAGGCTCCTGACGATTTAGTAATCTGGACCGTGGCTAAGGGAGGTCGGAAGTGGGATGGGGGGGCGATCCTAAGTCGCAGTGCCTGGAGGCAGAGAACATAACCCGCGGGCTAGAAGCAGCAATAACCTGAAGTACAGTTAAACACGAAAAGCAGAGAATTCCTAAAACTGGAAACACGAGGCAAATATACATAGAAAAATAACATAAATACATATATAAAATGAAAGCACAATTAGTAAAAATAAGTGCAGGTAGTTAATTAAACAGATACATTTATATTTTATACATTATGTACACCTAGAAACACATGCTACGTCGGAAAATTAGAATCTCTAATAATGTGTGCAACGAACGGCCTTAGTTCTTGATCCTCTTTCAGTACGGTGTAATCAAATACCCCGAGTTTCTTGAGATGTGGCCAGTTTAAAGCTTTATCAAATAAGGTACTGTTCATTCTGTGGAGGAAATTAATAATTGGCTCTATCTTTAAGTCAGTGTGCAAAGTTTTGTTTGAAACTAAGTAATGCGCATTCGTGATTGTTTTGAGCAGCTTATTCTGCATTACTTGTAGTTTTTCAAGATCTTTGTTCCTAATGGCAGCCCAGGCTGGAGAGGCATAGGCGAAAATTGGGCGAATGACAGCAATATAAAGATGTCTTTTACGTTTTAAGTCAAGTTTGGAGTCGAAGTTTAAAAGCGGAATGAGACTTTGAATGGCACCTATAGCTTTTCCTCTTGCTCTTGCAATGTGGTTCTTCCAGTTAAATTTTGAATAATAAACAACACCAAGATAGGTTGCCTTGTTAACAATGGGTACATTTGTATTGAAAAGAGTGAGTTTGGCGGTAATAGGCGACTTTACTTTCTTTTTCCTAATAATAAGTAATTGAGATTTACTGGCGTTAATGCTTATTCTCCATTTACTACACCAAAATTCAAGCTGAGGCATGATTTTCTACAGTTTGCGAATGGCATGGTTGGCATTAGTTGATTTCACCGCTAACGCGGTGTCATCAGCGTAGCACCCCAGAAAGTAGTTATAGTCAAGATTCACCTTAGGTAGATCAGCAACATAATACAAATAGAGAATGGGGCCAAGGATACTACCTTGGGGGACCCCGGCGCTAATCCTCATAATATCAGAAAGATCATTTCCAATCGCAATGTGAAATTTCCTACCCTGGAGAAAAGAATATATAATTTTGATAATACCCGGTGAAAAACCAGCACAGAGAAGCTTGAAAATAAGCCTCTCATGCCAGACGCGGTCAAAAGCTTTGGCCACGTCTAGCATGAGTAAGGCAACATTCTGATTATTATGCAGCGCACTGCCAACATACTCTGAAAGTCTCACAAGCTGCTTCGTGGTCGAGAGAGAGCTGCGAAAGCCAAACTGTTCTTCCGGGAGCTTAACATGATAGGGCTCCATTCTTTTCAGGATGATTCTTTCGAAAATTTTACCTAAACCCGGTAGGAGACTCATTGGTCTGAAGCCGTCCGGCTTAGTAATGTTCTCTCCTGGTTTAGGCAGAATAATCATCTTGGCCCATTTCCAGATAGTGGGGAAATAACTGATCGTCAAGCAGGCATTTAAAATGCCCGTGTAACGAGTAATGATGCCTGGCGGTAGATTCTTAATCGCAACGTTCGTGATACTGTCATATCCTGGTGCCTTTCTGTTTCGCAATTTCTTGATTATATTTAAAACCTCCGTTGGGGTAGTGAGGTCAAGGTCCTTAGTAGGCTGAGCATTGCTTCTTAACCAGTCGTTGACGCAGTAATGCACGTCATAAGCAAATTCCAAATCACAAGGGACAGTATTTGGCTGAATTTGATCTGCAAAATGCTCTGCTAAAACATTGGCCTTATCTTTATTAGTTCGAGCGATTTTATTGTGTGAATTGATGAGCTTAGGCGTGGTGGATTTGTTCTTCAACCTCTTGGCAAACGACCAAAAGGAGTTACTTGGCTCATTAAAACCCGTGATCTTTTCATCTCAAAGTTCCTTTCTATGCTCCTTGAGATCATTTGACTAATATTCCTATTTAATCTATTTAACTTTTTCTTCGTAGCAGGATCCCAGGATCTTTGCCAGTTTTTCCTAATTTAGTCTCTCTCTCTGATGAGCTCTCTAATCGACGCTGGTAGTTTGGCTGTAAGATGTGACTGGAGCAGGCTCTTAGTGGCAACATTATAAGCATTTTTAATCGCATCAGTAAGCTGGTGAACAGCATAGTCAATGTCTTGTGCGGTTTTGAGACTGCAAAATTGGGGGGGTTATTTGAAAGATGGTCCGAGAATACTTTTCAGTTAGTAGTATTACGAACATTACACTCGACATCTTTGGTGGTGCCTAACGTGGCAACAATTTGAATATGATCAGGTCAGGTCGTTTCCCAGTCCTTCAGTACCGTTCCAATTAAGGAACCTTACTGAACCTTGCATAGATACAATTTTAGTGTTGGAGTGCATTGGCAAATAGGCATATTCACTTGGCGCCTAAAAATACACCGGGTGATTACAGATGAATTCAAACAGCCGTTCACAATTGCGATTTGTTTTCCTGCAGTGCCATTCCTTGTTCTTCGCACTGAGATCTCCTGTTAAAATGACAGGTTTATCTGGCTGCAGTATGCCCTTTAATAAGTCTTCCTCCAGAGTATGATGTGGCGGATTGTAAAGTGAGGTAAAAGACACTATGCCGTAATATGGAAGAAGCACAGATACTGTGACATATTCAACTCCATTATGTCTATAATCTTTAATAAAGCAGGATTGGAGAGTTCTTTTTACGTAAATGGCAAGGCCTCCGCCCCTGTGGCTTAATCTGTCGCATCTGTAGATCCTATAGTTAGAAATTTTGATGCTGATGTTCGGGGTAGCATGTGTTTCCGTAATCATAGCAATGTCAATCTCATGCGAGATAATAAAATGAGCAAGTTCAGAGATTTTACCGACAACGCTTCCTGCGTTCCAGGTCATGAATTTGATCGGGGTCTGCATGTGAGAATTACTTCCCATTATCAATATTATTGGAGGAGTTATTTTCCTGGCTGTTGTGGGTTATTTGCTTTACTTGTGTGATATGAAAGCCAGCGCTTTTGATTACGGTGACTAGTTCAGCCAGATCATTGAAGACTTTCTTGGCTTCATTTATCATGTCAGAGTAGGCCCCACCCTGAAGTGCCTGTGCGTATGTTTTATTCTCAATGACGCGGCTGGTAAAGGTTTTCCCAGAGTCAACTTTACGTTTCGGAAATTTAACACAACCTCGGAAACTTGCTGTGTGACTTTCACCGCAGTTGGCACAGCAAAGAGGGATTTCAGTGTTTCCTTTGCCTGGACAGACTCTAGATTCATGATCTTTGCCACATCTAACACATTTGGGGGGGGTGTAGTTACACCCAATTTGGGTGTGGCCAAAACCCTGACATCTAAAACATTGGAGCGGGCCTTGCCGTCCTTTACACTCCTGACTTCTGACTCTCATATCGCACAAAAAGCGTTTCTGATTAATTCTCTTAGAGTCCTCAGTTTTAGGTAACGAAATTATAAACAGTGGCAAATTCGTTGTTTCACCATTTCTGCGACGGGTCATTTGCTTAACCTCCACAATTTTGTAGTTAAGACTCTCCAGATCTATTTTAATGTCATCAATATGGGTGCGAGAAGTAAGTCTTTTGATAACTACTTTAATGTGCCTATCCTCAGGCAAAATGTAGGAGTGGTGCTCAATATCGTATTCATTAAGGATACGAACAACCATCCCGTAATCTTCCGGATTTTCTGTATGCACTTTGATGGCACCTGGGATTTGCTGCCCATAAAACCTGATTTTATTTTTATGAAAAATTGATTTAATTGCCTCCCAGTGCATTTTAGTCTCTTTAAGCGTGCTGAGGGAAATTTTGCATATTATCATTAGTGGCAGGGATACTTCTAACATTATTAGTGTTAACCTCACTTGTCTGCTCAGTGTTTGTATCCATGTCATGATTATCAATATGCGTACTATCAATTTGTTCCGCTAGTCTAGTAACTGATGTCTCAGTTTTATCATTTGTGTCTTTTGCAATATCCGGAATAATTTGCATGTGGGTGGTGAATTTCATTTTCTTAACTTTTACATTTTTACATTTAATCCTAATTGTCTGGTCTCCCTTCCTACGTAGAGGGGATTCATCCTCTGAGCATGTAACCTGATCAAGCGGGATTTCTTTTTCAGTCTCACTTTTAGAGTAATCATGTAATTTAATAGGGCTTCACCCCCTATCATTATCCTCAGTTGTAGCTCTGTGCTGCTGTGAATTTTTTCCTGAGTTTGATTTTTGTGTATCATGTGAATTCGTATCCTGATTTATTTGAACAGATTTCAACATATCCTGCATACTAAGAAGGAAGTTATAAAGCTTACCTTCCGTGTCAGTAAAGCAGCCGTTTTGCGCCCTAACATGTTCTAAATCATTAATTTGCGCCTTAACTGCTCCTAGTACCGCGTCCATGTTCGCAATTCCAAATCATAAAATCCAGCGTCCCCAATAAATGGAGTTCTGTACCCTGGAATTGGGCCTCGCACGAACGGCGTCCCAACAGACAGATGTACAGGCGAAAATCCCGTAAGGCCCCTGACAATCACCTGAAGTGAAAGCTTGGGGGTAACTATACGGGATTATCCAACCAAATCCAAAATCAAAACGCACGTTTAAAAATAATCTAAGTCCGAAAAATACTTACCAATTATTAAATTTATTTTACGTAGATAATAGGCAATTTTGTTAATTATAAATCACCAAACCTGCAATCGATAAGCAATTATGGCAGTAATCAATAAGCAATCGACGGCAGTAGATAAGCCTATTAGGTAGCACGTGTTAGACACCGCACTATCTCTGCAACGGACGTACTCAAAACCGGATTGTGGAAGCAACGATGAATGCAACCTTCACTCTCCAGTTCCATCCTCCGAATGATTTGGTATTTTCCTTTGTGGTTTACCATATTGTAGCGGTATGTTACCATATTGTAGTGTAAGGTTTACCATATACAATTTTGTAGTGGCGATGTTAGAAATGATGCTTACTACGGGTGGAACATCAACTACATAGTCACTTAATGCGTGCAATTCCCTCTAGGTTTCTTTAAACATCTACTGGGACTTATATAACCCATTGGGCCTAAAAGGATTAAATATTTTGTTCTTATGTGATGAAATTTTGCAAGTGAACTAACTTTCTTTCTTGATGAAAATTGTCGAATTTGAAATAAAACATTTTGCATTGGTTACTGGTTTTCCTGGTTTTGTAGAAAAGGAAGTATAGTTGAATGTTAAAAATATAGTATATAGCTATTATTAAAACTTTCTAAGTGTCTTGGGAAGAAAAACATTACTCTTTGCAAGGATTATTTTTAAACTTGGTAGCTGTCAGTATTTGTCAATGTTCAGTTTATAATGTGTAAACTGTTAAAAGGAATCAACTGACAAAGAACAAGCATGAATAAAATATTTATTTGAAAGTGCTGAGTAAATCAGTCGCTGACACAGATGACAGAACTACACATGCAAACTTTTCTAGTAAATATAAAATACTGATATTCAATTAAAAATAAATCAGTGAGATCAGAGAAATATATTCACAAAATAGGTCATGGTTTCAAATTGTTATACAGTACAGAGAGTAGATAAGCTGGAAAGATTTAATTCACAGAATATATATGTGTGTGTGTATATACATATATATAAGGCAATGACACTTAAAATATGATATTCATAAAATATTCATCACAAAATAAATATTGAAAATAGTTATAAGAGTCATCATATTATTGGTCTATGTAAACACCTTAAACAAATATGATTGGCTGGATTGGTCAGCAATTATTTTTGTTATTTTTTTAAAGGAATTTTATATGCGTGAAATACGGATTCAATAATTTGTATTTGATTAAAGTTTACAAATTATGATATGCTCCCTGGATGGCTAAGACCACAGATGCGAGATACTGAATGTTATCTAAATTTTATTCTTGACCTTTAAATTAAACTATTGCTTGGGTGCCATCTAGACTTTATTCATGCGCAGAGCAAAT
Source organism: Stegodyphus mimosarum (assembly GCA_000611955.2). Taxonomy (NCBI): domain Eukaryota; kingdom Metazoa; phylum Arthropoda; class Arachnida; order Araneae; family Eresidae; genus Stegodyphus; species Stegodyphus mimosarum. Next base: position 96,634 of record KK120706.1, on the reverse strand, counting down.
ATTAGATATTTTATCTTAACAATATTCTAAGAAGGTATCCAAGGTAAATCATTTTCGTGTGTTTTCTATCGGTATGTCTACAAACTATTCTTTCATATAATGATAGATATTATGTCTTTGCAACTTGATTCAGATCGTTGGAAAGGTTGAAAAGCTTTTCTGACTCAGTTTTGAGACCTCATATCACTTTTAGATTGGGATGGAATAATATTTAATTTGAACAGACTTCTGGTTAATCCGTGCTCAAACGACTTTGCTATTCAGATGTAAATTGATTGAATGAAACGCTTTTGTTTAGATCAACTACTTTCGTCGCATGACAAAAGTTTAACCTTATATCAACGACAAACCTTAAAGGCAATAAGCTTAGGAATTTTATAAAGAAAACGAATAATCTGCCTTTTCTGTATAAAACAAATTATCTACTTAATATATCTGTACTTTACAGTTGATTGTAAATATATGCATTAACTGTTTAATGATATAAATTTGCTGATTTCAGTTAATATGTGTAGATACTTTTTTACGTTCCATTTTTTCACCTATTACTGTATCATCTTCACCAGCAGAAAATGAAAATGAAATGAGTTTAAACACCGGCGAGAACTAACTTTACAGAAAGAACGTTATCATTTACGCTTGAAATCCGCTTGTTAATTAATTTGCTGAATTAACTTGTTAATTAGTTTGCTTGGAAACGCGTGTTAGCACAGGAGTCAGGTTCTTATCTTTAATATTCTGATAATGCGTGTCAACCCAGAAACCAGGTTTTTAAACTTTAATAATTTGATAACGCGTAGTAACACAGGAACCAGATTCTTGGTCTTTAATATTTTGGGAATGCGTGTTAGCACAGAAACCAGGTACTTGGTCTTTAATATTTTGATAACGCGTGTTAATGCTTGAGCCAGGATCTTAGTTTTTAATATTTTGATAACGCGTGTTAACACAGGTACCAGGTTCTTAGTCTTTAATATTTTGTTAATGTGTGTTAGCACAGGAACCAGCTTCTTAGTCTTTAATATTTTTATAATGCGTGTTAGCATAAGAGCCAGGTTCTTAGTTTTCAATATTTTGATATCGCTTGTTAAAACAGGAACCAGGTACTTAGTATTTAATATTTTGATAACGCATGTTAGCATAGGAACAAGGTACTTAGTTTTTAATATTTTGATAACGCGTGCTAGCACGAGCCAGGCTTTGGTCTTTTGATATGTGAATGTCTTACTATTATTGTATTGGCAGAAAGCAATCAGCAGTTTAGTTTTGTACTTCTTTTTAATTCAGATTTCAAGTGTGAGAGCTTTAATTAATTTTACATATTTACTGGTATCAGTTTGCATTGTAGAATTTTAAATTTTTACTCGACCAAAAAAGCTTGCCAATCTATCAAGATTAACTGAAATTGTAGAGCTTTATAAATAATTTTTTTTAAAATTATTTAAAGTAAATATACATTTACTTCAAATACTTTAAATATATTTATACTTACTACAAATGTTAGTTTATATTTATTCAGAAAACGAATACCTTTAAAGAATGGATTTAAGATTTCAAGTAAATTATGAAAACAGCTTGTGCAATTTTGACGGGCAATAGCCATTTTTAGGCTTTCGCCACTACTAAGGCCAGAAATAATGATCATTTTATTATGGAGGCACCTTATAGGCGACCACCGTTACCTCCTGTGAGGAGGTAGAAAATTCCATTCGTGCTTTCTCCGGAATTCAAACGCGGTGTCTTCGGTATCGCAGTCGGCTTCCTTAACTTCTTAAATATTCTAGAAAAGAAGGTTAAAATACTATAATTTTCTTGCGGTTACTCATACACTCATTTTTAAAAAGGAACGTTTAAGTCCTACATTTGTGTGAACAACATCATTATCTACACTACGAAAAAAAAATGGTACAGTTTTATTCTCCCTTTCTAATCGGCCGTTTGACGAAATTCAAATTGCGTTTTTCATGTCTCGAAAGCGTGGCTCAGCATATATATTACATTTATATATAGCATTGTTGCAATATAGGTATTTTGATACAAAATCGACTTTTCTGAAACTGACACTTTTCTGAAATGAAGTATCAATATTTTTTCATAGTTTGATTTTAGGACTCAAATTATGCCCTAACATTAAATTTTGTAAAACTTGGTGTAAAACTGACAGAGAAATTTAAATACTTATGTTGGAGCATTTTTTTCAGTTTGCGGCAAGAATAATTCACTTCGCGAACTTCTTCATTTATAACAACCTATTTTCCTTTCATTTTTTCTGTTTACAAGAGCGGGAAAAAAAGTCACGTTCGTTACTTTCAAATAAACAAAGTGCGTAAACCACATTTGACGTTATTATCGGTTGTAACGAATATGCCAAATTTCAAAACGCGCCAGTATGTAAATTCACGTATATATTAGGAAATTTTGAATAGAAAACTCTAATTTTTTTCAAGTGTGTCTAGAAACACATCTACTTTAAGATGATGTAAAACATTTTATAGGTTAAGATACAATAACATGCCGAACAAATATTAATTTAGAAGTTAAAGAACAAAAATCAGAGTTATATTTTCAAATTTTCACACGACTAGTTTTGATGGCTTTACCGAACCACCATCCTCAGCTGCAAAAGCGCAATGAACGAGTTAAGATATAATGATTAGATAAAATAAGATAAGAAAGCCTGGACAGGGGACAAGCTACGAGAGCCATCTGTTGATGAATCCAGAATTAAAACATAATTTCTTTAAACGCTGAAGGCAAAGATGGATTGGAATTAGTGTCATTAACTAGAACAGAAAGATTTTTTTGAATGTGAAATGCCTCTAGAAAATCCAGTTAACCAATAGAAGATGTTTTTTGAATAGTTTTGGCAGCAGAAAAATTGAAAATGTGATTTTCGGACCAACAATGTTGGGTAACAGAAGACTTCTGTATTTCCTTTTTTCTAACATATGCCTCATGTTCCTCAACGCGAAATTTAAGGCTCTCTTAGTTTGGTCAATGTAAATTAAACCACACTGGGAAGGAATCCTGTAAATACCCCAGGAATTCATATCCGGGATGGGGTCCTTGAGTACGGAAATCGGAATTTTATTGATGGGAGAATAAACGACCCGAAAGTTAAATTTCTGTAAAATACGTGCAACTTTATAGCTAACTGATGGAAAGAAGGGAATGATAACAGAATTTTTATAATCTCCTAAAACAAGAGTCTGACTTTTGGTGTGTTGAGATGAGAATTTTTTAACTGCTTGATTAATATTGTTGGGTGAAAAGCCCTTGTCAATAGCTATTGCTTTGAAATAATTTAGTTCTTCATCGAGGGATAATTTGGAGGAGCAAACTCGAAGAGCACGGAAAACATAGGAATAAAATGAAGCTAACTTTTGTTTAGTTGGATGACATGATTTGATGTGTGGTGGAAGGCAAATCGATGAAGGTTAACGGTAAATCGTAGTACTGTAGTTGGATGTGTTACGTGTGGCCAGAATGTCGAGAAACGGAATTCAATTTTTTTTGCTGCCAAAATTATTCAGAAAACATATTCCATTGGTGAACTGGATTTTCTAAAGGCATTTCACATTAAAAAATCTTTCTGTTCTAGTTAACGACCCTAATTCCAATCCATCTTTGCCTTCAGCCTTTAAAGAAATTATGTCTTAATTCTGGATTCATCAACAGATGGCGCCAGTAGCTTGTCTCCTGTCCAGACTTTCTTATCTTATCTTATCATTATATCTTATCTCGCTCATTGCGCTTTCGCAGCTGAGGACGGTGGTTCGGTAAAGCCATCGAAACTAGTCCTGTGAAAATTTGAAAATTTAATGCTAATTTTTGTTGTTTGACTTCTAAATGAGTATTTTATAGGTTATAAAACAAAAAGTTTTTCGAAATATTTATAAAAAGTATTTAAAAACACAAATTTAAAAAATAAATCACAAAAAATGTGCGAGTTATATTTAGAATACACCTAAATTACGAATTCTGAAAGAAGGAATCAAGTCAGTTTACATAGAAAAAAGGATATTAGTAAATCTGTATCAAATTCTATTTAAATTGAGGCACTGAAATTTTAAGATTTAATTTTTTGAAAACTACTCGTGGGATTTTTACACAACTTGGCAGTTTGGCATTATTTGGGACCCCGAATCGATTAATGGAAAAACATTGGCCTGTCATTTAAGAAAAATTCCTGTTTTGTATCAAAATACCTATATTAGATCAATGCTGTATATACATGTAATACATATCCTAAGTAGAGCTTTGGAGACATGGAAAACGAAAGTCAAGTTGAATTTCGTAGTACGGGACGGTAGTAGAACGGGAGATATAGTTTTCTTTTTTTTTTTTTTTGCGTGCGGTGTACTTTATAGTACATTGTGCCGTATTACCTGTACATGTTGTTTGCATTTTAAAGTCATCTTGCATTTCCAATGTTTTTAAACGTAACTAATGATATGGAGCTAATAAAGTTTAAGAAAATATTGATATTGTTTAGAGTACTTATATTTTCAGGAACTTTTATCCATTATTAAAAGCCTTTTGTTTATATAATAAAATTAAGCATGAATTTATGATTTTATATTTTTTCAATGCTAACACATCACAAGAACTAATAATACCTATCGGATGTACTTCTCCGAACGCCAAGTTTTAGGTATATTATATATCCTTCATAATGTTTAATCCAATCCCTTAGCTTGAAATTAAAGTAAAAAATTACAAACAATTCATTTCATAGTGCAACGGACAGCGAAATATTTCTGTAAAGGAGGCTTTGATGCGCTCATAAATATGCTAAAGTTATCTTAATTGCTTTCAGATAATGTCGCTTTGTAGTTAATAGTATTATGCACTAGGTTCTGATAACAGTCTATGTATATGACAGAATTGTTTTGATGTAAAACTCTTCTGTACTCATCCACTTAGAAATTACGAGCGTGACACATAAATTCACGTATTCATGCACATTAACACACATAAAAACACTTAAACTAAAATTTTACATACTGGCATGCTCAGCAATGAAGTATTCATAACTTAAATGTTTCAAACACGCAACCATTACATTAGTAACGATAAGTAGTAGAAAATTGAAAACAACGAAGCTACTTAATTTTTTGAAATAATTATTATGTTGCATGTAATTTATATTACTTGCAGTTTGTGTTTTGTTGGAAGAAATGGAAATGGTATTAAAAAGAGGTGACATTTGCACAAGGATAACATTAACATACATCAGATATTCTTCATGTATTTAAATGATTTTTTATATCTAAATAGAACAACATTAGTAAATCGCTGAATAAGCAGCTGAGAAATCTGAAAGTGAAATGCTTCTTCCGTAGTCAGAAGCATTTTGGAAGATGAAAGTTGGTCCATAAGAAACTCTTCTGCTAGATTACTGAATATTCCAAGCATTAAAGGCGCGTTTGACAGTTTTTCGGGCAAGGAAAATCTTGGATAAAAATCTTTGAAGCAGTTTTACACTAGCACAAATTAAACAATAACAGTATACAGAAGGTACACTGCGAAAAAAACTCTGCAACTTACTTAATTTCCTGAACATGTGTGACACAGGAGAAGTTACTTATTTTATTCCTTCGTACATCTTTTTATTCATTCTAAATGGTAGAAGTACACTGCAGAAAAAAAGGGGGCGCCAGTTCTATATCTCTCGTTCTACTGCGCCGATTGACGAAATTCAAATTGCGTTTTTTATGTCTCGAAAGCGGGGCTTCAGATATATATTAGATTTATATATAGCATTGTTCAAATATAAGCATTTTGACACTAAATCGGACTTTTTCTGAAATGACTTGCCAATGTTTTCCCATATTTCGATTCTATTACTCAAATTATGCTTAAATATTACATTTTGTAAAATTTGGTGAGAAATTTACGGAGAAAACAAAAAGTTTATCTTGGCTCATTTTTTTTCAGTTTGCGCCAAGAGAATAATTCACTTAGTGAACTTCTTAATATATAGCAACATATTTTCTTTTCCTTTTTTTTTCTTGTGCACGAGCGGAAAAAAGGTTATCTTTCCTACTTTCAAATAATTTTAACAAAGTGCGTAAATTACATTCGGTGTTATTACCGCTTATAAGAAATATAGCAAATTTCAAAACTCCTAGTATGTAAATTCATGTATATCTTAAGAAATTTTGAATAAAATACTCCAATTTTTCTGCAGGGATGACTAGAGGTATATCTACTTTAAGATGATGTTAAGAATTTTATTAGTACAAAAATGTTTTCGAAAAAATTATAAAAAATATTTAAAAATACAACTTGTAAAAAAAAATCATAAAAAAATGTGCGAATTACATGTAGATTAAGCCTATAGTTCGAATTCGTGAAGAAGGAATCATGTAAGTTTAATAAAAAAGAGACATTAATAAATATATACCAAATTCAATTAACATTGAGGAGATAAGATTTTGAGAGCTAATTGTTTAAAAACTACGCGTGCGATTTTTACGAATTTTGGCAGTTTGGCATAATCTGAGTTGTAGAATCGAAATAGGGATAAAAATTGGCATGTTATTGCAGAAAACGTTCGATTTTTGGTCAAAATACCTATGTTAGAATGATGCAATAAATAAATCTAATACATATTCTAAGTCGCACTTTCGAAACATGACAAACGGAAGTCGAATTTCGGCAATCGGCCCAGCAGAACGAGAGATATAGAACTGTCCTTTTTTTTCGGCAGTGTAAATGGAACTTAAATTAGTTGTTAGACTAGCATCCAATTAATATAAAATAGTTCCTACTTGCTCCTTATAGAGTCGCCGAAGAGCAAGATGAAAGTGAGATTTCCTTAACTGAATTTCCCTGCAAAGTCGGATTTAAAAGTATTAATGTTTTAAGACTGTGATCCCAACTGCTGCTTAACGCGCTGTGTGGAGCCACAAACGCTATTTTATGCGCCCCGTGAATACATTTCTCGGATTTATTAATATTATTACGACATTTGAAAAAAAAAGTTGAAGTTTTTAGTGATATAAAATCCAATTTTACGTTATTTTCGTTACTGGAAATTAATGTGAGTAACCCTTCTGATAATCTAGACATGGAGTTAATTAATTTACAGTGTGATATAAATTTTATTGAAAACTCTGAAACTACAATTACGAGTAATTTTTATCAGTTACAATACTGGCATCACTTTCCAAAAGAAAAATAACCTAAATTATGAATTTTGGCAGTAAGAATAATCACTTTATTTGGGAGTGCATTTACATGTGAACAGCTTTTTTCTGTAGTTGAAAATTAATTATTCTACGAAAAGAATCAGACTACCAATGAGTATCTCGAATTCTAATAAAGTTACTTTGTAATAATTTTCCTCCAAAATTATACAGATTTTATGAAATTCACAAAGACATGAGGTATTGAAACTGAAAGCTGTTTTAGTAAGAAACAAAGAAGTTTATAATTACTTACATGTTTACGTGAAAGTATGTATTTTTCTTTATTTTGTCATAGAAAAAAATAATAAAATAAGAATAATAGTTTGTAATTATTTATTCTCAAGCTTTGGCAAGATTGGTAAGTTTTCATATCTTTCCTTTTAGTTAAGGTAAATTGTTAAATGGTTACTCCAATATATTACAGATATTTTAATAAATCTCAATCTGAAAACTTTAACCCTTTGCACTCGGGGCCTTTTTCGCTGGGGGGAATCAGCAAGTCGAGACGATTTTCTGCATATTTAGTGCATTTCTTACAGCTAATTTAAAGTTATTTCACGCACGGTTAAAATAAATGCGATGGTTATATTATGTCTGAAGATACTTAGAAATCTTGCGCCTGCTTCGCGAGATGCAAATGGTATTCTTTGCAGCATTTCTTCGGATTCTGAATCACTGTTGCTTTCTTTTTCACGATTCTAATTACATCGACTTTTCGCTTTCTTACACCTTTTACCTCCATTGATATCTTTATCAGTGCTTTCCTTCTCTCTATTGTCTAGCAGTCTATCCATAGACGTAATTTTATTCTTCATCAACGAAATCAACTTCATCACTTAAAATGATTCCTTTATCATATTCCATGCTTATTGGGCTTCGTAATTTTTAAAATAATATTCCTGTTGCCATGAACTAACATCGAAGACGCATGTACGACAATAAATTTAAAAAACCTATTTAAGACTAAAGATTTGCAGTAATTTTATACGCATATATTGTTGAATACAGTCATGAAGCGATATTGTCCAAACCAAACCTAAACAAATGTCTTTGCCATATGAATTATTGCATCAAATCGAATGGTGATCGAAAGTCACTTCTCGAGTGCAAAAAGTTAATATTTAGTTGTCAGTATGTTTGAATTACCAATTGCGACCAACAGAAACTTCTTGCAGATAGAAGCTTTCAGATTGCAGGTAGAAAATATGTATAAATTCAAATATTTTCTTTGCTCCGTTTTAAAGGTATGTTTTGACAAATATGTAATGAAACAATTTAATTAACAATTATGCTTTGCTAATTTTGTTTTTAAATTGCGGCCTATCAGCTACTTTCAGATGGCAATTAGAGCTTGAGATCACCGTTAGTGAAGGGTTGTTTCATACTTATTCAGACAGTGTGTGGTTTTGAATACAAATATGTCAGTTTGTTCTCGCGATACGAACGTATTCTTACTTAAAAGTTTCAGTTTCAGTTTACGTTTCGATGTTTGAGTTGCCGCTAGCTTTACAAAATTAATTGCAAAGGCTTACTGGAGAAATTGTCTTCAGACAAGGAGATTTTAGAGACTTTTAGATCTGGTGGAAAATGAATAAAAAACATTTTATTTTTAAAATCAAGAATTTAAGAATATTTTAATCAAGAATTTTAACTTTTTATACAAGAAATATTAAGACAAGTCTAAAAAATAACTAAGCCTAACGAAATTCTTATTCTCTCGGAAAGATGACATACATGGAATGAATTCCAAATTCTTTTAAATTTTTCGAAGAAATGATTTATTTTTGCCAGTTTATGCAGTGGGATTTAAATTTAACCATCGCAAATGAATTATTTCATCTTTCAAATGACAACAATTGCGTTAAGTAAGTCAAATGTACTCCAGTTGTTACTGAAGTAACAGATTCGATCATATAAAGCGGAGTTTCGATCCTGTTCATATCGAATAAATATGTGCCACACTTAGTGGAAAGTTAGTTAAATTCTTCCAGATCAAGGGCATATTTTAAAAGAATTCTCGACTTTTATTCTTGGAAGAAAGACTTTCCTCATACCAACGTATACATTAGGTGTATGTTTAAAATAAGTGTTTGAAGGTTTCTTAAACTGAAATAAACATTCTAAATGTATCAAATTTGTTGCGAAGCGACAACTTACCGAAACAATCAGTCATTCACAGTGGAGACATGTTCGTATCGGATTAAAGTGACAGCAATGCTGAAGTTCGATGAAGACATTGTATTACTTGGTTACTGTATTACTGATTACTGTACAACTGATTCGGTATTCATGAATCAGGAATTGAATGCAGAAAACTATTTTAAAATGGTATCTTTTAAGAAAGTATTTAAAATAAGTGGAATGTATGAATTGCTCAACAGGGCAATTCTTCTTGTTACTCAGTTTCTTGTAAAACGAAATAGTTCAAATAGCCTAATGTTTATGTGATAAAGTGCCAAGTAGCTTAAATACGGACCCAGACATGAGCCCATTTGAAAATTTCGAGAAAATATAACTAAAGAAATCTAGTCGGAAGACAAAAAATTCAGTTTTCCTAAAAAACCTAAAATCTACTCTGCGATTTTCAATTGCTATAATAAATTTGGATTTAATGCTTTAAGAAATCTTTGATATCTTTCTTGCCAAAAAAGAATTTTATACGCAACTGAGAGCAAAAAAAAACACTATCAGATTACGATAAGCTGATACTAAAGGGATTAAGGAATGTTTTATTCGAAAAATAGAATTACCGAATATATCCACTTGTCGCAGTTGCAGTACTCAGAATTACATTGCGAACTAAAACTGAACGCTGTTCTAATAAATGTAAAACAAGTTATTTTTCAAAGAGTAATCTTTTATGGATTATTTCAGAAGTTTACTTAAATACGTGTTTATATATGCTAATGCACAGCATACGGAATCGCTAGAGGAATATGAATAGTCTTTTAAGAATTTTCATTGCTTTAGTATTAATTATGCGATAGCAATTTTATTGATGTGAAGCTTTTTATATATTTGAATAAAACTAAGTTTTATAAAGTGTCCGAAAAAGCGCAAAGCGCAGCTGCTTCCGTCAACTGGAAGAAAGCAAAGTTCGTTTTACTTCTCCTTCCGTGGCTGTGTATTAAGTCATCACATCAATTAAAATTAATTATCTACAGGTGACTTTCTTGTATATCTCTTCTTCCAGAAGAACGTATATAAGTATTTTCACAAAGCATGGTACCATTAGAACGCTCGCTTTTCATTGGCTTGGGTCCAAATACGTGACGAGTGGCAACAATTCTAATTCGGCGCAATTCTCTCCTAACATTGCTGTTAAACCAACCATACAGTATTGGATTTGTGACGCTAGATGACATGGCTACGAGGTGGCAGATTGCAAACGCCGAATAGAAATGATTTGCAGGCATATTTGATAGCAAATCAAAATCTGCCATGAGATTGAAAGCATTCCAAGGGAGCCAGCTACAGGCGAAGACAACTGATATGAAAGAGAGAACCACGGTTGCTCTGTTGTTTCTCTTGAGTTCCTTCTTTAAGCGCTCTGATGTTCTGGGTGAGCTTCTAGCTTCATGTTTTCGAACACTCCTATTCAAATAAGTTTTAATTCTGAGATGAGTGACAGTCAATACAATGCTGGGAATGAAGAACTGTGCTACAAGAATGAGGATGGTGTACATTGCCTTAGCATGACTGGATGGCCATTGTTCAATGCATTTCTCATACAGTACCATACCAGCCAAAGAGACGGTTGTTACAGTTTTCGAGAAGATGATAGGAAGTGATAGAAGCACCGAGAAGCACCACAGGATCGATGTATAGAGCAGCATGTTACTTCTACCCTTATCTATCTTTTTTCTATCACCACTGAAATTTACGATTACGTGTTGGCGGTCTATGGCAATAGCAGAAACAGTAGCGGAGGAGACAAATATAGTTATGCCTTGAACAAAAGGCACTCCTCTACACAAGAACGACCCGAGGTTCCAAGTACGATTCAACAGTTCTACGAGTGTAAATGGCATGCAAAAGAAGCACAGCATAAGATCCGAGAAGCTCAAGTTTACTATAAGTAAATTGCGAGCCACTCGCAAGCGCGAATTTCCGATTATGACGAGTGAGACAAGAAGATTTGTGCATACACCAGCTAATATGAGGATGATATATCCACTGAAGAGGGCTGTCTTTCTGGAACCTGAAAAGAAAGAAATTAAGCATCAGTATATGGAAAAACTCTTTTATAAATGCATTCTGTTGTAGAAACGTATATTAATAATATCCATTCTTAATAGTAGGTTCATACATTTAAACTGAGTTACAGACAAGACACCTGTCGTGTGTGTATCATTTGAGAAGTTGGGTAATTGATTAAAACTTTGATGGTAGATACATGTTAAAAGTCAGTTATTTATGCCGCTTCACGGAAGATTCTACCATAAAATTAACCAAATGGGCATGTAGTGTAGCCTTATAGTGAGAAGACTATATCTGTCTTCCCAGCATGTACCAGATATAGTATATCAGTGATAGATCTGAGGATCTTGATGCCATGAAAATTTGCTAAATTTTCTAACAAAGGTTATAGAAAATATTAGAGTGTTCGCTTGCTGGTTAATGGTAGTTGGACAGCTTCACAATAAACAATTCGGTTGTCTACAGAACGTCATCGACGTACTGGAAAACAATTAAACTGCCTTGTAAGACATAGCATTGAGAGAGACGTTGAATTAATCGCTAAAGGCATGCTACCATTCAAACATTTCCAAGGCGATAGAATATAGAACTTACAGAATGTACAGACAGACAACATAGACCCCCGTCCTGGATCTGACTAGCAAAGCCTCTCAGTGTTGTATATCTATGGTACAGTGACTTTCTCGTCTAAGCGGGCGCAACGCCCGCAGTCCCCGTCCGGCTTTATACAAAACGTAGGGTAAAGCAATAACACGAAGATATGAAAATAACGCTAGTCATTTTGCCTCCAGGCATCACTCCATCGGCAACATACGTCGGAAGTTCGTTCTGTCCACTTTGTCAGTCTCCGTCACGAGAATTGAATGGGGGTCAAAACCCCGAGGACTAGGTCGGTGATCCCCGATCTAGCTCCACCACTGACAGAGGAACGGACACGACAGTACTAGTACGGTCCCTGCGAAGCCCGAACCAACCTTAGAATAAAGAAGGGCTCTAGTTCTGTGAAGTCAACTTATATATCCCCGTTGTTGGAACTGCCTAAGTAGAGATCCTGGCGAGTACTTCCCAGGAATTCTCCTGAGTCAACCCCCGGGGGAGACGAGAGAATACAGCAATATCTAGCTGGATCTACTAAAGCTGGGAAATCAGTGGTACCTCTTTAATGACTTCGAGACCTAATTCCAAATTCTAGCAGTTGTTTCCAAACGGTGTTACGTGTTACTAAGGGATGAATGGAAGATGGCAAATGCCTTTGAAATGATAGCAGCCAAGTGTCTGGTGCTATAGTCTTTATGTCACAATCCTTCTGTGTATTGTATATCTGAGATGCCTTCTGCGCTAGCTACATGCTAGTTCTCTAAACCGATTTTTGAAACCAAATTATTGTAGCTTCAAAGAAAATGATAGATAATGGCAGGCAATAACCGGGTGTACTGTACTGACTTGTTTCTGCTCATATTTCTCTACATCTGACGATTGTAGCACTATCAGGTTTAATTCAAAAGCACTTTTGTGCCGAGCCTCTTTTATCAAATAGAAAAATGAAGTTAAAAATAAAGTTATGGCTGTCAGAAAAAGTTCTCATACCTCCTGCTCTTTAAATGAGGTGTTTAACAATGCTGAAAGTGGAATCATTTGCATAACTCTCCAACAACATTTCCACAGCTTTCCACAAGTTTAGTATTGAAGGTGTGTGTTTTCTTTAGAAAAATTATTTTGACATAAAATTCGATACAGAAAATTTGCTGTTGTTGTGACTATTCTCCCTTGTCTGACCTCCTCAGAACAAGCCCAGGTAATTCATAGTGGCAAGCAGTACAATATTACGCCTGTCTTTGGCAAGAGTCTTGGCGACTATATAGGTGATAGGACGATTGTGCCCAGTTTCACCCCAGTTTTGAGACAGACCACCCCAGGGTGGGTAGGTCCGAAGGTCTCCCACTCCTCTTTCCTTAACGCCAATCCACATGCCGCAAAGAGACTATACATTTACAAACATGCATGCCTTTTTCGAGATTGGAACATGGCCCTTCACTATGGTAGTCAGAGTCACTAACCGCTATAAATGTATATGTGAATACACACATAAAAACTAAAGGAAACGAAACTCCGTGGCACAAACAGCCCATAGAGAGCCATGGGCGGCAGTGCCCTGATATCTGCTTTCTAGGCAGTAGCCTACGGGGTGCTTGTGCATTTTTGCCTGGACAAGTGGTCAGCTTGTCTCAGGACCACCGGTATTTAGTTCCCAAGGGAACTTGGTACTCATTTTATCGACCCCCTCAAGGAATGAAAGGCTGATGAATACATGCACTCATACACACAATCATGTATATATATAGATAAGATATTTCTCCCACATTCTTAGCATGACTTCGTGGTATAGTGGTCAGCACACTCCGCGCGTATTCGAGAGGTCTGTGGTTCGAGTCTCGGCGAGGGTATTGCTTATTTTTCAGGACTCCTGCTTCCAAATAACCTAATGTCTCTACAGTGGCTCCCAAACTAAAAAAGGGTTATGGATGCTGGCTCTCCAGCACCAGGATTTGGCGAATGGGTCTCCTAATCCCCAGTCGCCCTTCAAAAGGGGGAGTATATAAAGTATTTCTCTCACCTTAGCATGTCTTCGTGGTGTAGTGGTCAGCACACTTTCCACGTATTCGAGAGGTTCGTGGTTCGAATGCCGGGGAGGGCATTGTTCATCTTTCATGTCTCCTCCTTCGAAATAAACCTAATGTCTCTCTCTATATATACAGAGATAGAATATATAAACGGAAAGCCCACGAAATTCATAATTTTATTTTTAAAAATCCTTAATTTTAAAGTTTTTTTTCTCCTTATATTTCTTTACAAATTATAAAAACATCAAAAATTGTTTTAAAAGTTCAAGTTTTAAAAGAATACGTTTTTAGAAGAAAACTTAGACGTTATTCGACGTTTGCTTTTAATTAGTTTTCTCATCTAAACTTCAGAAATATGTCCGAAAATAAATTTCTCTCTAAAGGAGACTGAAAATTAAAATTCAAGGAAAACTCTAACTTCCAGGAAATTCCTTTAATTTTATCTTCTAGAGTTTACCTAAGTATCCTTTATTTCTTCTTTCCTCAGGAAATATTACATACGTTTCTATAGAGGTGACTTCAGATTCTTACAGCAATTAATATAAATATTGACTTCGGAAAAAAAAGCTATGCGAACAAAATCTAAAAGAATTCCTATTATGAAGCAATATGCACTTTTAAATGAAACGCATTTAAGTTAGGTAAGTACTAAGATATTATATTTTAAAGAAAGATTGTATTTTATTGAACGAAGAGATAATGCAAGTTTTAAGACAAGTTCATTTTCAGAAGTCTGTATGCTATTCTTCTTTACAGAATCTGACAATAGCTTGTCACAATCATTTTCTGAATGCTTAATTTTACTTAATTTCCCTTGGTCTGGCTAACTGCTATACGACAAAGATAATCTAATCTATTGTACACTCTTAGACAAAAAAAAAGACGTACCAAGAAGGAGTTATTTGAATGCCCCGAAAATCGGTAGAAGTGATGTACATGTAAAGAAAAACAAATGATTACAGTTTGAGAAAAATTGAATGATTTATTGAAGTGATAGAGCTTCACAAAGTGGAAAAGTTAGTAACGCGTTTGTTCACCTTGGCCCTTATGCAAGCAGTTATTCGGCTTGCCATCGATTGATAAAGGTTTCGGATGTCCTCCTGAGGGATATCGTGCCAAATTTTGTCCAACTGACGCGTTAGATCGTCAACATCCCGAGCTGGTTGGAGGGTCCTGCCCATAACGCTCCAAAAGTGCTCAATAGGAGAGAGATCCGGCGACCTTGCTGGCCAAGGTAATGTTCGGCAAGCACTAAGGCAAGCAGTAGAAACATGTACAGTGTGGGGCTGCGCATTATTTTACTGAAATGTATGCCCAGGATGGCGTGACATGAAAGGCAACACAACGGGCTTTAGAACTTCGTCGATGTACCCCTGTGCTATAAGCTTGCGACGGATGACAACTAAAGGGGTCCTACTATGAAATGAAATGGCACCCCAGACCATCACTCCTGGCTGTCGGCCTGTCTGCTGGAAGACAGTCAGGTTGGTATCACACCGCTGTCCGGGGCGTCTCCAGACTCGCGTTCACTGGTCATCGGGTCTCAGTTCAAAGCGGGACTGATCACTGAAGACTACTCTACTCCAGTCAGTGATATTCCAGTGCGAATGAGTCCGACACCACCGCAAACGGGCTTGACGTTGTACAGAGGTCAATGGTAGTTGGCGCAAGGGGCGCTGTGACCTCAGCTCTCTTTCTGTGAGCTATCTATGAATGGTCCTTGTGGTCACTGAAGCACTAGTTGCACGTAGAATCGATGATAATAATGCATCTGGGGCTGCGAGTGGCGCTCTGACGATTGCTCGGTCTTCACGTTCTTTCGTTTCTCTAGGCCTGCCGCTTCCTTCTTGACGCTATGTGCGCCCATGGTCTACTCATTCCTGCCAACATCGTCTAAGAGTGGCATCGCTCCTGCTCAAATGTCGTGCTATTCGCCGATAAAACCAACCGGCTTCTTTGAGCCTAACTACACCTCTCTCAAATTCTGACATTTGCGCATATCGTTCGAGCAGCTGTATGCGAGGCATAGTTACTGTCTACTAGTACACGGAATGAAATTCGTGAAGAATTTATGACCTGGAATCGTAATTTCTCCTCTTAAATATGCTGCCAGTTGCACAGATCAGATGCGCTGTAGCGGCAACCGTTGATTCATTGGCAACCAAAACGTAAAATTTTGCAATTTCCGTCGAAACCTGTATGCATATCAATTTGTGTCTAATTTTCTTTATATCTTCTCGGTGCGCCTTTTTTTTTGTCTAAGAGCGTATACTAACTTTTATAACATGTGATGTTTAGATCTTGAATTACTGTAAAGCCATCTTTTATATCATGTGGTGTTTAGATCCTGAATTACTGTAATCTTTTATATCATATGATGTTTAGATCTTGAATTACTGTAAAGTAATCTTTCATATCATGTGTTGTATAGATCTTGAATTACTGTAAAGTAATCTTTTATACCATGCGATGTTTAGATCTTGAATTACTGTAAAGTAGTCTTTTATATAATGTAATGTTTAGATCTTGAATTACTGTAATCTTTCATATCATGTGATGTTTAGATCTTGAATTACTGTAAATAATCTTTTATATCGTGTGATGTTTAGATCTTGAATTACTGTAAAGTAATATTTTATATCGTGTGATGTTTAGATCTCGAATTACTGTAAAGTAATCTTTTATGTCATGCGATGTTTAGATCTTTAATTACTGTAAAGTGTGTATGAAAAGGTTGTTATTATTTAGCAATTGTGTTGCATCTCTGAACCAAGTCCCGAGTAAATAATCGCACGAATTATTTACATTTTGAGGTGGTACCTCATAGTTCTAATAAAAGAAGTAAGTAATTATACATCTGGAAACTGATAATGCGTTCACCTTAAGCAGCTTCATGTACATAAGACATTGCTCTTTTCTTTCTCTTTTCCTTCCCTTTTCCACGAGTACCTTCTTCCAACAAATTGTACTTAATTACCTTGGAAGTTAGTCTCTTTCTGGCCTACTTTCTGAAACTGTTGTTAACGGAAGATATTCCAGTGCTACTAATAAGGATTTAGAAATTTACCCGTCTGGAGATTTTAATCAGCAGCAGCTTCAACGTTTATTAATTGAAAGCTTCTTCTCTCCTCTTTACTTACGCTTAATTCAAATAATTTTTCTTCGTGATTGTTGACTTTTCAGCATAGATCGTTCAATGTTTCTTTACTATTGTCACATTTCTGAACTTGTTTCAATTTCATTATGATTAGAGATGAATCTCATTACATTAAGTCAACAGAGCAAAAATTTGCAGTTTGCTGTATGACAATTTCAATTATTTATTATTTTGAGCTTCTTAAATATCTTTAATCAATTTTATAGTGTGAACGCATAGGTGAGCAGGTGGATCTGAGAAAGGACTTAATAACTGTGCATGTCATAGTAGGCTGAAAATTCAGGCAACTGGAATGGTGAGTTACGAAATGAGTAATTTGTTATCATAGAATTAACTTTTGTACATACATTTATGCACACTATTTGTGTATATTACACGTAGGCTTACTGATTTAATCTTATTAAGCACGTAGGCTTGTAGAGACATTAAGTTATTTGGAAGTAGGAGTGATGAAAAATGAACGATGCCTTCGCCAGGAATCGAACCACGGACCTCTCGGTTACGCATCGAGCGTACTGACCACTACACCCCGAAGGCATGCGAAGAAGGCGGGAAGATACCTTATAGGAAGCGAAGAAGATACCTTATAGGCTTACAAATTTATTTATTTATTTATTTACCACCAGATGAACAGCTGCACCGCCTTTAAGACATTCAGCTTTTATGCTCAACTGATGGAATCATCTACCAACTGCTACGCCCAGCCTCGGGAGGGGATCGGCGATCAGCGGCATTTATTAAACAAATTTAGTATACAGTATTTACGTATTGATAAATACAATAATAGTGCCGATGTTACAATAGCAATTCAGATTACGTGTCACATACATTTAAAAAAAAAATTCGCAAAATTCCTAAGTAGAAATAAAAATGTTGTTATATATAAAATTCAATAAAATTTTAGAACTTTGGTAATCACATAATAAAAATTAAATATCAGGAAATAAATATATAAACACATAAAAAGATACAATAAATAAAAATTGAAAATTTACAATTAGATAAATACCTAAATACAGTAATAAATGTTTTTATATATGAAGTCTATATATATCACAAATGAATTTTCAGAATATATAATAAAAATTAAATATATAGATACATAACACCTAAATAAATATGTAAGTAAATGAAACATTTACATACATAAGTAAATATTTAAGAAGATCATCACAAATTGTCAAAATGATCTGCATTATGTATGAGAATAGTAGGGGCTGAGAATATAAGTTTTGTAAGGAGTTCAGAATAAGACAGTGATTTTCAACCGCTGTGCTGCGGCACTTTTGTGTGACACCAAATTCTTAAAGTGTGCTGCCAAATTTTAGAGATGTATATAGTAAAAATTATAATGAGTTTAATCCTTCTATATGGTACACATGAGAATTGGCGAAATTCGGTTTTTAAGACATTAATACGCGCGCCAATTGTGGTATCCATGCCGATTTGGGTGCCCTGAAAGAGAGCGCAATTCGGAGCATTTTCGCGCATGCTCATTACATAATTTAAATTAAGAAGTTCTGATTGGTGCAGATGGGAGATCAGCTTAATTATCAGACATTTTTGTTATTTTTAATAACATAAATTCAAGTATGCAAGGGCCGAAAGAAAATGTATTAAACTCAACAGATAAACTGGTGGGATTCCCAAAACAAATAACTTTAAGGAAGAATAAAGCTGAAGAATGCAATTTACAAAAGTTTGAGTCAGTTCCAAAAGATTTTAATAAAACTATTTATAAAATTGTTATTGACCATTTTTCAATATTAAAATTATTTAGGTATAAAAAAATTTGATGGGGTTCATAATTCATTTGGGATAACGAATACTTCTGTATTTGAATTAACTCTGAATGAAGAGGAAGAACTAATTTCGCTTTCTAATGATCGAGATTTAATTCTAAAATATTTGGAAGCATCAATTAATTAATTTCGGATTAACATTAGATGCAATTATCCCATGTGGGCCAAAAAACCTTCAAAATGTTATTTTCTGCATCTTATTTCTGTGAATTCGAATTTTCAATATTAATCAACATAAAAGCGAATATAAGATCGAGACTGTTAAATGCAGAAGACGATATGAGAGTAGCATTATCATTTTTACCACCAAATGTAAATGAAATTATCAAAAAACATGAAGGTCAAATTTTTTCATTAAAAGTATTAATCACTTAATAAACGCACTGTTGTTTTTGTAGCACATGTTATTTTATTTTACATTCAAAATTATTGTCATGAACTATTTTACACAGTGCATTATAGGTAAATAAGCAACTTTTAAATTTATCTTTTTCTTTGTGTGCCGGCAAGTTTTGAAATTGGTAAAAGTGTGCCGCGATAGAAAAAGGGTCAGAATCACTATAATAAGGGTGTAGTTTTTGATTAGAGAGTTCTTGAATGGAGAGTGAAGAGTAGTACGTGAATAAAAGTTGATGAAAAATAGTTTTTGAATGAATTAAGATGACTTGAATGAAAAGTTCTTGGAAGTTCTTGATAGAGAGTAATTCTTGAGTACTTTTATCAACAATTTTATTCAGATTCAGATGACTCTTCCAATCATATGCTTTGTTTCTAAATTTTGATTTCAAATCAGAGTCCGCCGTATTGAATTACGCCATCTGCAGTTCTATGTTGGGATGCACAAAAGTATGAAATTTGTTGTTAGAGTCATTAGGTCAGGGGTTCCCAACCTTTTTGTTCCTAACAGCACATTTTAGAATATCTGTTGGACGCCTGGCAGCATTTACGTTTCCAAGGTGAATTTATAGTTGGATAGAGTTAATACCTGCACATAAAAATACATCGATAGCATTTCTCTTTGTGCTGGTATCTGTGGTGGATGCAATTTTTATTTCATTGAAAAGGAGAAAACATTGACATAGAATTTTATTGAAAACTAAAGCGTTTTTATTGTGATCGTACAGCGTCACGCACACGTTAAGCGATCGGCGGGCTCCAATGGTGACCTGCGGGCTAGGGGTGGGAATCCATGCATTAGGTTATTATTTTGAAGCAGCAAACGTGAACAATATGCAATGCCCTCTCGCTGGGGCTCGAACCTGGACTTACTCGAATACGTGCCGAGCGTGCTAACCATTAGACCACAAAGGTATGCAGAAAGAAGGGAGGAAATGCCTTATAATACGTCTTATAATACCTCTTGGCGGCGTTTGCTTTATATCATCTGGAAAGAATCTCCCTTACGCAGTTTCGTTTTTACTTCTGAGAATAATTCTTCTATAAATCAGCAGGCTACATGTAAAGTATTTTAATGCTGTCATATAGAATTAAGATATGCTACAAATATCACAGTAAAATGTGGCTGCACTTTGTCTTGAAGAAAAGAAAAAGTAACTTTTCTTTGAGCAAATCCCATTCTTCTTCCTCTTTATAATCAAAATGGTCATAAATATGTTTCCATAAAAGTCACCATTTATTATCTGCCCATGAGATGGCAACATCCCTCGCAGTGAAATACAAGAACGTGTTTTGTCAGCTATTTCTGTGTTCTAACCTTTCAAGTGTCTGTACCATAAAATTCTTAAAGAATGACTGAGTATTTTAGCCCCAGCGCATTCATACTTGGAATACTTCGTTTTAGTTTCCCTAAAATTAAACCCAAAATTTAATCATGCCGGTACCACATGTTGATAGCGACTTCTTCTTCATACGCCAATGCAGAAACTTAGTATGTGCTTCCGGTAGCGGGCACTAAATAATGACTGACATGGCTATCTAACAGCAGGTTGAGACATATCAATATATGACTTTCACAGTGTTGTTACGCCTAATACCAGGAAAGAAAGACAGAAGCAATTTTACGAATTTTCACCTATCCATTTTACGTAAAATTATAATACATGTATACAGGGTGTCCCAAAAGTCGCTGCTAAACTTAAGATGCTGGTCTGTCGCACCATGACACACAAAATTTACGTATGAACTTGTGTCCGAAAATGCAAACGGCGACCGCTAGAGGACAGTGTTCGCAAGCGTAGAAGGTAAGGGAGATAGAAAGTCGAAAGAGGTATTAATACGACTTTTATTAAACATAGTTAAATCATAGATGTTTAAAATTCTTTGCATTCATTGCAGTGCATGCTTCACAACGTCATCACATGGATTCAAGGACCCGTTTAAAATCGGCAGGTGAGTCACGGACACGTGCCGCCGCTTCCAAGATCCTGGCGACAAGATCCATGTTCGATAATGCAGTCGTTTCCTAACACCATGGCCTTTATGCATCGTCACAGTTAGAAATAAGGGGAAGTCAGGTCAGGGAACAGCGGTGACCATGCGACTGGCTCACGTCTGCATATCTAGCGATCTGGGTTTGACTTCCTAAGACAGTTCCCCAACAGTACTGCTAAAATATGCAGGTGCTCCATCATGCAAAAAAAATTATCTTTCGGCTTGTAGCTGCTGAAACGTCAAACATGAGATGCGGGAATACCTTTTTCCAGAAAATGGCCCACAAAATGTCCATAAAGAACTGAGTTAGTAAACTGATTCATCCTAGATCTGCAATTCCTCGCCTGAAATAATTACACTTCCCACTCTTCCCTAAGCCTGCGAACATTACCCTCTAGCGGTCGCCGTTCCCATTTTTGGGCACAAGATCCCATGTAAATCTTATCTGTCCTGGTATATCAGACCAGCATGTTAAGTTTGGTAACGACATTTCGAGACACCTGTATGTAGCAGTGTATAATAAGACAGGAATGAGCTTATGGAACATCAGGATTTTAGGATACAGGTTCTGTCCGATGACGCTGTTGCTCCAGTGAAGCATTTTAGAGAGGATCCGTGCTGATTTTCCAAAGCATTTTCATACAGGTATTATTTAGAAGGCTATATAGATTAAAATAAAGATTCTTTCCTCACAGTTATTGATCTGAAATATCTTGGCGTTGTTTCGAAAGCTATTGGATAACACTGTTTTCAAACTATGCTATATTTTATGATACAAATTTGGTTTATTTGTGATAAATCGCCTAAATTCGAGTTCATTTGAGGTTGGTCATGTTTAGTGGACATGAGAAAAGGTAGTGAAACACAGTTGTTTGAGGAAATGATGTTAGTAATAAGGGGAGAAAGCTATATCTACGTCTGAATTTATTTAAGCGAGGATTAATGACTAATTTTTCTGTTTATTTTATTGAGTAATTCCTGTGTTATCTTGCCTTGGATACAGAGTTCCATTTTTTTCTGACAACATATATTTCCTATTACAAACAAAGGATTACAAACAATAGAACTAAGAAGAAAAAGACCGAAATTATTGCCTAAGAAGCGCTCTTGCCCCCAGTATCTCAACTCTTCTGTAAGATCACGAAGAGCCCCACATCGAAGCAGATGGATCCTGTCCATTTCTTCTCCAGAATGGCAAAGTGGGCAAATAGGATCGTTTGACATGCCTATGCGGTGCAAGTAAGCGGCAAGGCAATCATGTCCTGTATGCCGGAATTGCAGTGCGTCTTGGATTATCGGGAATAAGAGAAGGACTTATCATTCTCCAACTTTTCAGCGCTGTACGAATTTGAAGATCTGGTAAGGTATTAGATGTAAATAAACTTTCTAAAAGCAGTTTAATCCTCCAATAAGAAACGGCTGTATTTGGATGTTGTAGTAAGTTGGCATCTCGATTTGCAAGTAAGTCCGCTTGTTCATTGCTCCAAAGGCCACAATGGTCGGGTACCCACCGGAGAACGATTTGACCTGAGGTTTCTCAGGAATTCTTGACATTGCAAAATTTCAGGTGTTAATGGGTGTTCAACAGAGCTAATTGATTGAATGGCTGCGTGAGAATCAGAAAAAATTACTGCCTTTGCAAACTTGTAATGAATAGCTAATAATTGCTGTAGGGCTATACAGATGGCTACTACTTCGCCAAAGGAGGTACCGATGTATCCTGCAGGGGCGTGGAAAAAAAAGAGATTCGAAAACACACCAGCCCCAACCTTAAAGATTTTAGTTCTTTGTAATCTTTTGCCTAGCCATTGGAAATAAAAAAATATTTCCTATTACAGTCCGCGTATTGAAATATAATACAAATGCAACAATTATCGAAAATTCAAATGCATAGTAAATAAACATATATCATGGAGAACAGAAAGTACGAACGATAAACTGATCAACATAAAAACAAGTTATGAAATTATTAAGCAAATGGATCGAATGGTGGAACAGTAGAAATAAAATAAGTGATATTAACAGAAGGGGATTTGAGGTTTTTTTCGCATTCTTGAACTGTGGCTGAAACAACATATCTTACCTGTGTATTAAAATCTCATGAAAACTCAACAATTATCGAAAATTCAATAACATGGTAAATAAACGTATATCGTGGAGAACAGTGAGGACGATAAATTGATAATTGATTTCGAAACATATGTGGCAATTGATCAAGGTATGAGTCCTAACAGTATGCCTTACGTTTTTTAATCGTTTAGGTGCTTACATTTTAACGCAACTACCTTAGTAGAAGTGGCCAAATGTTTAGAATGTGCTAAAATCTGGCAACCATGCTCATAACAGTTCTCCAATTTAGCAACGTCACTATTTTTGTATGCTTTCTTTTTGTTTTAGTCTATGTCTCAATAATTTTCGCAGACAAAACTGTACTTTTTGCCTTGAATTCAATTTTAAAGGTTTAGGATAAATATCTAATAATAAAGTAAAATATGCGTTTAATAATAATTATATAGGTAAAAAGTAAATTTTAGCTATTGAGTTCAATACTCACTTTTAGAAGCCTTCTTTTTCTTCTCCCAAAATATCCGAAATACCCCAATGTGGTTGCGTTAATGCATAAAGTACCATCGTTTATATCCCACTGTTCCTAACATCACTACATTCTTCGGCTTAGAGAAACAGACAGCATTGCAAGTCATCCTCATTCGGGTACACTAACACTAGCAGGTGTGCACAGACAGCCAGTACCCGCTCTAATTCATGTGTTCAGCAACCCAACCACGTTGTAGTATGGCAAATATCATGTGCGATTTGTGGCATCACCTGTGGCTCTTTATGGCAGATTGAGCATAAATAGCGATGTCACTTCTGCATCGAAGCAGTAAGGAGCCAAGAGGTTAACAGACACAATAGAGATAGTGCAACTATACTGGATATTCAACGATTTCTTGGTGAATATTACAGGGATGGATGAAACGAATCGATTTGAATGGGTGAAGAAGCAACACAACTCTCACTACTGGGTATTTAAAATCACATCCTGGCATTAAAAAGCGCAGGTCACCCTCAATGCCCAGTGTCAGATTTGAAACATCCCCCTTATAGGATTCCCCCTCATCCCTTATGTTCTATGAAGGAATTTTATTTGAATGAATATATGAGCTATTGCAAAACACATTTTCTAGAAGATTTTAAAGATTTCTAGATTTTCTAGAAGATCTGCCTTTAGGTAATATGAGTCCTGTGAGGTTATATGATATTTCTACCGCCTTCTTAGCATGCCTTCGTGGTGTAGTGGTCAGCTGTGAGAACGGAAATTTCTCACTCCACACAGTTCATCATCATGGACAGTATCGTAACATTAATCGGAATCGCAGAACTACACGTGTTTATAAATACCTGCAAAACAGGTTTCTCCCTCTCTTTATGCTGGCTACGGCGCAAAGGAGTATGCGGGGCTACCCCTTGCATATCTCGGACGCCTGGAATCATGTTTTGTTTTAGATGGAAAAGAAAGAGCAAAGCAGCCTGAAAATTGCCCAAGTTATCCATAAATGATTATGTAGAAAATTAATCCATGAAAATTAATCCATCTTAAAGTATTCATGCTAAAATTTAACCCATCTTGAAGTACCTTGTTAATGTATTTTTCGCATCGAGAAATTGCTGCTATTGTCATCGGTTCGTCTCCTCGTGGTCGTTACCTTGTGAGGAACAGAAGAATGTGTGTAAAAGAACAATCTAAACGTATGTAAAGCAACATCTGCAATGTGTGTACATAACATAGAAATATTTTCAGTACGAAAAGTGAACGATGGAATTAGATTTAAATTTTGCTTTCTATCTTCAAAAGACGGCGCCGTTCTTATGTTTCTGTATGCTATGTTATAAATTTCATATATTTAATCCAGATAATGCTTAACTAAATAAAGTGAGATTGAGAAAAGAAATTGTTCTCTGAAGATTTATGCTGTTTTTTTGGGTAGGTGAAGCATTTTATTATTCTTTATATTAGAGTGACAACGTAATGTACAAAATATCATTTTTCAGGCCAGCTATTATTGGGCACATGTAATTTGGATTGGATACTTGTAAGTATTTAGTTAAATAGGGATTTATGCGCAACGCCACATCACCACACTCTGAGCGTATTCGAGAGTTCCGTGGTTCGAGTCCCGACGTGGACATTGCTCATTTTCACTCTCTCCTGCTTTCAAAAATATCTAATGTCTCTACAGTGGCGCTCGAACTAAAAAACGTTGGTGGATGATGATTTTTCACCACCAGGATTTGGCAACTGGGTTCCTTAATCCCAGCTGCCCAGAAAAAGGGGAAGTACATAAGGTATTTCTCCCGCCTTCTTAACATGACTTCGTAGTGCAGTGGTCAGTACACTTTGCGCGTATTCGAGAGGTCCGTGGTTCGAGTCTCGGCGAGGGCATTGCTCATTTTTCATCTCTCCTGTTTTCAAAAATACTAGTGTCTACACACGGTTAGTATGTTACGATGCTACACAATATCAGCTAGAGTTAATGAGAAGCTGATCTTGTAAGGTATTTCTCCTGCCTTCTTCGCATGCCTTCGTGGTGTAGTGGTCTGCATGCTCGACGCGTAACCGAGAGGTCCGTGGTTCGATTCCCGGCGAAGGCATTGCTCATTTTTCATGTCTGATGCTTCGAAATAACCTAATGTCTCTACGCTGGCGCCCGAACAGGGACGGTAGTGGATGATGATTCTCCACCACCAGGGTTTGTCGATTGGGTCCCCAAAACCCCAGTCGCCCTTTAAAAGGGGGAGTATGTAAGGTATTTCTCCCGCCTTCTTCGCATGCCTTCGTGGTGTAGTGGTCTGCATGCTTGACGCGTAACCTAGAGGTCCGTGGTTCGATTCCCGGCGAAGGCATTGCTCATTTTTCATGTCTGATGCTTCGAAATAACCTAATGTCTCTACAATCTTATATTATAAATACGCTTATGGGGTCGTCGGTTATGAAGGCTATGTTAAATGGCCATGGATGTCTTCTGATTTATAGAACCGCTGAGATTTTATTGGAGCAGGCAAAATCGGCAATGCCTACACCTGGACTCTAATTCCAGGCTTTCCAATGCTAGCCTGAAGTTCTATCCAATTACACCACGAAGGCACATGGTATTGAAGGAGAAAATTCTTTTCAACCTAACACCGTTGGACGTATTATTAAGGAAGCACGTGAAAGTGTACACTATCTAGCGATATTAAGAATCTACGAATGATCCAAATACGCAGAGCACTTGAAATGCTTCAGAACATCGAACAAGATATAAATGTGTATTATTACCGATCGTCGATGTGTAAAACATGTTTTGCTATTAGCATATTGACATTTGATTATTCTGAAACACTATTTTCAGTTTTTCATCTTCATAATGTCCTATTACTCTATGAACTTCTTACTACAGAACACTGTTGCTTACTAATATGTGCTAGATTTGTTAGTGAATTTTCATCAGCTTTATCATGTGACACACGCGATTAATGACTTATTCCCGCAGGCGGTTTGATAACCAGGAATCTGCATTTCGAAACTTCTAGTTAAGTTACCGGTACATGTAGAGCATGTTACATACTAAGTCATTACTTACTTACATACTCATTGCATTATATACAAGTTTGCTAATGACGTTTTCATTATCTTTCATAATAGATTTTGAGAAAAGACAGCTGACCTTCAAAATTCAACTTTAGAGGTGACACAATCAGTTTCGTATGATACAGAATAATAACTATTGTACATAGATACACCTTCCGTAACGCCAGCTTTCTTTACAGAAAAATTATTTTTGTTTTTAAGACCTTTAGTATATATCTTGCATATATCTCCATCTTAAGGTGTATTTCATTATTTAAGGGGTTGGAAGATGTGCTATTTAAAATAAGCCTTTCAAAGAATCATAGTTTCCTTTTATTAAAGACTACTTTCACCTGGAAAATTTTCATTATATTTATAATTATTTTAGAATAAGAGATTTAACAGAAATTTAATATTTAGACAAAGAATAAGATCAAGATGCTATAGTAAGATGTGCTACAGAAATAGAACTTATAATTGCACTATGAAAAGTAAACACATAACAAACAGAATAATAATTAAGTGAAAAGAGAAACACGCCAGAGTGAAACTTAAAATTAATAGCGAAACAACCTTGTATTTGGGTAGATTTAGACAAAAACCTGAATGCATTTCGAGAGCAAACAGGTCCCTCTTCATCAGGAGGGAATAAATTTGCAAAACAGAGCAAGGCAGGACAGGAGAGACAAGAACAAAGAATTTCTTTGCTCCTGATGAAGAGGGACCCGTTTGCCCTCGAAATCGATTGACTCTTTTGTCTAAACCTACGCCAAATACAAGGTTGTTTCTTAACAAATTTTAAGAATAATAATTATGTAGGAATCTGGAACCTTCAGACTATAATAACTCCTGGAATTTACCGTTGAAGTTTAAAAATAAAAAAAAAAATTAGTAATGAAAAATAAAAATAATCACAAGATTTAAAAGAAATTGCTATATGAAAATCTGTGCTAACAGAGTAACGCTTCGTAAAGTATATCAATAAAATAAAAAAAAATAAGTTATTTTTATTTTTAAGATATAAAAATTATGACATTAAAAGAAATTTGCAATCTGATATCAGAAGACAGCTTTAATTTTAACACCCGAAACAATTTTAAGCAAATTAGGTACAATGCATTATTAATTAAGAATTTCACTCCAATAAGCAAGGATACAGAGCGTAAAATTTTGTATTTAAAAAAAGTTGCTCAACTTGGCTACGCCAAATGATAGGAAAACATTTACTGTAATACCAATTATCGCAAATAAATGCTACGTTGAAGCTTCTGCATTTACAAAGGAAAATTTTAATTGCTAAAGATGTAGTTGTTTACTTATTTTAATTATCGCTTACTCAAGTAATTCCCTCAAGTATAAATACTTTTGTTTTCCCAAGGCATGAAATTCGCGAATTAACAAACATAAGCAGAATTTCTTTGATATGCGTAATAATATTAATGTTGTGGCTTTGGTTTGAAATATTCTGCTACGTTTGAACTCTATGCCAAAAGCATGAACTGCAATGAAATGTATTTCGATATACATGAAAATTCTGGACACGTATGATTTTAATTTTCCCAAGTAGTTAGCTCAGAGGTAAATAACAAATAAAAAAATCTAATGTGTACACCACATGACTTCCTTGTACAAGATATTAAATTATACACGTTTTCCCGGCATTTCATTTAAGCTTACTGAATTGAATTGAATCTACTTCGCCGATAGCTCATAATCCAGAATAGAATAAACGCACTTTAAAAAATCACTATATTTATTTACCATAGCTACCCTCTGGTGCTAGGATCCCTTAACAGTGTTACATCTGATTCATTTTATAACTCAGAATGCACAAAAATTGAATCATGTGAAGAATTATTTAATCGTTGCCATATGTTCTATTCAAATACCATAATAAATTTAAAACGATGTATAAAAGAAATTAAACAAATGAAAAAGAAACAGTTTTTCACAGACGATTCAGAACTGTTTAACCTAATGCGCATGCGCTACTTGTAAACATTCTCCTCTGTCTGAGACAGACTGGCGACTATATTTGCTGCTAATACGAAGCACTTACTTCTTAGAATTTCCTTAAAGCTATGCTTCTCATTCAATTAATTCAGTTCTCACTTCGCAGCAAGGCAAAACTACATAAAATCTCAAAACATCTTCGTTAAAAATTGAAAGGTATAGAAAAATATAAAACACCAGATGCAGTTAAAGCAATTAAAAAAATAATTTTTACAATTAAAATTACAGTTTCTGCGCAAAAATTCAGATTTGTAATGCATCGAATGCACACGGAATCGATAATAGCTTGATAAAATTTATTTTCTCAAAAGAAACTTTTCGCAATTCTAGAACATTCCACAAAAGTACTCATAGAGCTCTTCTCAGTATCACAGCGGACAATCAGCAGTCACTGCTTCGAACTACTAAGGACGTTAAACACAACGCAGTGCATCTGAAAAGCGAAGCACGTAATACTGTCAATACTCCGAGAAACGGAGGAATTGATCTTCTATCCCATTTTCTATGTTTTCCCCCAGGCCGCTCAGAAAACTCTAGTACTTTCCCATTTATCGAAATTATTATAAGGCGTGTACGCTTGAAGTTACATATAAGGGCCGTAAACCGTTACAGATACATATGGGCATCAATTAGAGTTATAAATGGACCAAAAAATGGCACTAAATTTCGGGACTTTTGGCAATTTCTTGCCAAAACTGGTGACAAAAATAGCCGCCAAAGCCACCAACCGCGCTAATTTCGCGGGATAGCTATTTACTTACATGCCCTGTAATGTTATTTTTCCGGCAGAACTTTGTGTCTTCAGATTTTTCATCTTACGTTATGTCAAGTATAGATACTACAATTTCACTTATAATTTCAGTAAAATTATTTACACATATAAAAAATCATAACAGTATCTTACAAGTATAATTCAAGTTAATGTTTTTCATGTTTACCTTGCATTTTACAGTTGCATTTATTCATTTAATATGGAGTTCTGTTTAGATACTTCTAAAACTCAGGGATTGTTAACCGGTGGTACGCGTGTCACTGGTGGTAAGTAAGAGAAAAATAGGTGGTACGCAAAGAAACAAACTATTTTTAATTATTAAATTAAAAAATTCTCGTGAAGAAAAAGAACAATTGATAAAAATTTCCTGCGATCAGACTGTGTGTCAATTAACTGAGGACGTCAAAAAATAACACACTTGTTAATAACACTTTAGATTGAATT
>KK120706.1:0-66399 GCA_000611955.2 Stegodyphus mimosarum | reverse complement strand
AAAAAAGAATTTACAGGCATTTCAATCAAAAGTATTAAATTTTTATTCCCTTTTTGCATAACTTATTTGTGTGAACAAGGATTTTTTTCGATGTCATATCTGAAAAACAAACTACAGAACAAAATTAAAAGTGGATCGTAATTTACAGTTAAAGCTAAGTAAAATACGACCAGACATAAAGAAATTAAAATCTTTTATACAGGCTCAAATATCGCAATAAATTTTAGAATCAAGTATTATAACTTAAATTTTGATAATTAAAATGGCAACCAATTTTCTAATCTAATACTTTTTATGCCTGCATATTTAATACAATTAGTCAACAGGCTGTGCAATTATATATATTGCCATTCAAATATTATATATATATATATATATATATATATAATATTTGAATTGAGAGATTGAAAAATAATCATTGTAGAATGTAGCGGTGGTATTAAAGTGTTTCGACTTTTGTTTAGCTGGTTCGCGTTAGTCAAACGGTTGACAACCGCTGTTCTAAATAATATTTTGTCTTTGTTGTATTCCATCTTCTAAAAGCTATATACAGCACAGTGATAATTTTGTTTTTATATTTCTTTCCTATGTAATGACGAATTCTGTCTAGTGCTTATTGTTACATTCATTCTCTGCAATCGTTGCTTTATCCCTGATGATTGAACTAGTCCGCAACAAATGGTTTGTGAACCGAAAACAAGGTGTTGTCGTTCTTGAAAGCAGGTATTTAATGAATTGCCTTTGCGTTTCTTGACAAATGTGATATCTAAAGTTTTATTTGATTTTCTGGGCCTCTCAGTTAAAATGAGAAATAATACACGCGGGTTACTTGAAATGGCTTTATTAAGCAATACACTTTTTTCAACGGTTCACTGTATCAAATAAATTTCACTGATTTCATTAATATTAGAGTGCAGCAAAGTTCCAGGTTACCCTGACTAACTGGGAGTAGTCAAAAACCTCTGGATGTAAATTTTGCTAATTTGGTAGTCTTTTTCCTCAGCCAAACGCATATTACATAAAACAAATGAGAGAATTAGATTTTGCTATATTTCAGATTTTAATTCAACAAATATTATAGAGTGTATTTAAAAAGGAAACACTTTTGGTCTCATTAAGTAACAGATGGAAATCTCTTTCTTGTTGAAGATATGGGTGGTTTATTTTGTTTACTATTGGAACACAGCTTATTCGAGACGGGCAGATGAATAAAACAGAATCAAAGTTGTTACCTTGATAAAGTTTAATCCGGGCTGCAGAAGTAAGGAGAACACGATCGTTATCATAAGCACACAAAAATGACATATTTATTAGATGTAAGAAGAAAACATATTTAGCGATGATACAAGCGTTGTTTACTTGTCCACGGTAGAACGCGAGAATGAGTGATACACGGAGAGAACGTTCCTCCTTCTTCTTGAATTCCAGTTAGC
Organism: Stegodyphus mimosarum; assembly: GCA_000611955.2. Taxonomy (NCBI): domain Eukaryota; kingdom Metazoa; phylum Arthropoda; class Arachnida; order Araneae; family Eresidae; genus Stegodyphus; species Stegodyphus mimosarum. The sequence continues at coordinate 64,966 of KK120706.1, read as the reverse complement.
GGGGGTGAGGGAGAAGGTAACGTCGGAGGATACAGCTTAATCGCTTTTCCTATCAATTGCTCCACAATCTTCCACTCGATGAGCTGTTCCATCCGGAGTAAGACCAATTCCTTTTAACAAAAATTCCAGCTGTTGTTTGGGCAAGGGTTTCGTGAACATGTCTGCATACATCATTTTGCTGTTGCAGTGTTGTAATTTAACAATTCCTTGATTTTGAAGATCATATACGTAGTTATATTTTACATAGATGTGTTTGGTATAACTGCTCCCTTTTTCTTTTCATGGAAAAAGTTATGCAGGATATATTGTTCTCGAATACAAGGTTAGCTTTCTGTTGAGCGAAGCCTAAATTTTCCATCAGTTGTCTTATCCATTGTAGCTCCTGCAAAGTTAAAGCTACAGCGATATATTCGGCTTCTGTAGAAGGTAAGGCGACACAGTTTTGTTTCTTGCTTGTCCATGATATTGTACTGTTTCCTATTTGAAATATACGTCCAGAAGTGTCTCCTGCTCAATCAGCGTCACTGTAAGCTTTGATGACTGGTGCGCCATTAGATTTCAGATGTAATTTGTAACTAATTGTAGCTCTCAGGCATGGTATGATTCAAATTATGCCATTCCAGTCCCATGTCGATGGGTTTTTCTACTTTTCTGCTAAGTATTTCAACAGAATTTACCATGTCAGGTCTTGATACTGTTGCTAAATATAAAAGTGCTCCCACGGTTTTTCGGTATTTCTGATTATCAGGAAAAACATCATCCTGGTTATTTTGGGTCTTCATAAAATTCGTAGTCATGGGTGTGTAGTTTAGTTTCTTTGCTGACTCTCTGTCAAATTTTTCGATTGGACTTCTAATCTTGTAGCTTGATGAAGTTTAAAGCTTCCATCTTTTTCTCTTTCAATTTCGATTCCTAGATCTATAGATACTTCTCCGAGATTTCGAATATCGAAATATTCTTTTAGAATACATTCAACCTCTTGAATTGATTCACGCTTGTCGCTTACGACCAATATGTCATCAACGTATACGATTATACAAGTTCTTGCATTTTTGTCTATTAATATGAAGGAACATGGATCAGCCTTCCCTTGAACGTATCCTTGCTTGCATAGGATTTCAGCTATCTTGTGATTCCAGTTCCTAGCTCCCTGTTTTAGTTCGTAGATACTTTTGTTTAATTTACAGACTTTGTTTGCTTCTGAAGTAGAAATGTAACCTTCTGATTGCTTCATATATATTTCTTCTTTCAGATCTCCATATAGAAAAGCAGTTTTACATCAAAGGGGTTTACGTGCACTTTCTTTTCAGCTGGTATTGCTAGGGTAGTCTTTATTGTTATCGTCCTTATTGTATGCGAGCTTCGGCTCAGCAGTTCTTGCTGGTTAAACATGGCCTAACAGCTATTATTTGGCCGCCACTAAGTTTATCAACGGTCTGTTAGGAACCAGGATAGTCTGAATCCTGTAGCGTAATTCTACTACTTGGTAATATCTTCAAGTTCTGAGTTTAGTTCTTACTGTTTCAGTTACCGCCCAAGCAAAGGCGTAGTGTATTAGCGTAGAGTTGACGCATTGTAAATCATTTTAAAAGCGTAATAAAGGGTAGTTTTAATTCTTCTGTGCAGTTAATACTCTCCAGATTTCACACAAGAGACAGACAATAGAACGTACCTGACAATTGCATTTAATTATTCACTGAAAACGCCTGAAGTGAAGGAAAATGTTTCGAAGCGCTTCATACATGTTTCAGAGCACAAAGCATTTTAATGTTTAAAAACTAAATACGAAACATGAAATGCGGATGAGGTTCAGATATTCTTAAGTACATTAATATTACCTTTCGTATACTATTCTATATTTCAGTATGTATTAACAATACTGATCTAATCTCAAATATCAATTTTTTCATTTTATTCTGCTTTTAAATTTATTGAAGAATCCGATGACAGGAAACACAATAGTTGTTCTACAGTGTGGTTCTTATACAGGGTGATTCGCTACCAGACCGACAAATTTGCAGGGTTACAGAGACGACTCGGAATCAGATAGAAATGCAGGGTGGCAAATGCCGTAGTGCGAACTATGGTGCAAAGAAGCAGAGAACAGAAACAGCAACACATTAATGGGACACTAAATGTTTTATTGTAAGGTTGCACTATTGTACTACAGCAGGTGTTGAAAATGACGGCCAGAAGTCGTCTGAAAGGCCTGAAAACGGTGCTGAATGGAATTCCTTACGTTCTAGAAGAGTCTTGACATCTATAGATATTCGAGCTACGAGGTCCTGAACTGAAGGGACGGGCATCTCGTACAAACTCTTCATGTGATCCTAGAAGAAGAAGTTCATGTATGATAGGTCCGCTGATGTGGCTAGCCAATGAACCGGGCCACCACAACCTGTCCACCGCTGTCCAAAGGTTGAGGAAAAGGTGTCGGCGGACGTCAGTCGTGTAATGTCGAGGAGCTCCGTGATGCTGGTACCACATGGACCGACACCGGACCTAATATGCATGAGAATTCGTCTTCTGAGGTTGCATAAAGAGTTTGGTGTACGAGAAGCACCTTTCCTTCAGTTAAAGACCTCGTCGGTTTAATATCTATAGTTACCGGGAGGATACGAATTCCATGCAGCGCCGCTTTCAGGCCTGCCAGACGACTTCTGGTCGTAATTTCGAACATCTGTTGTATTACTACCTTTCAATAAAATGCGTTCTGTGCCATTAATGTGTTGCTGCTTCTCTTCTTTTTCTCTGTTTCCTTGCACCATAACTCTCAACTACGGCATTTGCGACCTTTCATTCGTATGTGATTCGGAGTCGTCTTTATACCTCCTGCACACCCTGTAAGTTTGTCGGTCTGATAGCGAATCATTTTGTATACTGTTATGAATTTTGCATATAGTATATAATTTTAGTGAAATTGTAGCATTGCTTGTATAATGTAACATGAAGCTGCGGGAAAAATAAGAATGCAGTGATAAGGCTGTTTAAGGTTTAATGGCCATCTCGCTGAATTGGCGAGATATCGTCAAGCTGGCGACGGTTTTGGCAACTAATGCTTATCACCAGTTTGACGAGAAATTATCCAGTCACCAAATTTGGCTACCATTTCACTGCATTTTGGTCGAGTGGCCGTATAACTGTAATTGAAACTGTAATTGTAATCGATCCCTGTATTTAACTATAACCATATCCATCCTTTATATGCAGATTTAAACGTATATACTTTCCAATAATTTCTAGAAATGGAAGATACTACAGAATTTTCAGCGGCCGCCCGGAGAGAGCATCAGTTCTCAGTTTTTGGTTCGCAGATGATGACGTTCGAGTACTGAGATTGTCGTGTGCAAATATTCTTACTTTTCACACCTGACTGCAACAGGCTGCGACATAGAATGTATACTCAGCATATACAAATTAAAATACCATTGCAAATTTTTTGTATGCATTTAATAGAATTCTATTCACAGTTATATTTGCAAATTATGTATAACCACAATAATATCAAACTTCACTTATCTGTGCATCGAAAATAAGCTCAGCGTATTTTTTCTAAACTTGCGAAAACTTTTGTAATTTAATTTCCGCAAACGTAAACATACGAGTCCTGATTTTATAAAACGTAACAAATTGAGAAATATCCGTAATATTCGGAGCGGATTTCATTTTATCTAAACTAGAACTCAGTTTCTTATGGAATAGAATCGTAAAATGAATTGGCTGTATAAAGAACAAAACATATGGAGCACCATCCTCTGCTGCTATTCAAGCAATGGACAATTTGTTCTACTACAGTGGTTGCCAGACCTATTCTCGGAAAATATGAGAGGCACAACATCTTCTCACCCTGATGTTCTCAAAATCAAACATTATACAAAATGTTCTGGCATTAAGAATAAGACATGAAACCAACATAATGCATTAGATTCGAAAAACACAAAAGAAAACCTTGGTTAACATACAATATGCAAGGTGTATCGCAAATGTAGCGACAAACTTCTAGGGGACGTAGGGCTCATCATAAGGATTAAGAATTGCATAGAAACCCATGCCCGGAAATGTCAGGGATAAGTGGTAGCAGAGGTAGGAGATGAGAAAAAACAAGAGTGATTAATTTGAAACATTTAATTAGACATGAATTCAAATGGTGTACGACAGCTTGAATGTTGCAACAGATGACCGAGGTTTGCACCATCAGACACCAAACATGCCTGACACCGCCGGACATGTTCAAACACACCCTGAGTTTCTTTGGTTGTAGCAGCTGCGCAAACGAGTCTTGCCACGAGATCCATTTTAGACACAACAGGATCGTGATACACGACACTTTTGATGACTTCCCACAAAAGAAAATCAAGGCTCGATAAATCCGGTGAGCGTTGGGGTCAAGGAACTGGTCCACCAAGCCCAATCCATCGATGAGGGAATGATCTGTTCAAATGGCTACGGACATCCAGGCCAAAATGAGGAGGGGCCCCATCATGTTGAAATCACATGGTGCGCCTCACATTTGGTGCAACATTGTCAAGCAAATCTGGATAAACCTGCTCCAGAAAGATCAAAGAATTTGCGGCATTCAAATGGCCCGTCCGTTTCAGGCATGTCTGGCGTCTGATGGTGCAAACTTCGAGCATTTGTTGTAACATTCAAGCTGTCGTACACCATTTGTATTCAAGTCTTATAAATATTTCAAATTAATCACTCTTGCTTCTTTTCCCATCTTCTACCTCTGCTACCACTTACCCCTGAAATTTCCGGGTATAGGATCCTCGGCAATTCTTACTCCTTATGATGTGCCCTCCCTACCCTAGAAGTTTGTTGCAAAATTTAAGGTACATCCTGTGCATAATGGAGCATGCTAAAATGAGATCAATAAAGAATAAACTTAATTGATTCTGTCCCAAACATATATATATATCACTACTAAACAAAAGGAATTATGCCCAAAAATTCTATATTGCACATTATATCTAAGAGTTTGCTCTTGGTTTTAAGAGTCTTTGGTATCCACATCTGTTGCCAGGGTTAGCACAGGATTGCTGGCAGCTGAAACTTCTAGTCGATATATGTTTTTGATTGGTCTTGCCAAATACCTACTGTCTGCTTTTACCTGTACCGCTCTTTCAGCCCCATTCCTACTGTTGAAGAGTTTCACAATTTTGCCCCTTGGCCACATTATGCGTTTTTTATTGTCTAGTTCTATGAGAACTACGTCCCCCACCTTTAGGTTTTGACATGAAACGCTGGCCTTGTACGCCAGATGGGTCAGATATTCCTTGCGGAAGCGAGTTCTCAATTCTTGTCTCAATGTATCGCAGTAATTTACCCGCACATTCAGTTTTTGAGAATCCATGTAATCCAGATCTGTTACCCCTCTTGTTATATGTCTTACGAAAACATGAAAGGTGTCACAGGTACGAGCACTTCTGAATCATCATAAATGTACGTTAAAGGACGGCTGTTTAATGTGGATTCAACGTCACACGTCAGTAACACCTCGAAATTCAAGACGATCTTCCTAAAATTCGCACGAGAAGAGTCTTGGTGGAACGAACTATGCGCTCCCACCATCACCGAGCCACGGAGCCGCAGGGGGAATGAATTTCCACTTTACTGGAAAATGTTCGTTTTCGGCGATTTTGCTCCAATCGAAGCATCTCAGAGCATTGTCTGTTCCCGTAAAATTGGTTCCGTTATCGGAGGACAGTTAGGAAAATTTGACACTCGAAGGAAAGACTTCTAGACAGACGCGACCGAAATTTAGCATAACTTTTACTACTGCATACGAACTAATTATCCAAACATATTCATTGTAAATCTTCATGCACGCAGTATGTAACCCACAATTTTACGCAAGATTATCACATTTTATAACAGTACACAAGAGCTAACAGAGACGATGCGGCACATAAGTAACATCTTTAAGTGCGAGAAAGCTGAATCGAATGGGCGCAATTATCCAATATGGAAATTACGCAATTATCCAATATGCAATATGGAGGGCTCATGAAGAGAAGGTTTTGGTTTAGGTTAGAAAGGTTTCATTTCTCGAAATTTTCAATTCAGATTTCGAATTAGCTACGTCATCAGGGTTACGGAAGACATACAAGATGGATTGATCAAGAAATGAATAGACAGGGAGAACTTAGAACAATTGCTAATTTAATTTATAATTTTGATCTGCATATTTTTTATATTACACATAAACACACACACACATATATATATATGTACACTGTGTAAAAAAATAAATAAATGGGACAGTTCTATATGTCCCGTTCTACTGGGCCGATTGACAAAATTAAACTAGCGTTTTTCATGTCTCGAAAGTGCGACTGATGTCATATATTAAATTTATATATAGCAATGTTCTAACGTAAGTGTTTTGGCACAAAATAAAACTTTTCCGAAATGACATGCCAATATTTTTTCCATGTTTTGATTCTACCACTGCCAAACTGCCAAGGTTTGTAAAAATCGCACGAGTAGTTTTTAAAAAATTAGCTGTCAAAAGTTTAGCTCCTCCATGTTAATTGAATTTGATACATATTTATTAATATCTCTTATTTGATTAAATTTACTTGATCGTTCTTCCAGAATTGAAATCTGGCTTAATCCAAATATAATTCGCACATTTTCGATGATTTATTTTTAAAATTTGTCTTTTTAAATAATTTCTATAAATGTTTCGAAAACATTTTTGTATTATAACCTATAAAATTTTTAACATTATTTTAAAGTATTTCAATGCACACTTGGAAAAAATTATATTTTTTATTCAAATTTCCTGAGATATACGGGAATTTACACATTGGCATAATTACATATTGGCGAAATTTGGCATATTCTTTACAAGCGATAATAACACCAAATTTGGTTTACGCACTTTGTTAAAATTGTTTGAAAGTAATGAACGCGACCTTTTTTCTGCTCGTACAAAATAAAAAAAAGGAAAGGAAAATAGGTTGCTATAAATTAAGAAGTTCGCGAAGGGAATTATTCTTGGCGAAAACTGAAAACAAAAATGTGCCAATATAAATTTTTTTACTTTCTCAGTAAAATTGCATAAAATTTTACAAAATTTAATGTTTAGGCATAATTTGAGTCGTAGAATCAAAATATGGAAAAACATTGGCATGTCATTTCAGAAAAAGTCCAATTTTGTATCAAAACACCTATATTAAAGGAATGCTATATATAAATCTAACAAATATTACCCTAAGTCTCGCTTTCGAGACATGAAAAGTGCAATTTGAATTTCGTCAATCGGCCGAGTAGAAAGAGAGATATAGAACTGTCCCCGCTTTTTTTTACACAGTGTACATACATACACGTATATGTATATGTATATACACTTTCGGTACAGCCGATTGCAATACGAAAGAAGGGCAGAGCTAGATGTTGTAGCAGTTCCATGTACAATAATCTAAATACTCGTATATTAATTTATACAGGAGTCTCATATACTCACATACAACAATTTCAACCTTCTACGGCTAATGGTTTCTGAGGTATTTGAGACATATCCATGCGTTTATTAGGTGGGAAAACTAGAATGCGAAATGATCGCTACATATTACAAAACATAACTCATAACTTAAATTATTTCGTGAAAATTTTCTTAATTAAATTAATTTAAATTAGGAAATAAAAGGCAGCATTATTGTGAGACCATAATAAATATGATAAATTGCTTTAAACTTTAAATACTTTCAAATATTTGCTTCTGGAATCCTGTCAAGAATGGATGGAGAAACGTCCTGCAATTGGATAGTTCTTCGACAAAACTTCTAAGAATTGAATTTGCATTTATTGTGAAACATTTTTAAATTAATGCAAAGCTTTGTATAAACATTTGAAGTCATTACGGTTTGCTTGAATAACTACAAGAACGTTTAAAGCATTCATATATTGTTATATGCATTGTTTGCCTTTTTAATAAACTCTAAATTTGCATAAGCTCTAAGTTTTAACGTTTAACTTGAATTGACCATCAGTTGGATGAAGTAATGGGAGTTAAGCTCCCTTTGCTCCGTACGTATTAAAAACTATGCTTTAAATATTCATCAGTTGAATAGCAAGAATGCATTTAAGGGAAACAGCAATGGAGGTCAGAAAATTCTCTGAGGAGATCTGATTAGTTTTAACGTTACAATGATTATCTGATTAGTTTTAACAATTATTATCTGATTAATCTTATTAGTTTTAACGTCACAATTATTATCTGAGTAGTTTTAACGTTGCAAGGAAGTAAAACTACTAAGTTTTACTACCTTGTACAAAGTCAAAACGGAGTACTGTAATCGGAAAAAATTTCGGGTATCATATTTCAAGGAAAATATCCATTTAACCGCTATCGAATGCAATATTTAATGTTTTTGCGTGACATCCGTACGTAAGGACAGAATAAAGGACACTTTCCCTCCAAAATTTATAAAACGGATTTAAAATGGATTTTGAACAGCTTTTTTCGTGGTGTCTGTGTGTGATGTTCGTGAGTTATGCCAGATACATACATACATATGTAGTACGTATATTTCTGGAATAACCCAAAAATGAGTAGCCTCAGAACGTTGAAATTTTGCATCTACGACTGCTATAACACGTAGATATGCACCTCTTATTTTGTTTGCAATCGGCCACATCAGAAGTATATGAATTTATGTACATATATCTCCACTCTGTTACTCGGCTCAGTCAGCTCAGTTTCTTAATTCGTATATGTTTGTAAATTGTGCCTTTTTTTGCTTTAAAAATAATTGAATTATGTTGTTCTTATCTTCCGGTTTAGGTTTTTATGCCTTTAGTTAACCTTCATGCTATAGTTGTAGAATTGTTAACAATTTAAAAGTTGTTTAAGTGCGGCTAAGCCATAATGTTTACATTTGAAACTTAGCAGAATAATGGATTTGTTGCCAATCTAAAGAAACTAAGTTTCGCGACACCAAAGTAACGACTTTTATTATTACGAATGTAGTTGTGGTTAATCCATTCTAGAATTTATTCGAGGAAATAAGTGTTTAAGAGTTACTTCGCAATTTTTAATATAGATATTTTGAAATTGTATGTATTTTTGCCTTGTCGCGAAGTGAGAACTGAATTAATTGAATGAGAAATACTGAATCGTGTGTGAAAAACTCTTTTTTTGCTTGTTTAATTTCTTTAACACGTCGTTTTAGATTTATTACAGTATTCGAACAGAGCATGTGGCAACGTTTAGGTAATTGTTCAGATAATATACATAATTTTTATGCATTCTGAGTTATAAAATAAATGACATATAACGTTGTTAAGTGAACCTAGTGCCAGAGTGTCGCTATGGTAAACAAATATAGTGAATTTTAAAGAGTGCATTTATTCTGTTATGGTTTATGCTCTATTAATGAAGTAGATTCAATTCAAGTCAATAAGTTTAAATGAAATGCAAGAGAAAATGCTTATAATTTAATATTCCGTAAGAGGAAGTGATGTGGTGTATACATCAGATTTTTATTATATCTCCTTATTTGTGTATTTAATTTTATAATTGAAAATGTTTTTTGATAAAAATGCATTTGGGAATATTGTTCAAAATCGCGCTTTTCTGAACAAAATTCCAAATTGATTTTTTAAAAGATTTATTAAAAATATAACTATTAATTGACAGCTCAAAAATGTGGAATTCTTCCGCACATTTTATTGAGAATAAACCGTGAGTTTACATTCAACGAATTATATTGTGAAATAAAAATATATTTATGGTTCTAAAAGCGCAATTATCAGGTGTAGGTTTTTCTGGGTATAACTTCAGTAATACTGTGTATATAACTACAATTTAAGTTCTTTCCAGAATATCCATTTTGATAATATAAATAAAGATTGCAGATATAGAATTTTTTTCTTAAATACAAATTTTTTTTCAGTGATATACGGAAAGTGAGAAAGAGATATAAAATCAGTTTCAATATATGCAATGCTTTTTCAAATTCTTGCGAAACAGATGAAAGAAAATATGCTTTTGCAAATATTTAACACTGGAGCATTTATTTAATAGTTTGCTAGTTAAAAAAATCTCTATCGCAATTCTATATTATTAATAGTTACAGAATAAATGGCATAAAAATTCTTTGCATTTGTCTCAAAGGATAAACACCGGTTGAAAGAAATCAAAGGGTTGTACCATTAAATTACGTAATAAAAAGTACGCATTTAAGTAAACTCGATAATTCTCTTTATTTTTATAAAACTAATTCCATAGGAAAAGTAAATTTATTCACATTATCATTTTCTGCAACGTTCGAAATCACATTTTGGTAAATTTCCTTCACTTAAATGTTGATTTTCAAGCCTTATTTTTTACTAGTAGATGGCAGACATCTTTATTAAGTTGCATTTATTAAGGTTAGCTTTCCAAAGCCCTTAGCAAAAAATCTGATGTTCACGCCACTTGATTTTCTTGTATAGAATATTAAATTATACGCATATTGCATTTAAACTTATTTCCTCAGATTTCATTAGACATAATTTCTCATTCAATTAATTCAGTTCTTACTTCGCGACAAGGCAAAAATACCTAAAAACTCAAAATACCTATACTAAAAATTGATAACGATATAGAAAAACGTGAAACACCAAATACAGTTAAAACAATTAAAAAAGTGTGTTCACAATTAAAATTACAGTTTCTACGACAAAACAAGAAATTTACTTTTGCTCTCACTCGGCAAAAACACACCGAAGGCGTAGAAACTGACTTATCGTTCTGTCGACGCCGAGTTAATGTTTGGGATAATTTAATAACTTAAATGATAATACCAGAATGGATTAACGGCAGTTTAATTCGCAATAATAAAAGAAGACGTTACTTTGTTGCCGCGACGCTTAGTTTCTCTAGATTGGCAACAAATCCACTATTCTGCTAAGTTACAAATGTAAACAATATGGCGGCTATGGCCCGAAAACTTAGGCTTAGCAGCCCTTAAACAACTTTTAAATTGTTGACAATTCTACAATTATAACATGCAGGTTAACTAAAGGCATGAAAACCTTAAGCGGAAGCTAAGAACAACATAATTCAATGATTTTTAAAGCAAAACTGGCACAATTTACAAGCATATAAGAATAAAGAAACTGAGCTCACTGAGGCGATAACAAAGGGAATATATATATATATATATATATATATTCATATAAGTTTGTTGCTGCCGATTGCAACCAAAATGGAATGTTCACATCTACGTGCTATAGCAGTTCTATATACAAAATTTCAACGTTCTGACGCTACTCGTTTTTGAGTTATGCGAGATACATACCTACCTACGTACGTGCGTTCAGACGCCACGAAAAAGCTCTTCTGAATCCATTTTAAATCAGGTTTATATTTCGTTTGGGGAAAAAAGAGTCCTTTATTCTGTCTTGATGTATAGATGTCACGTACGTGTGTACGCATGTATGTATCTGTTTCGCATACGCATAAACGATTAGCCTCAGGATGTTGAAAATTTGTTTATAGGACTGGTATGATATGCACTTGATGCACCTCCAATTTTGGTTCTAATCGGCCGCACCAAAAGTATACAAATATATATATATCTATATATCGATATAGATATATATATGCACATAGTTTGTTACTCGGCTGGCTGAGCTCAGCTTTTTTTAATTGCTTGTAAGAAGTAAAGGAAATATTGTAATCGCGAAAATTTTCTAGTATCATATTTCAAAGAAAATATCCATTTTGACTGCTATTGAAAGAAATTTGACTATGTGTTTGCGTGACATCTGTACGAAAGGACAGACTAAAGTACTCTGTTTCTCTAAACGGGTTGCAAAATGTATTTAAAATGGAATCAGAAGAGATTTTTTTTGTGACGTATGTACGTACGTATATACGCATGTATATGTCAAAATTTAAAAAGGAGTAACCTGAAAACGTTGAAACTTTGTATATAGAACTGCTATAACAGCTAGTTGTGAAACTCCCTTTTTATTTGCAATCGGCTGCGCCAAATGTATATATATATATATATATGCCCATTGTGTTACTCGGCTCCGTTAGCTGAGTTTCTTTATTTTCATATAATTCTTTTTATTCTTATGTTATAACATGTAAATGTGCACCTCCTATTTTGGTTGCAGTCATCCTCACGAAAAGTATATAAATATATGTATGATTATGTGAATGATATCTACTCTGTTAGTCAGCTCATTGAGCTTAGTTTTCTTATTCTTATATGTTGGTAGATTGCGCATTTTTTGCTTTAAAAAGGATTGAATTATGTTGTTCTTATTCTTCGGGTTAATGTTTTTATGCCTTTAGTAAGTCTGCATGCAAGATTTGTAGAATTATCAACAATTTAAAAGTTGTTTCAGTGCGTTTAAGCCTAATCATTTTTCTCATGGCTGATGTATTTGTATACATTTGAAACTTAAGAGACTATTGGATTTGTTGCCAATCTAGAGAAGCTAAGCTTCGGAACAACAATGGTAACGCCTTCTTTTATTATTGCAAATTAAATCATGCTTACTCCATTATGCAGTTTATTCGAGGAAATAAGTTTTTAAGATTTACTTCGTAATTTTTAATATAGCTATTTCGAAATTTTATGTATTTTTGCCTTGTCGCGAAGTGAAAACTGACTTAATTGAATAAAAAATGCGGAATCGTCTGTGAGAAACTCTTTTTTTTTTTGTTTGTTTAATTTCTTTTACACATCGTTTTAGATTTATTACAGAATTCAAACGGAGCATGTGGCAACGTTTAGGTAATTGTTGAGCCGTACGTCAAGTCGGGGTGCTATTTTGGCGAAATTTTTAATTTTACTCTGGCATGTTCCTTTCCATTATACCTACACTTGCATATCGTATTTAATACAATGTGGCATACTGTGTGCAAAGTAATTTTCAATGCACAATTATGCATATTTAGCACATTTAAATTAATAAATAATCTATTATTAACCTTTACTATTTACATTACTAGGTGGTATTTATTTTAAAAACGAAAAAAATATGTATAATGATTTTAATATATCCAGTTAATGTAACTTTGCACTTCAATCAGTCATTAATAATAAGAGAAAAGAAAATAGCGTTTTTCTTATATCTCAATTATTTTTTTAATTAACAGAAATTTGAGAAAAAAAATTATATAACTCATGCTTTGCTAACTAGTAACACCCCTCTGCGCAGAAAATAAAAAATATTTTATTTCGGGCAACGGCTACACATTTCTTTTAGATTGACCAGTTTATTTACTAAATTTGAATGACAATATATTGTTTTTTTCCCGAGTAAAAGCCTACTTCTTCTATATCGCCGAGGTTTCGAATTAAAGTCGAAAAATAAATACCTTATGCTTTGCCGAGTGGCAACATCTTACCTTTAAATCACTTAGAACGTTAATCAAAATACCGTCACGAATTTTGTACATAGATGATTTTTGTGTAATTATATGTGGAATTAATTAATTTTTCTATGTAATGTAACATGAAATATTTAGAGAGATAAGCTATGCCGTAAAAGTAAGAAACTAGGGCAAGTCTATTTAACATTAAGTAAATGGTAATTTGTCGAGATATCGTCAAGCTGGCTAGTTATTTTTGTACCCAAATTTCTTGAGGAATCGCAAAAAAGTCGCCAAACTTGGCGACTATTTGATGACATTTTTGTCCGGTCCCTGTATCACTACAATAGTTATTGTAATTGAATAAATGTAACTGATTAGTGTATTAGCTGTAACCTTAATTCAACCCACATATTGTCTTCTAATAATTTCGAGAAGCGGAAAGTACTAGAAATATCTCGGCGGCCGGGTGGAAACTAAATAACACTGAGACAGCATATTTTCTGAGTTGTTGTTGTTGGCTGTTAGCTCAGCCTGAGTTCCGAGTACTATCTGCGGCTTAGCTTCGCTTTTTAGCTGCGCTTTGCGCTGCGTTGTGATTAGCGTTTATAGTAGTTTGAAGTATCTGCACTGATTGTACTTTGTGGTACTGTGAGGATTTATAAGAGTATTTTTGAAGAGCGTTTCAGAGCTGTGAAGTGTTTCTTTCGATAAAATAAATTTTGTCAATCTATCATTGGACCTGGGTGCATTCAATTTTTACAAAACCCCACGCACGCAACAATACTATCAAATTCGCACAAGATGTAAAATAAATAAAAAAATATTGGAAAATCAAATTTCGGGCTTCGACGTGCCCATGTTCGGGTATAGTACTGTGTGCATCAAAAATCTGGTAGCCCTAGGTGCAGTATTTTCTACGGTGGGAGGAACGGACTTACAGTACATGAAGCTTCTTCATTATTTAATTACAAAGTTTACAGAAAGGCAGTTATTAATGAATGCTTCCCATGGTTGTAGTAGTCAGTTTAATATTAGTTTAAAGAAAACTCCAGCACCAGTCTAGGAAAATTATTACGTTGTATTAACAATTCCTCAGACTATTTTCTATCACGGTAAAAATTAAATGTTTCCTTAAGCTTCCCGTATGATAAAAGTAAGAGCTGCGAGATTAAAGCAAAATTTTACTGAGTATTTTTAACATGAATATTAAAAGTATAGCTGAGTCAAAAAAAAAAGAATAAAAGAGGAAGTTTAAAAAATTGTGTCTTTAACTTGCGCTGAACCAAAAAATAGAAGACAGGTTAAATGTTAAGGTTAAAGTGCATAAATCGCATAATGCTCCAGTGCTGGTTATTTGAAAATAAATTTTGTTTTCGCATTAAATAAAGAACGGCACTACGGAAATAGCAGGACTTGGCAGGTGAAAAGACTTTCCCCAAGGCTCTTTTTTTTTGAGTGACATGTGTTTCAGGAAGTCGTTGCATTTGCCTGTTAAAAAGTTTTTGCTGCAAGATTTAATTACTGAGGAGCTGCCTGTGGAATGTTTGTCCTTAAACACTCCAAGTGGAAGATTTAATCTTCGTTTAAGAATTAGACAGACTTTAATTCACAAATTCGTTGATGTCTCTTTAAATAATCACCCCAGATAATCACTATAGATATTAATAATTTATTATCATATTTTTTGACAGACAGCAGATTAACTAGCTAGAAATACATACGTGAGAAAGCAGATATTAAGCAATTCTTCCTTTAGCGTGCGCAGTTTATAGAAGTTCCTCCTTCGGAATATCGTCAGCTCCTGAATTCACTTGCAAAATAAACTGGGATTCGTAATTCAGTTAACATTAAATCTCCTGGTTGATTCAGCACTCCTAAAAGCTTCTCGAAGATTTAGTAGTAGGACTTCCAATTTGCGTTTACCAGAATATTACAAAAAAATCGCCAGTTTTATCCGAAATCGTCAATATCGTCAATTTGTTGAAACAATTTGTCGCCAACAACCGTCAGGAACGAATTGGCCCATATCTTGCTTTCTAGTTGAGCTATTTTTACAACTCAAATATTTTTGCACTCAGAATTCATCTATTTACAATTAATTCTACACCAGGGTAATTTTGATTTGGTTTATTTGATTACGGGAAAGCACGCTAGGACTATCTGTCTAAGGGCAGGGATGCCTTCTTGGAGGACTTTCTAAGCAATTCTATATGAGAAATAAGCACCAAATACAAAACACGAGATCACAAATTTGATTAAATACGAACTAAACCCTAAAACTATCATCCTAAAAGCAATACTTAAATAAATGGAGCAACACACAGCACTACAAGAGTAAAGAAAAAAATAACAGTGCAAACAAAAGGTTTGGTTCCCCGCCTAACCGGTTATTATACGGGCGCAGCCCCGACCCCCCTAGCCGACAATATCAGCCATATGGTCTAAAAGAGGGAAGGCCCATATAACACAAAAACGAGGCATCCAGCAAGCCGGCCGTGCCCACAAAAAACAACAAAAAGAACAAATATAATTTAATATAGAAAAAGCCCCCGAGAAACCAGGCCAGGGCCCCGAGTAACAAAAAAGGTTAAAAAGGAAACATAACAAACCAAAATATTCAAGCAAAAATGGTTGCAATCCAAATTAACTTTTATTCCACAATCATTCCAAAATAACTAAATAAAAATAATATAAAATTAAAGGTTAGAAAACTAAAAAATAACACATGACATAACCCATACATACAAACATATAACTACTCAAAAGAAAAATAAACCTACCGCCTAACCGGTATAGTGGTTAGCGTCGCTGACTGCCATATTGAAGTGCTTGGGTTCGAATACCTGAGAAGGCATGGATGTTTGTAAATGTATAGTGTCGGTGCATCATGGCAGTACTCTAAATATGCGGCAGGCCGAAAATCTTCTCGTGTGGTTTGATGGAAGGGAAGAGGGGTGGGAGGCCTTCGGATCCGTCCCCTCGGTGTTCTCTCCATCAAAATTGGGGGTGGAACTGAGCCAAATCGCACCGTCACTTGTTAAGTGCTTGAGACTGTTGCCAACGGCAGGCGTAAATTTGCGCTCCTTGCCACGAGGAATTTTGTGGGGTTGGGCTGACTGCGTCAGACAAGTGAGCATAAGTAACAACAACAACAAAGGTTTGGTTAATTACGAAATGCCCTCAAGGACTATCTGCCTAAGGGAAGGGATGCGTTCGTCGAGTACTTTGTAAGGGGAACTAGCTAGTATGCACGTTGAACATGGGGAAAACCACCGAAAACGTCCTTGCAGCTGGCTCGTTTGCGGGATTCGAGCCTCGGAAGGAACTACCAGTGTTCAGCGATTTGTTATCGCTCTGCCAGTGGTGGGCCAGCAATCAAAAGGATCTAAATGTTGGAAACATCACTTTCAAAATGGTACAAAGAAATTTAACATATTGCTGGAATTTCTTCAAGTATTTGAATCCGTTTGATTTTACTGTTCTTTTTTTCATTGTCGTATCATTATATTTTATTTTATACGTTTACTTCCTTGTCCAAAGTAAAGGAAGTGTTTGAATCCGAAAATTTTGGATATAATATTTCAAAAGAAATATGCATTTTGATCGTTTCCGAATGCATTCGGACGATTATTTTGCTTGACTTTCTGTACGTGCAGATAGGATAAAGAAATTGTTTTTCCAAGACGGTTTGTAAAATGGATTTAAAAGGGATTCAAAAAGGATTTGCTCTTGACGTTTGTACGTACGCACGTATGTGTGCATCTGGAATAACTCAAAAATGAGTAAGCGTAGAACGTTGAAATTGTATAACAGACTGTTATAAGATCCAGTTGTCCATTTCCGTTTTTTATTGCAATCGTGTGTGTATATATATATATATATATATACACGATTGCAATACACACATATATATACACAGTCCAGTCACATTAATGTGACCATCTGTCAAAAGCCAGAATAACCACCTTTCGCAGAGCGGACTGCTGCGAGACGTGCAGGAAGAGAGTCACATAGGTCCCTGAAGGTGTTCTCTGGGATGTTGAGCCATGCCGACTCTAATGCCGTGGCCAGCTGCGCTAGATTACGCGGTTGAGGATCCATGGCGCGAACAACTCGATCGAGATGGTCCCACAGATGCTCGATTGGGTTTAAGTCAGGTGAGTTTGCTGGCCAGGGGAGGACGGTAAACTCATCCTGGTGCTCTTCGAACCACGCACGTACACTGGCAGCTGTATGGCACCTCGCATTGTCCTGCTGGAAGATGCCATCATCCTGAGGAAAAACAATGCGCATGTAGGGGTGAACATGGTCCGCAAGGACAGATGCGTACTTGTATTGATCCATTGTGCCTTCCACAATGATCAGTGAACCTAGAGAATGCCAGGAAAACATTCCCCAGACCATAATGCTCCCGCCTCCAGCTTGGACCGTTCCGGCAATGGTTGCAGGGTGGTTCCTTTCAGAGGTTTCACGCCTTATACGCCAACGTCCATCTGTCCGATGGAGCATAAAACGCGATTCATCCGAAAACGCAACCTGTCGCCACTCAGTGGACGTCCAGCTGCTGTACTGGCGTGCAAATTCTAGCCTTCGCCGTCGATGAACAGCAGTCAGCATAGGTGCACGAACCAGGCGTCTGCTTCGGAGGCCCAGACGCAGCAATGTTCGCTGAATAGTACTTTGGGAGACACTTTTGGTAGCCCCTTGGTTCATTTTGGTGGTCAGTTGCTCAACGGTAGCCCGTCTATCTGCCCGAACGCATCTCCGCAACCGTCGTTCGCCTCTGTCATCTATGGCCCGTGGTGCACCACATTTGCCACGTCGCTGATTTTGGACAGTCCCATTTTGCCATGCACGGTACACTTTTACCACGGCGGCACGCGAACAGTTCACAAACTCAGGCGTTTCGGAAATGCTTCCACCCTTGGCCCGAAAGCCAATGATCATGCCCTTTTGGAAGTCGGATAAATCGCTTCGTTTCTGCATTACGCCAACGATTGAAATGTTTTCCGAAGCCCTCACACACCCTTTATATACGCTCAACTGCACTGTGCTGCCACCTGCCTTCTGTGATTGGTTATTTAACTCTGACATGGAAAGTACGTGGTGGTCACATTAATGTGACTGGACTGTGTATATATATATACACGTTTGGTTCTGCCGACTGCAGTAAGGGGCTGAATGTATATATACACATTCAGCCCCTTACTGCAGTCGTCTTCTGCCCCTTACTGCAGTAAAGGGCTGAATGTATATATATACATTCAGCCCTTTACTTGGTTTGAAGGTCCGTATCAAGCCTTCAATTTGGCAGACGTTGGTCATAGTCATATACTCGCAGATACAGAAGTGTATTAAATGACGAATATATTCGTCTTTTGGCAATATAAAAAAAGAAGTATAATTTCGAATGCGGTCTCCCGGTTTCTATACTTATAATTAGAAAAGTTGTGTACTCATTATGAAAAAATAAAATTAGAAGAAGTTTGATTCGCGTACGACAAAACATGATAGGGATATTTAATTTCACAATTTGCAACTTTTGGTGTCATTTTCGACTTGCCTTCAAAATTCATTTAATTGCGTTAGAATAATTCGAGGAAACGTGGTCTCAATTTTAGCTGCATGGAAGTCAAAAGTTCTGTGTTTTATATTTTATAATAAGCAGAAAACGTTTCCTTAAGATAACTGTAGTGTCGAAAACGCAGTACACAATTTTACTTTTTTAACTTTCATAAAAATGATTTTTACTTTTTGTACGAAGTAAAGGAAGTACTGTAATAACGAATAATTTCCAGCATCATATTTCAATGAAAATATCCTTTTAGACTGCTTCTGAATCCAATTTGACTATATTTTTGGACGAGGTCTGTTCATACGTGCAGGCCAGTGGCAAGTGCTGACATAATGTGAGTAAGGACCAATGTGCTCTGTAATTCAAAGTGAAGAATTTGATGCACTAAACCAGTGACCAGGCACTAAACTGAATTTCAAATTCAAGAAGTTCTTTCACTGCACATGTGTCGGAGTTGTAATGTATTCCCTCCTCACCTGGTACTGGCTGGAAACTGTCCCTGTGAAGGGGGGCGCCTCTGTCAACCATTTGGAGAAATGTTGAGTTTCTAGTAGGCTGGAAGGGCCATCTCTGAAAAATCTGACAGAGTAATTATAAGTTCCTTCTTGCCATAGGTAAGACTGGCCGGGTTACAATAAGTGTAGCCTGATTCGTTTGACTCGATTACTTTATTGATTTGACAGTGTGAACTCTCTGGGTTGTCACAACAAACTTCTGACACGACGTGATGCATAACACAGAGCCTCCACGTCAAATTGCGATAAACTTTCAGCGGTAGCCAACGAAGAAAGACGTTCGACTAGCATAAGTAAGTGGCAGCTTCGATTTATCGTGAACTTCTGTGTCAAATCCAAGTCTTGGCTCCCCCATCGGTAAGACAGGCCGGGTTATAATAAGCGTAATCTGATTCTTTGATTCAAATATGTTGTCATTTGACAGTGTGAACCCTCTGGGTTTTTATGGCACATTCCTAGACGACGTGATGCGTAAGAGACTGTTCGCCAAACTAGGACAAGCCGTCAGCAGTAGCCACCAATGTAGCACGTTCCACTTGCCCAAGTAAGTGGCAACTTCGGTTTACTGAGAGCTTCTGTATCAAATTTAAATCTCCTTTAGCCTTTGAGTGAGACGAGCCAGGTTATAGAAGTGTAATCTGCTTGTGGCACAACGATCTTCTGCGCCAGAGACTTTGGCAATCTGGTTGGTAGGAGGGAAACGGTCTTAGTACCTTTATCAGCTAGTAAATCCCGCTTGGGAAGACATCCGCTTTAGGACTGGATCTTTAGACATCTCCGCCAGAGGCACTACCGTCTTCAAACACCGTATTGGCGCTGTAATGAGCGCAGCCATCAGTTTTCGAAATGGAGCAATAGCTAATGGCTATATGTATGCCAATACTATGCATGGATATGTACCCTAATACTATTTCATTCCAATGAGGATCAGCTCTGGTCGGAGAGGGCGGAATATCGTGGTTGGCTGCACTTTTCCCAAGAGAATGTAGGGAGATTTTGTAAGTTTCAAGTTCCGTTGCACAGTTTGGTGAGATGGGCCGAATAGCTGTAGTGCAACCTGTTTAAACGATGAAAATGCACTGTAACTCATTAGGGTCCGAGTGGTGGTCTTAGGCCATGTTTATCCTTCCTGCAGTTCGGAATGCTACTGACTATGCGGTATACCCTGGCAGACTATTGATACCTCAGACCAACTGATAAATCTGAATTAAAATGCTAAGGGAAACAGTATCTAATAAGTTAAGTCTTGATCTTAGATTATAAACGTATCCTACATCATAAAATGTCAAAAGCGCCTTAGAACTAGCGTTGATTCTGGAAGGAGTACCGTATGTCCGTATTCTTTGCATATAAGTACTCATTCCTGGAAACTTCATTCCAAGGTTGTGCTCGTTGGATACGTACACTCATTCCTGGACGTCGCCATCGAATCTAATGTGAACAATGAGGATGATCTGTTAGCCTTAAAATGTTGAAATTTTGTATATGGGATTACTATGGCATTTCCCTTTTTATTGCATTTGGCAGTATCAAAAGTATATATATATATACCCAACACCTTACTCGGGCCTTACATTTTTGCAGTCCCTGGACTTGGTCATATACTTCCAATTAGAGATATGTTTGAAATGACAAAAATATTCATGTTTTGGCAATGCCAAATTTAAAGGAAAATAATCTTGGAAAAATAACGAAAACTAATTTTTAATTTGGTCTCCCGGTTATTATTCTTATATTTTGAAAGGTTTTACTTGCTATGAGAAAAAAGATTGCTGAAATTTGACTCCCATATGACACATTTGACCGGGGTATTTAATTTCAAAATTTGCAGTTTTTGACTTCGTTTGTAACTTGATTTCAGATATCGGTTTATTAGGTTAGAATAATTCGAGGAAATAAGTTTAAATGAAGCGCAGCATAAAATATGTATAATTTAGTAGGCCTTACAAGGAAGTCATGTAGCGTCCACATCAGATACTTTTTGCAGTCATATAACAATTAAAACTGCTTTTTGGAAGTTTTGAAACAAAGAAAATTACTGGTTCCGGTGTTTAGTTCCTTCATAAATAGTATTGAGACTTATGTTTGTGCATTATAATGGCGAGAGATAAAACTGTTTCACAGTGGTAGTTTCATCTAGATTAATCTAGGTTAAGTGAATAGCTGTCTGAATTTCTATAATTATTTCAAATGCAGGTAATTTCGTTCAGAAAGTGCTTCCATGGAGCTTTCCCTTCCATTAAGCAATTAACTCTGCAGTGCTTTTTCGCAATGGAAACTTAAACTACCAAGGCCGGACTATTGTCTGCCCTTTCATATGAGGTAGCGGTGGTCTCCTATTAGGTGCCTTCACAATAAAATGGCTACCACGACAATTTTAATAATAAAATGGCTACCACTTCTGGCATTAGTGGCCAATGCTGTTATAGGCCAGTACCCGCCACTGGGATAAAAAAGACTCCAAAACGTCATCAAATTACCCCAAACTCTTTGAATATCCAAACATTTATTGCATAAAATAATAGAAAATTCTGTTATTGTTACTTAGCTTATTTGTCTGGCAGTAACTTTAAAAGAAGCTCACGAAATTCATCGTAGCAAGAAATTAAGATTTAGTTTGCATTAGCAAGAACCTTGAGTGCCATATGGGTGAGAATACGACTTTGCTCAGTTTCGCCCCCAGTTTTGATAGACAGCACTCCGGGGGGACGGGTCCAAGGGTCTCCCACCCTTTTTGCCCTAACAACAACCACTTGATGTGACTTTCGGCTGGGCGCATATTTAGAATGCTCCCACGGCGCACAGGCATTCTGCATATATCTATGCCTTCTCCGGAATTCGAGCTCGGGCCCTTAGTTAGCGTTG
This sequence comes from Stegodyphus mimosarum, assembly GCA_000611955.2. Taxonomy (NCBI): domain Eukaryota; kingdom Metazoa; phylum Arthropoda; class Arachnida; order Araneae; family Eresidae; genus Stegodyphus; species Stegodyphus mimosarum. The sequence goes on along the minus strand of KK120706.1, from coordinate 42,684 downwards.
CTAACCACTATCCCGGTTGGGCGGCGTACAAAGTTCTTTAAATGTGAACGTCTTTTGATTATGTTTGATTTTAATGAAAAGAGTTACTTAAACGAACGTTTATTATCTAAAAGCTAAATTCGAAATAAAAACTGACATTTGATCGTTTTCTGTTCGAAAGTATAAATATTTAAGCCAGCTGAATTTTACTCAAACATATTTATTAAGATAAGAAGAGAACGTGGACTTAATTAAATGAAAGCACTGTATTCTTAGCTTTAACAGTACTTATTATGCTGTTTTTTAATTTTTCAATTTAGTTGACTATTTAGTTCTAAATAAGTTATATTTTTACATTAATTTAATTGATATTTGATTTTTTATTTACACATAGTATAACTGTGTGATTTAAAAAATTATTATCAAAATTTATTTCAGAGAAATAAGAATTCTTTTTAAAATTAAGACTTTAATTAAATAAAATACTTGAATTATTTAATAAATGCTTTGTCATAGTCAAGATAATTAAAATTTGTTAAGTTCGAAACCATTCAGGATTTACAAATGGAACTTCGGAAAAACATGCTTCAGAACTGAATTGAAAAACTGTGATGTCAAAATGGCAAAATTCAAAACGATATTTTTCGTAGGCATGGTTCACTATGAATAAAACGTATTTGTTTATGAATTTAGAAATGCCATTTAGAGTTTTGTTAAAAGATGCTTGGCTAATGAAAAAAGGAATAAAAAATGTCACTTGAAAATCGCCACATACTTCTCAAGAGTACGATTGTTTAAAAATGAATCTGTGAGTTTTAAAACTGTACGTTAATAGAAAACCAAACAATCTGATGTGGACACCACATGACACAAAATCCGTTATCTGGCTGTTCAAACGGTTGACGGCATTTTTCGGATAATTATTCGTAATTAACAATGTGTCTTCTTTTGATGATGATATCTGATGAAAGGTATTCAATTTTTAATACATTGATTCAAATACCTGGAGTCAGATTTTGGTTATTTGACTCTTCCACGGCATACGTAGGCTCCCTACATAAGGAAAGAAACTTATTCGTGGAAGATGTTTAAAGGAAAATTTAGTCGTATTTATGTTATACTCGAGGAAACCTCACGCAGCATCCCGTTGACCCGGTTTGACTCCGTGTCAATGATATTCAGTTGTCTTAATAGGCATTAACGGGGCTGTAATATATATATAATCATATACAGATTATGGAAAGCAAAAAAATAGCTTAGATACTTTGGTCTGTATGATCCATATCATTAGTCTCTGTCTACCACAAGGGTATATTCCGAAGTTTTCCGAAAGAATATCTACAACTGTCTCTTACCACAGGAACAAGCCCGGACTCATTTCTTGTAAGGGTGGCTTGAAGAAATACGTTTAAATCTTTCAACTGAATAAAGAATTGGCAAAATGCATTTTGCAATTCTTGTTTTAAATTAAATCTCGTTGTAACATTATTTTGTCTTTCCAGTATCCATCCTAAAATAAATATCAATGAAACATTTACGAGACTCACCCCTACTTAAAATGTATAAGGTCTGTTACTATAGCGACAGCTTCCATTTAGACATACTGGCGAGAGAAGGTTTCGTAATTGACAGACAAGACTTTTTTGTGGTGCTTCTTATTTAGGCTTTCACCTAAAAGATCTGGGAACCCTGAAAGATAATACTTAGTTCCATCCCTCAAGTTAGGATCAAAAATAAAATAAGATTGAACGTCTATGAAGAATTTTCTCGCAATTCCGGATGCGGCTAATTGCTTACAAATTTTAAGGCAATTTTTCTGCTTAAATTTATTGATTTTTCGGTACACAGGTATTAACGCAACCACCTTGGCGAAATCTGACGTTTTCACATGTATGTACGAAGTAAAGGGAGTATTGTAAACACGAAAAATTTCGAGTATCATATTTCAACGAAAATATCCATCTTGAGAGCTATCGAATGCAGTTTAACGATGTTTTTGCGTTACATTTGTACGTAAAGATAGAACAAAGGACTCTGTTTCTCCAAAAGAATTATAAAACTCATTTAAAATTAATTCAGAAAAGATTTTTTCGTGGCGTATATATGTATTTATCTCGCATAACTCAAAAACGAGTAACCTCAGAACATTGCAATTTTGTATATAAAACTTCTATAACACGTAGTTGTACACCTTCCTTTTTGGCTGGAATCGGCCGCACCAAAAGTGTGTATATATATATATATATATACTTAATCTGTTATTCGGCTTCATGAGTTCAGTTTTTTACTTTTAAGTAAAAAGGAAGCATTGCAATTGTGAAACTTTTTGAGTATCATATTTCATCGAAAATATCCATTCTGAACGCTATCAAATGCAATGTAACGACGTTTTTCCTTGATATCTGAACGTAAGGACAAAATAAAAGACTCTTCTTCCCCAATTAGAAAACTGATTTAGAATGGATTCTGAAGGGACTTTTTTGAGATGTCTGTGCATGCATATGTACGTAAATATGTATGTATCTAGCATAACTCAAAAACAAGCAGCCTCAGAACATTGCCATTTTGCATATAGGACTGCAATAACATGCAGATGTACATCTTCTATTTTGGTTGCAATCGGCCGAACCAAAAGTATACAAATGTATGTATATAAATATTCACTCTGTTATTCGGCTTAGTGAACTCAGTTTTTTTATTCTGATATGTTGTTAAATTGTGCATTTTTACTTTAAAAATGATTAAATTATGTTGTTCTTATCTTTCGATTAAGGTTTTTATGCCTTTAGTAAATCTGGATGCAAGATTTGTAGGTTTATCAACAATTTAAAAGTTGTTTAAGTGCTGCTAAGCCCAATCATTTTTCATATGGCAGCCATATTTGTTTACATCTGAAACTGAGGAGAATAGTGGATTTGTTGGCAATCGAGAAAAACTAAGCTTCTTTTATTATTGCGAATTAAATTGTGCTTAATCCCTTCTGGAATTTATTCGAGGAAATAAGTGTTTAAGATTTACTTCGTAATTTTTAATATATATATTTTGAGTTTTTATGTATTTTTGCCTTGTCGCGAAGTGAGATCTGAATTAATTGAATGAGAAATACTGAATCGTCTGTGAAAAATTGTTTCTTTTTTGTTTGCTTAATTTCTTTTATACATCGATTTAGATTTATTATAGTATTCGAACAGAACATGTGACAAAGATTAGGTAATTCTTCGGGATGATATAGTGCACAATTTTTGTGCATTGTGAGTTATAAAATGAATGAGGTGTCACACTTTGTTTCGTGTTTGGCAATAAAAAAATTTGTAATGAGTTGGGTGTTGCTTGGAAAGAATGAACTGATTTCATTTATACCGAAATGTTTTTATACGTTTGCTTTTCAGGTGCACATGGATCTTGTACAATTTGCTTTAGCCGCAGCTCGCTGATCTGGCGGGCTTGCCCGCTAGTAAGATTATAAAAGTTTAATAATTTGTATAAAGCTTTACTGAGAGAAAAGTTTAGAAAATAGTATTTGTACGAAAGCAAATGTCTCACTATAAATTCAATAAAACAAATCAAAAGTAAACATTGGAATCTCTTTCTTGCAGTCAAAAAATGAAATGAATGTCTATTAGAAACAGAAAAAGTAAACTCAAATAAATAATACGGGATAGTCAAAACCTAAATCTTTGCAAATGGCTCAGCTTAGTTTGCCCTTCCTACATACGGGCAAATTAAGCTGAGCAATAAAGTGTTAGCCGTATGTTGTACGGCCAGTTAAGAGGTTAAGCATAGCAAAGCTGTTAAGCGGTTAAAAAACAAATTAGATTCTTTTGGAATATCATTTATTAAAGTGTACCATTTTGCTCTTAAAAACTTCTTTTAACCCAAGTATCATTTTGTAAGAAGCTCTAGCGTAAATTAAAGCTGCTATTGTTTCGAAGGAAACGAATTGCTGACTATAACGGCTATTTGAGTTTGCTATTTATATGTTTTAGCTCATGCTTATCTTATCCGAGAACTCTCTAATTATTATTTATTTTAAAATTGCTAAAAATATGAATAATATTCCAGGTAAGCGAAAAATAACTTCATAGACGTTATATAAAAAATAGGATTTAAAGTATCATCAGAAACAGCAGTTTTTTGAATTTTAAATTTCTGCTGAATTATCGTCTGAAATTGCACTTTTATTGAGCCAAATGAAAGTTAGTCTTACGTACTGTTTTCATTTGTTTAATCTGCAAGTCTTTTCGGTTTATCGACGCAGTTTACTTGATATAATATTGTAGGCGTTTAAAAAAATATTCAAAGTTTATTAGAGACGTGAATAACAGAGTATTCTTACAGCATTATACTGAAAGTAATACTCCGGATACTGGTTTTTTGAAGTGAGTTTCAGATCATAATTTATATTTAGTTCTTATTTCTAGAGGATACTAAAACGTTTATTCCATATAAATACTTTTTTCATCTAATAATCATAGATATATGAAAACGCATTTTCGAATTTTGAATGTTATGAAGCAATTTCAATCGTTTGCAAAATCTCATTTTATGCTTCAATTTGCGTTTGAAAGTTCTTCAAGTACACAGCATGAGATTTTCGAGTAGTTTCAATTGCTGGAATAGGTCTATCTATTATATAGAAAGGAAAAATTTAAAGCTCAAAGAATAATTTCTGCTTTCATATGTTGATATTTAAAGAACGTTCTGTAGAATACGTTCATTTGAATTTTAGGTGCTTGACAAAAATCGCTAATTTTTACTTCCTTGTACGAAGTAAAAAGGAAGTATTGTAATCGCTAAAAATTTCGGGTACCATATTTCAACGAAAATATCCATTTAATCGCTATCGAATGCAATTTAATGTTTTTGCGTAACATACGTGAGTAATGACAGAATAAAGAACACTTTCCCGCTAAAATTTTTAAAATGGATTCTGAAGAGAATTTTTCATCACATCTATACGTGACGTTCGTGGCGTTTGTGAGTTATGCCCGATACATACATACTTATGTATACTTACGTATATATACTTATATATACTTACGTATGTATATATATGGCATACCTCAAAAACGAATAGCCACAGAACGTTGAAATTTTGTATATACGTCTGCTATAACACGCACATATGCACCTCCTACTTTGGTTGGAATCGGCCGCACCAGAAGTATATAAATTTATGTATATATATATATCCACTCTGTTACTCGGCTCAGTCAGCTCAGTTTCTGAATCCGTATATGTTTGTAAATTGTGCCTTTTTTGCTTAAAAATAATTTAATTATGTTGTTCTTATCTTCCGGTTAAAGTTTTTATGCTTTTAGTTAACCTGCATGTTATAGTTGTAGAATTGTCAACAATTCAAAAGTTGTTTAAGTGCGGCTAAGCCATATTGTTTACATTTGAACTTAGCAGAACACTGGATTTGTTATTTAAACTGGAAGAAAGTTTTAATTGTTTTAACTTGTTTGTTATTTTATGTTTTTCTGCATCTTTCAATTTTTAAAGTTTTGAGTTTTATGTATTTTTACTTTGTCGGGAAGTGAGAAATATATCTCTAATGAAGTTCGACGAAATAAGTTTAAATGAAAGTCAGGGGAAAATGAGTTTAATTTAATATTCTGCACATGTGCTGTACACATGAGATTGTTTTTGTATTTAATGCAGCTATTTCATTAACAATAGAGAACAATACAGTGGAATCTTCATCTGTCAACTTTTCCTGTAGGATGAAGAAAGAAAACGATTGATGCTAAAAAAGGTTTAGGCTCAAAAACTGTTACCTATTGTAAAAAATTAAAATTTATTATTTTCAACTTGAATGCATTGCATTAAAAACTACTTTTTAACATAAGAGGTTATAAAGTTATCAGTTTGCTTCTTCGATGAATTTTGCTTCAATCAAAAAGAAATCTTTTGAGACAAAGTGTTTTCACAGTCAGCGCCCCTCTGCGCTTAGAAAAGTAATTAGACTTTCTTCAGTTGCAATTTTTCTGTGATTTTGATATTAGAATTGTTTTATTTTCGTTTTGCGATTTTGCGTCGGAAACATTCAAAGTCTGAATCACTTTGAAACTGTTGCCACCAAATCTTGCAACCCTTGTATTATATTTAAAGAAATTAAATAATGAAAAATCTGCATAAATGTATATAGATTTCCTCCAAATGTGATAAAACAAAGGTACCTAGAGCCATCCAATTTTGAATAACGTACGTTTCCACCCGAATATGAGCATCTGGAAGCCCGAATTTGGGATTACTTTTATTCTCTATTTCATATTTTGTAAAAGTTTAACGAGTTTTTGATGAAGAAACTCAAACGATTTAAAAGCGAGCAATGGCAATATTCTACGGGAAAAAAACTTTTTATCTAAAGCGCGCGGAACTGTGTATCGGAAATTCTAAAGATACCCTCATTTTAAAATTATTTTGCGGTATTGCTGTTCAACTGAATTTCATGGTTTAAGTGCGAAGAACACGATATTTAATAAATAAAGGTAACACACAAAACGTTAAAAAACGCCCCTTTGAACGTAATTTAAAATCTGAAACCTTTCAGATTTTTTTTTTTTCTTTTTTACTTTTTAATCTTTCCGTTATGTTACATTTCCTTTGTCAGTTACATTTTTTTCCATTATGTTAGACGCGTTACCAAGCGTATTTGGATACTTATAATTCACGAAGCTGATAATTCTCAAGTGCATATCGGTATACTTATAATTCACGAAGCTGATAATTCTCAAGTGCATATCGGTATTGCAACGGAGATTGCAGTTTCGAGTACACGGCGAATTGGCTTCTACTGCTTTTGTGCTTGAAATCTAATGCTGGAAAGCGCAGGAAAAGTGACGTGACACAATAGAAAATATTAATGGAAGCCCATTGGTCTAGCTCAGAAGCTCCTCCCTCAGTTGCGATACCGATGTGCACTCTTGTCAACGGTATGAAAAGCAGCCATTGCACGCCGAATAAAATTCCCGGATTTAACATTCTTGGAGCCTGGGAAATTAGTAGTCTTCAGAGATGTTGCCACTCAGTATAGCACAAGTTCTTATACATATACTCTAAACAAAGTCTACTCATTTTTGTACTTAATTGAGCGATTGTAAAGCAATCTTCTTACTTATTGACGATTTATATTTTTATCTTATTTTTCAAATATCTGTAAATAGAGTAATTCATAGTAACATCTAATTCCCGCGATTAAACTTATAATCCAACTAATAAATTTTGTAGGAATTTGCAACAATATCACTACTAACAGGGGATTAAATTATGACGTCATATATCATATATATCTCCAGCAAAATAAGGATATGCTCGCAACTTAGCAATGAGTTTTTATCCACTTGATCAATAAAGGATTTCAAAGTTAGATTGTTAAGACCGCTATAATTCCTCGTAATTGCGTACTTAGCGATAAAAGATTTATTCCAAATGTCTGTCCCATTAGGAAAGAAAAAGATTTCCGATGTATGAACCAATAAAAATAATAAAAATTAAGTCAATTTCTTATGATTGCGAAGATTTTCTTACATAATAATAATAATAATATCCACTTGAGTAATTATGAATGACAAGCAAAATACGTAAAAATAGCATAATACAATTATCCTAACTATCCTTAAATGCTTTTATGACTTGAAATCAGGGAAATGGCAGTGATACATATTCTTAATTACAAAAACAGATAATGTGATTAAGCAATCAAGCACATTGCCATTAAAAATTAACATTTATTTAAGTTTTTTTAATTCAGTATTGTGTATCGTATTCCATTTATTGTTACAACTAAGTGCCTAATAGAAGAAATTCTTAAGTCATGTTTTACACACTCCGCGTTTTATTATTATTAATTACTTTAACAAATCTAATTATTTAATAATATGTCTGTGAATAATTTTTCTTCGCCAGTATATTAGTATCTGGTACACATGTGTTGGGTGATCTGTTCTGAATAATTTAACCTGCAGTATTACTCCATTTTGTTTTTACTTTTCACCAAAATATGTTTTTGTACAAAAGTTTTTTAGTGAAACTTACATATTAGCTATATTCTTTATTTAATATAGAAAAAGTTATAGTTCCCAAGCAAATTCACGAAGATTGGGAAAAATGAGATATGAGAAATATAATTAATTATACATCTGTTTGCTTAACACTGACTATTTGAACTTGCGTTTGAAAGGCTTTTTTCCTTCCTTGTACATAGGTAAAGGAATTACTGCAATCGCAAAAACTTTCGGTTATTATATTTCAACAAAAATTTCCATTTTAACCTCTCTTGAATCCATTTTAACGATGTTTTACCGTGATATCCGTACGTACGGACAGAATAAAGGAAGGACAGAATTTTTCCCAAAACGGATTTTAATTTGGATTTGAAACGGATTCAACAGAGATTTTTTTTCTTTACATCTGTACGCGCGCTGCGGGGGAAAAAGGTACAGATTTACATTTCTCACTCTACTGGATCGATTGTCGAAATTAAAATTGCGTGTTTCAGTTCTCGAAAGTGCGACTTAGGATATGTATTACAATTATATATATCATTATTCTAACATAGGTATTTTGACACAAAATCGGACTTTTTCGGAAATAGCATGCCGATGGTTTTCCATATTTCGATTCTACGACTCAAATTATGCCTAAGTATTAAATTTTGTAAAATTTGGTGCGAAATTTACGGAGAAATTCAAAAATTTACCTTCGTAAAATTTTTTTTCAGTGTGCGCCCAGAATAATTCACTTGGCGAACTTCTTAATATATGGCAAACTATTTTCCTTTCCCTTTTTACATTGTGCATGGGCGGAAAAAAAGTCACATCGTTCCTACTTTCAGATAATTTCAACAAAGTGTCTAAACAGCATTTGATGTTATTATCCCTTTCAACAAATATGGCAAATTTCTAAACTCGCCAATATATAAATTAACGTACACCTTGGGAAATTTCGAATAGAAATATCGAATTGCTTGCTGGTATGCTTAGAATTACGTCGACTTTAAGATGGCAAAACTTTTATAGATTATAATTGAAATTTCGTTTTCGAAAAAAGTATAAAAGTTATTTAAAAATACAAATTTAAAAAATAAATCATAAAAATGGGGGCATTTTATTAGGAATGAACCTAAATTTCGAAATGTGAAAGAAAGAATCAAATAAGTTTTTAAAAAAAGAGAGTTTAATAAATATATACCAAATTTAATTAAAATTCAATAGCCAAAATTTTGAGAGCTAATTTTTTAAAACTACTCTTGCAATTTATACAAAACGGCGGAGTCTGGCATAATTTGAGTCGTAGTATCGAAATATGAGAAAACATTGGCATGTCATTTCAGAAAAAATCCGATTTTCTCTCAAAATACCTATATTAGAAGAATGTTACATATAAATCTAATACATATCCTAAGTCGCGCTTTCGAGACATGAAAAACGCAAGTTCAATTTCATCAACCTGGCCCATTAGAGCGAGTAGATATAGAACTGTCTCATTTTTATGTTTGCGCAGTGTACGTACGTATATACGTATCTTCCAGATCTTAAAATGAGTAGCCTTATTTTGTATATGGGAATGCTATAAGATGTAGCTGCATACATCCCGTTTTGGTTTCAATCGGTGTCACCAAACGTATCGATACGCCAAATCTGTCTTCCTGCCCGCTGCCCGAATTGCTTATATATATATACTGATTCTGTTTACCCAGCTGTTTGGGCTTAGTTTTTTATTCTTATACTTTGGTAAATTGTGCATTCCTTGCTTTAAAAGTGATTGAGTTATGTTGTTTCAGTTAAGAATTTTAAGCCTTTAGCTAATCTGCATGCAGTAGCTGTAGAATTATCAACAATAAAAGTTCAGCTAGGCCTAACGTGGCCGCCATTTGTTTATATTTGACATTCTTAGCAGAATAGTAAATTAAATTAGTTGGTGCACCTACTTCAGTGTCTTTTTGCGGATTGGGAACAAGCATTAACTTTCAATTTTGTGCACCGAAAATTTTGCCTTCTTGTCCGCTGGCCTAATTGCTTTTTTTTACTTTGCTTAGAAATTCTAATTTAATTGCAAAAATTGTTTATTTTATTTATTTTTAACACTATTTGTTCTTTTAGTTGTTTCTCTACTTTACAACTTTTAATTAAGATTGAGTTTTTTTTTTTCCTGTTTTGCCTTGCTGTGAAGAGAGAACTGAATTAATTGAATTAGAAACATATCTGTGATGAAATTCGAGGAAATAAGTTTAAATAAAGTGCAGCAAAAATGCATATAATTTGATAAGCTGTACAAGGAAGTCATGCGGGGTCCACATGAGATATTTTTATTAATTTTATAGTCCAAAAATGGAAGTAAAACTATGCGAATAATTTTTTTCCGAAGGTCGCAATACCAGTAGGAATATAAGAAGTAAAACTCATGAGTAACTATGACAATATGATTTTTTACAAGATCCTTACATTCCAAGAAGAATCCATATTAGTATTAAAATTACGATATCTAAAAAGATATCTTCAGTTCTATGTCTCCGTAATTTAAATCGCGCACGTTCTTATTATTACCTCTGCCAATCATTTGGCCTGAAGTAATCTATGAATACAGAAAGATGAATGGATCTGACTGAGTAAAATCGTAGACTGAATGTTAGTTCGCGTTTACTGGTCGTTTCTTACATTAGGCTGGCCTAAGCTTCAATAGTTAGAAGGGCAATTTTCGGCATGACCTTGGAAAGTAATTTGAAAGAGTTTGTTTTCGTTACTACGATGAAAGCAATCACCATTTTAAAATTTAGGTGAGCTCGTTCTCTGAACGCATTGGGGAAGCTGAAAACTAAGCTAATATTTTTTAAATTTTAAGAACCTGGCTCTAAAAAATCTGATGTATACATAGCATGACTTCCTTGTACGAAATATTAAATTATATGCATTTTTCTTGCATTTCATTGACATTAATTGGATCGAATTAAATCTATTTCGTCGACAGCGCATAAACTACAATAGAATAAATGAACTCTTTAAAATTCACTATATTTGTTTACCATGGCGAAACTCTTTCGCTAGGTTCACTTAACAGAGTTATATCTCACTAATTTTATAACTCCGAACACACCAAAATGATGCCATCTGAAGAATTATCTAATCGTTGCCACATGTTCTAGTCAAATACTATAATAAATCTAAAACAATGTATAAAAGAAATTTAAAAAAAAGAAACAGTTTTTCACAGACCGTTTAGTATTTCCTATTCAATTAATTCAGTTCTCACTTCGGGACAAGGCAAAAATGCATAAAAACTCAAAAATATCTATATTAAAAATTACGAAGTAAATCTTAAACCCTTATTTACTCCAATAAACTCTAGAATGGTTTAAGCACGATTTAATTCGTAATAATAAAAGACGGCATTATCTTTGTGGTTGCGAAGCTTAGTTTTTCTGAATTGGCAACAAAGCCACTATTCTGGAAATTTCAAATGTAAAGAAATATGGCCGCTATGGTAAAAATAATTAGGCTTAGCCGCACTTGAACAACTTTTAAATTGTTGATAATTCTAGAAATATTGCATGAAGATTTTTGAAAGACATAAAAACCTTAACCGGAAGATAAGAACAACATAATTCAATCCTTTTTAAAGCCAAAAATGCGCAATTTACCAAAATATAAGAATAAAAAACTGCGCTTACTGAGCCGAGTAACATAATATTTATATATACCTACCATATATATACATGTATATATATACTTCTGGTGCGGCCGATTGCAACCAAAAAGGGGGGTTGACATCTACATGTTATACAGCCCTATACAAAAGTTCAATGTTCTGAGGCTACTCGTTTTTGAATTATGCAGAGATAATTATGCAGAGATATTAGCAGAGATGCAGAGATAACATACATACATATGTACACACACCATGAAAAAATCTCTTTTGAGTCCATTTTAAATTGAGTTTTATAATTCGCTTGGGAAAATAGCGTTCTTTATTGTGTCCTTACGTACAGTTGTCAGGCATCGTTAAATTGCATTCGATAGAGTTCAAAATGGATGTTTTCTTTGAAATATGGCACCCGGAATTTTTTGTGATTACAATACTTCCTTTACTTCATACAAGGAAATAAAAAGGGGAAAAATATTCGAGGAAATGCAATGCTTTTTATATTAAATAATTCCTATAACTTAATAAACATTGTTACGAAATATACAGTGATATTTAAATTAGAAGGAGATGTTTATTTAACATGGAAATGATTGAATTATTTTACCCTGAAAAAAATAAGAAATCCCCAGGCATACAGATCTTCTCTTTGCATCAAAACATGATGGTGAACGAAGACCTTTTCCCATATGTATTGCCATTCAAAATCAATAACAGAAATTGCAAGGAAAAAAAAATTGGGACATGTTTACAATATCCCCAGGAATTCATAACATCGTTTCCTAATCCTGGGTAACAGTAGCTGCATATTACGCTTTCAAAATATATCTAAAATACATTTCTACTTTTATGTTGCTGGAATTGTCATATAGCTTGCTTCAATTTCCGGCTTAACTCTTATCGTTTCGTTTTGTCTAGAATATATTTCAGTACAGTTGAGCCTTACTAAACCATAAATATTTAATGTTTAAATATTGACTCTCGTATTGCAGTGTGCGAGGTCAGGGCTGTCGAAATACTATCGCTTGCTCAGGATGGAAGCTAGTAATTGTGATACACCGTTTCAAAACTGCGTAAATTGTTAGAGTATCTGGCTTGCTAAAATTGTGAACATATTTAAGGGCTTTTTTTTGCGAAGTACAGGGCATGTATAATTAAAGAACCCTACATAAAGCAAATACCTCAAAACTAAAAACATCATCATTAAAAATTGTAAAACTCAGAAAATCATATAAAACCAAATACAGTTAAAAATAGTTGAACAAAAAATTTTTACAATTAAAAGTAGATCTTCTCCACGGAAAAAAATAGTTTGACCATCTGACAAGAAGATAGAATTTTCGGCGCAGAGGGCTGAAAGTTTATTTTTGGTTCCAGTTGGCAAAACGACACTTAAGTTGGTGCAGAAACTGACTTAATTCACTATTCTACTAAGAGTTTCAAATGTAAACAAATAGCTGTCTCGTTAGGCTTTACAGCACTTAAACAACGTTAAATTGTCGATAATTCTACAACTCTTGCATGCAGATTAACAAAAGGCATAAGAACAACAAAATTCAATTACTTTTAAAGCAAAAAACGTACAATTTACCAACATATGAGAAAAAAAAAACTGAGCCTACGGTATCAAGACGACAGTTTCTTCTAATTGATTTTGCAAACATGGCTGGAGTCCTGAGCTATGCTCGTGCGTGAGTAGAAGATACAACAAAGATAAGAAGGGTTCAAATTATCCTTTATTTGCTTATCGATTTTACAGACGTCCCCGAACTTCGGGATACAAAGACCAACCACTGGAGGTCTGAACGTAAAAGAATATAAGACTACTAACTAACTAAAATTTAAATAAGAGCTAACTTTTAATATTTTACACAGATGACTAGCACTAAGACTGGCCTTTTAAATTACTACGTCTGTAGTACGCAAACTGCAGAAAACTACAATATGTCTTTGGCTTTCAGGAGGGTTAAACTTCTGACCTTAAAGGCGGACAGTAACAGATGGCAAGCTCGCGTGAAGACTCGCAGCAAGAGGACTCTCTCTCCTTCCTTCCACTCTGTCTTGGCAGAAAGCCACAATTACTTAAGCGTTAGCAAGTACAATTTGCATAAACATATTCACGCGTTCATTCTGGCCGAGAGTGGAAAATAAGAGATGATAGTAAAGTTTTAAAATGAAATAAACGTTAGCGAACTTAAAATCCTTACAACGGAGCTGGGTAATAGAGTATGTATATTGATATATTTATATATTTTACGTGTGGCGGATTGCAACTGAAAAGAGAGATGCGTAAACACATGCTATAGCAGTCCCATATACAAAATTTCAAAGTTCGCACACTACTCGTTTTTTAGATATGGGAGATATATGCATACATTTATAAGTACGGACGAACAGACGTCGTTAAAAAATGTCTCCTGAATCCATTTTATAATCCGTTTCGTAAAAGGAGTCTTTTATTCTGTCTGTAAGTACAGATGTCGCTGTTAAACATCGTTCAAACGGAATCGAGAGAGGTCAAAATGGATATTTTCATAGAAATATGATAGTCGGAATTTTTCGAGGTTACAATACTTTCTTTACTTCGTATAAGGAGGTAAAAATGTAGTGGATTTGGGTTTGACCACTTTGTCTTTTGCTTACTAAGTCGATTGGAGATGGAAAATGTAAGGAATTTTTGCTTTCATGATTACGTGCCCTTAGGGTGTAACTGGTAGCACATCTGGGTAGCAACTGAAAGGTTCAGAGCTCTAATCTGGGTAATCATAAACAAATATGTTTCGCTACATAAAACCTAATTGAATCTACAATCATTTAACTACCATTAATATTATCATGATAATAAAAAGAATAATAAATACAATGCAATTAATTGTAACTGTAAAAATAATGTAATTATTAAAATGATACTAATGAAAATAAGACTAATAAAAAAATGTGAAAGGTTTCAGATTTTAAATTAGGGTTTTTTTAACGTTTTTTGTGTTACGTTTATTTATTAAATATCATCTTCTTCCCACATAAACCATAAAATTCAGTTCAACAGCAATATCGCAAAATAATTTTAAAATGAGTATATCTTTAGAATTTCGGATACACATTTCCTCGCGCTTTAGATGAAAAGGTTTTTTCCTGGTAGAGTGTTGCCATTCTTAGCTTTTAAATCGCTTGAGTTTGTTCATCAAAAATTCATTAAACTTTTACAAAATATGAAATAGATAATAAAAGTAATTCCAAATTCGGGCTTCCAGATGATCATATTCGGGTGGAAACGTACGTTATTCAAAACTGGATGGCTGTAGGTACCGTTGTTTTATCACATTTGGAGAAATATACATACATTTATGCAGATTCTTCCTTATTTAATTTCTTTAAATATAATACAGGGCTGCAATATTTCGTGGCAACAGTTTGAAAAGTGATTCAGACTTTTAATGTTTCCGACTCAAAATCGCAAAACGAAAAAACAAGTCCTTAAGGGACAGAAGCTCCTTTGTACTAATAATTATTTTCTTCTTATTGTTAATATTATATTATTCAAACAATACGATGTTACAATTATTTTATTAAGCAAATGATTATTATTATTATTATTATGGACTTAATCAAAATTTGTGTAATTTCATTAAACTAATTAGAAAAGTAATTTAAAACTTATTTATCATCTCGCTAATATTTACAAAAAGAATCCGAAACAAACACTGCATACGATATTTCACAACAATATGCATTACGGGCACAAGGAAGTTATTTCGAGAGTAAGTAGTTAATCCACAGAAAGGAATTAACAGGTTTGCTGTCCATGCCAACTCGGCTGTCATTCTCTCAGATGAGAATTACCTTAAAGCCATTAGTTGGCCGGCCTGGAGTTCTAAGAAACTCCTAGGATTTCCGCCCCGAGCTTCAGAGAAATCAGCAGGAGATTTCAAGTCAGCATTAATTACGGAGTAAGATGTTTAAATCTGCCTTAATACTCTGTCGTCTATTCGCAGCCATTTAAATGATTAAATTATTTGCATATTTGAGTGTTTGAAAAGTTCTTTTTCTGAAATGAGGCATTGCTGAATATAGGAAGCTGGAAAAGTTTTTTAAAGCAAATTTTTAATTTTGGGAAGCAAAAATAAATAAATAAATAAGTAAGAAAATCTGAAAACTTTCAAATTTTAAATTACGCCCAAAGGGACGTTTCCTTCACGAGGATTAAAAACGGGATTTGAAATGATACAGACATTCAAAATCCTTCGACGCAAAATGCCAATAGACATCATAACATCTTTGCTTTGCTATGCTACCAGCTCAATACCAATAAGAAATGTAAAGAAACCCCCTCGCGTAAAATATCAGTGCTTAAAGATGCACGCGATGTTAATGTTAACGGAACGCTTTGAATCCGCTGAGTTTGTGAATCAAAAATTCGTTAAAGTTATCACAGATTAGGAAATGGATAATAAAACAAACTCTAAATTTGAGCTTCCACATGCTCATATTCGAGAGGAGGACTACGGTATTCAAAATCTGATGTATCTAGTTAGCATTGTTTTTTTTCACAACCCGAGAAACATGCATACATTTATGCAGATTCTTGATTATTTAATTTCCTTAAATACAATGCATGGCTCTAATAGTTGATGGCAACAATTTAAAACATAATTCATACATTTATAGTGAACCAACGCAAAATACCAAAACTCAATTGATAGCCCTTGAGGGCTAAAAAAAATTTCGCCTTTCTTGTTCGCTGTTCTTGGTAAAAAAAAAATGAAACTATTATAAAAAAATCTCAATGCTTTCAGATTTTTATATCACGCCCAAATGGTCGTTTTTTTTAACATTTTGTATGTTACCTTTGTTTATTAAATGTCGTGTTCTTCGCATTTAAACTACATAAAATTCAATTCAACGGCAATATCACAAAATATTTAGAAACAACACATCTTTAGAATTTCCGATAGGACAGTCTAGCACGCTGGAGATAATTTTTTTTGTTGTACAGTGTTGCCATTACCTGCTTTGAAATCGTTGAGTTTGTTAATCAAAAATTTATTAAAGTTTTACAAAATATGAAAGAGTTAATAAAACAACTTCAAAATTCAAAATTCAGGCTTCCAGATGCCCATATACCGGTGAAAGATTACGTAAGTAAAAATTTATTGGCTCTAGGTACCGTCGTTTCTTCACACTACGCAAAACACATGTAACATTCATGCAGATTCCTGATTTTTTAATTTTTTTAAATATAATAAAGGGTGATAATATTTGGTGGCAACATTTTGCAAAGTGATACAGACTTTTAGAGTGATTCAACGCAAAGTGACGTTTTGAAACTAATAGCCCTTCTGGGCTAACGCTCCTTTGCGCTAGAAAAAAACAGAAAGAAGTAGTAGAGGAAGAAGAAGCTACATTTGGTATGTGACGGTTCAAAACTGCGACTTTTCTTAGCTAGAAAGTGCTTGATGTGAATGGAATTGTGGGACAATGAAAGTCATCATGCGTCATTTATATATAAGCTCGTTTGTAGTTTATGGAACCGATTTTCTACTTAAATTTCCTTGTTAGCATTTTGTGATAAAGATTTGGCATTTTCAATAGAATCGTCTGCTACTCTTGTTTTGATTGAAATGCAGAATGTGAAATTTATTTTGGAAATGGTTTCTAAAACTGACAGGCTGTTGGAAGAAATGGAGGAGGAATTAAAAATGGAATTATTCCATTTCAAAGAAACGTATTTTTAATATTGTAAATGCGAAAGGGAAAAGTATCTAGCTGATAGTAAAAATGAAAAAGTAACATTTATATTAAAAAAGGGGAACAGCAAAAATTTTTATTTATTCTCTAAGAACGAATCAGTTGTACATCCCAAGCACATAAGATGCACTACTTTCTCTTTCTGTGAATAATGAAAACTTTAAAGTTTTCCATCATAGTGTTGTAGAAACAAAAATTTAAATTAAATTGCAAAATTTATTGTTTCCGAGCTCCTAATAAGAAATAGAAAGGTTCAAAATCATCTTTTGAATATCACCAAAAGTATTCAAATAAATATATTTTGTTTAAAAATTATTTCGAGTAGTCTGTATCTTTAGACATCAGCTTCAAGGTTCTTCAATAGAAACTTTCAGTTCACGGCTTAGAAAAAGAATAATAATAGTTCTGCTTCAAATGACCAGAGAGAAAAAATAAAAGTAATTTTAAGAAACTTAATATATTAGTTTTAAAATAAAGTAGTAAAATTTATTTAAAACATTTCTCGGATACCTTAACACAATATTAGAACGATTTCGAGGCATTTAATTAACGTTTAAAATGTAAAGCGTGTTTTTTTAAATGCTGTATCTGATAGCTTTTCTTTGTGGTATATAAATATGCATCGAGGCTTCCATGATAGCAGGGATCTTCGTAAACTCTCTAAGACATTGATTTTCATCACTCTGCCACTACTTTCCAGTGTCCATCAATTCGTAAGCATAGAAAGACCTCTTTTCAAGCAACCTAAGGTACAGTTGTCTATAAGAAAACTCAGTGGTCTTTTGAAGTATGCGTTGAAAAGCTATACATAGTCTCGTTGAAAGGGTTTATTTCGTTTTTTAAAGAAATGTTGTGGTCTGCTTCGAAGTATGATTGGTACTTAAGTACTATCGCAACCCTCTTTAGTGCAATTTCATGATTGAATAATGAAATGTAAAAAACACAGTTGAAAATGTAAAAATCGCTTAGCATGTTCAAGTTGGTGATTTTCGGGCCTTTGGGGTAAAAATATATTTACGGGTGCCCCTTGGCAAACATTGGCGATTTTTGGCGGTACATGGACACCAAGTTGGTGCAATTAGTTATTTGACTTGTTATTTTGGTTTTGTGTAGCGGTGATTTTTGCGCCAAAAGTCGCCGCTAAACAAAGTCAAAATAGCAAATCAAAGAATTGCACAAACTCGGTATCCATGTACACATCGACCTATTTTCACTTAAAAAAACATCAGAGAATTGCACGAATTTGGGCATTGCGCATTCCCTTGATTATGTCTGTGGACACATCGATCTATTTGCGCTTAAAAAGTCAAGGAGCAGCGAATTCTACACTAGAGCCAAACAAAAAAATATACAACCTCAATAAACTACATTTTAAATGAAACAGTGAAAGAACATAAAAAGAGCAATTCATCTTAGCACTACAGAAAGAAAATATCCACTTACCTTTTTTAGAAATTTCCGTGCCTTCAGTCAAACAAAACTCCTTAACAGCATCCAAAAACTTCCTAAAATTATGTGAACTAGAATCTCTATACTGGCGTCGCCACATAATTTCACAAAAATAAAAGTAAAAAATATCCTCCGCAGTGCCGGTATCCTCCGACGTTCGACCATTTCCTTCCTACAAACAGGATCCAACACATAATGGCTACCAAGAAAACCTTTGTTTACACACCAATCAATTAATGCTTTTTTTCCCTTTCGTTCTAAATCGTACAGCTATTCAAATTAATCATACAACATTCAGCCATTTTACCTTGTAAACCACAAAATAACCAACGAACTTCCTAACCAATATCCAACACACAAGTTACAACCTTACAAATCTTTTCCCATCATTCAAATTTACCGTAATCAAGCATCCAATTACGTCATAATGGGATTTCCATAATTGCTCGGGTTGCCATAAATGAAACAACCTGGCAATAAATGAAGCAACAACTTGGCGATAAATGAAACAACTTAAGGATAATCCGACGTAATCCCTTAAATATACTATAACCGCCTTCTTTTTCAAAAAGATTTTCAGTCTATCGATATTTGTAGTGATTCGGTAAACAATATCAAGATACGAAAACAGACATACTTCAGCAATTTAAAGTACAAATTGGAATTATTAAATAACGATTATGTCACGAATTAAAAAATAAACTACTTACAATCTTCTTAGAATCTTTTTGTAATTTGTTTTGCGTTATTCTTCTCCCGAAGTACACAGCGATCTGTTTTCACTGAAAAACACATCAGAGAATAGCGAAGACACGGCTTCATGCAATCTTCGGTAGCAAAGGCTTTCTAGAAAACGCATTTCGTTGTTATTCTCTTTACAAAATTTTCAGCAAAATTCTGTATTACTCCTGAAATTTCACCGTAATTTCTTCCATTGCTAGCGAATTCCACAAACTCATATTTTAAAACTAAGTTTAAGGCAAAAAATATCATGATTTGTGTATAAAAACTGCTAGAACTTGGAATGCAACAAAATGCACTTTCTTCCAAAAGTTAAGCACGGAGAGGAAAATGCTAATTTCCGGAAGCCAATCAGAATTGAAGAGGATGCAATTCGCTGCAGACGTAGATGGAACTATGCAAATATGTTAGGTAACAGCCAATCGCGCTTTCATGTCAAGAAATATGCAAAAATGGCAGTTTTATAAGAAGCCAGCTTTATGAAGGGTTACAGAAGTTGACTGTAAGTGTTTAAAATTTTCGTACAATTTGTTTTCAAGACGTACGTGTTTCTATTACTTCCAGAAGACGAATGAAAGATTCTGAGTTCGTGCTGTGGGGCGCATTGAAGCAGGACAGTCGATCACAGATGTTGCTCTTTTTTCCGGCTTTCATCATTCTGTAATTTCACGTTTATAGAAACTTCCAAACCACACAGACAGTTGTCCGAAGGCCCCTAGGCGGTCGCCCAAGGGCTACAACCGCCGCGGAAGATCGATATATTGCTATTTTAACCAAGCGGAATCGCAGAGCGACCTCCACACGTGTGACACCTATGGTTACAGCGTCCATTAATAAGGCGATATCTGCAGCTACTGTACGCCGAAGATTACATAGGAGTGGACTGTACGCCCGGGTACCTCGTGTTTGTGTTCATCTATCCGTCCAATGAAGGGAGGCACAATTACAGTGGTGCCGAGAACATGTCAATTGGAATGTGTCTGACTGGGGCAATGTCATGTTTACTGAAGAGTCAAGATTTGCTCTGGAGCCAGATGACAAGCGCATAAGGATATGGCGTGAACAACGAACACGAAATAGATCCCAAAACATGACCGAACATCACGCATTCCGAGGCGGAAGCATTATGGTGCTGGCAGGGATTTCATTAGGATATCGCACCGACCTGCACATCTTTAAACGGGGATCTTTGACGGCTGTCCGGTATCAAGAGTGAAGTCCTAGAACCCATTGTGAGATAGTACGCTGCAGCAGTTGGCCCTACGTTTGTTTTAATGAAGGATAACGCACGTCCCCATAGAGCTGACATCGTCGATGACTACCTGGAGAGTGAAGGGATTGCTCGTATGGCGTGGCCAGCATATTCGCCCGACCTTAATCTCATTGAAAATATTTGGGATGCTCTTAGCCGTGCTGTATCTTCACATTTCCCACCTCTAGCCACTCTTATTGAGCTGGAAACTGCTCTACAAGAAGAATGGCGATTGCTTAATTCTGCGGTGGTTGACCACGTAATTGAAAGCATGGTGACAAGATGTAAACTTTGTATACAGATGAGGGGGAATCATATACCCTATTAATGTCCTTTTTTTCATTTTATGCTGTTCACTTTC
Organism: Stegodyphus mimosarum; assembly: GCA_000611955.2. Taxonomy (NCBI): domain Eukaryota; kingdom Metazoa; phylum Arthropoda; class Arachnida; order Araneae; family Eresidae; genus Stegodyphus; species Stegodyphus mimosarum. The sequence goes on along the minus strand of KK120706.1, from coordinate 21,514 downwards.
ACTTTATACATATAATTATGTTTAAGACTCCAGTATGTCATTATCTGATAACTTAAAAAAATTACTATTGTTTTCGTTTCTGTATATAATTATTGATTTTGTTTTATGCATAAATATACATGCTACTTTCCTGCCGAATTTTGTGTCAACCAAAGCAGTATTTGTTGATTTTTATGCATTTTACATCTTCGTGCTTAACTTTTGGAAGAATGGTTGCCAGAAGAATGGTTATGCGCATGGTTGCCAGCGTTTGCACTTTCTGAAAATTTGGCTACTACTATAGTTGCAACAGTATGTAAATATCGTATGACTTGTTACTGTGTCTTGATAAAATTTCACTCTTTGAAAGACACTGGATTAAAAAAATGGAAATTCTTCTGCAAATATCGGACTTAAAACTTTCTCTTGATCGTACGTTGAGTGGGTTTTTACATTTTCCCTCACTATCCTTGTTTTTAATTTTCCATTGTAGGTTAGGTTAGGTTATCTGCCTAAAGGGAGGGATGCCTTCGTGGAGGACTTTCTAAGGGAAACTGGCTCGTATACACGTTACACATGGGGAAAAGCACGAAAACGCCCATGCAGCCAGTTAGTTCGCGGGATTCGAACCTCGGACCGAACTACCAGTGTTCAGCAGCTTTACCGCTCGGCCGCTGGTGGGCAATTTTCCGTTGTAAGGGAAATGTGCAATAATCATAAATCCCTTACTGAAACTTTCGTTGCATTAAGGAAACCAGTCTTGTACACCTTGCACAAAAAATTTGACAGTTCTATATGTCTCATTTTACTTGGCTCATTATAAAAAATTTACTTGCGTTTTTCATGTCTCGAAAGCGCCATTTAGGATGTATATTAGATTTATATGCAACATTTTTCTAATATGGTTTTCATCATTTTGAACAGAGGTATTCTGATTAAAAAAAATCGGACGTTTCCTGAAATACCATACTTATTTTTTTTGCATACTTCGATTATACGATTTAAATTATACCAAACTGCCAAGGTTTGAAAATCGCACGAGTTGTTTTAAAAATATTAGCTTTCAAAATTTTAGCTCTACAATATTAATTGAATTTGGTATGTATTTATTAATATCTCTTTTTTTAACTTACTTGATTCCTTCTTTCACAATCCGAAACAGAGGTTCAGTCCAAATAAAATTTGCAAATTTCTATCTGATTTATTTTTAGAATTCGTATTTTTTAGTAATTTTTATAAATTTATAGAAAAACGTTTTGAGTTAAAACTCATAAAAGTTTTACGATCTGCTTAAAGTAAATGTATCTCTAGCTGTGCTTGGAAAAAAATAGAGTATTTTATTCACAATTTCCCAAGATATACGGAATTTTTACATAAACGCATTTTGAAATGCGGTATATTTGTGATAAGCGATAATACCGTCAAATGTGGTTTACGTGCTTTGTTAAAATTATTTGAAAGAATGAAAAATGTACCTTTTTTACCCTTGTGCATAACAAAAGGGAAAGGAAAATAGGTTACCATAAATTAAGAGTATCGACAATTTTAAAAGTGAATTATTCTTGGCGCAAACTGGGAAACCTGCGTCAAGGTAAAGTTTTAAATCTTGCTTTAGAGATATGAAAAAAGCAAATTAAATGTCGTCAATCGGAAATACGGGACATATAGAATTGTCTCATTTTATTTTTGTGCAGATTGTGCATTTTGTTCCCTACGTTTTTTTCACAATTAATTGACCTTTTTTTGTTGCACTCATTTAAATAAACCCCTGCTTCATCAAGGTTCACAACAATGTGTTTGTATAATATTTAGATCTTGCTAAATAAATTTTGTACAGAGATCTACAAATTGCTCTGCGTTGAGCCACATGCCTCAGCAAAAGCTGGTAAACACATTCCTTAGCATTTTTAAGTTCCAACTCTTAGCTTATTCTTTTGTTTCTTATTGCTACAGATGCATTTAAAAATTTAGGAAGTATGACAATTGATTTCTGCGTCAGCGTGTTTTGTTTTGTTACCAACGATTTACCTCAGATTAGAAACATTAGAAAAATAACACATCTATTTTGGGTATTCGTTTGGAGACTTCTTACCATGCAAAAATAATGATTGAGGGATTTTGCATTTCTGATGAAGGATGTTGCTTATTTTATACTTAGAAATTTGAATACCATGCATTTCAGAACGTTTCTGAATTTTGGAATAGGAATATTTGTCATCGGAAAGCGTAAAAACATATCCTCCAATCCGCAGTTTATATACGTGTGACATTTTGAAAGAAGAATAAATTTAAAAGCGGCAGAAGATATTTCTCATTTAAAAAACTATTCCGTTGCCAGAAATTTGTTTCCTAAAATATTTACTTTTTTTTTAATTCTTAATAAAAATCGTCCTAAACTGTGTAAACATCTTTGTATAAGTGTTTTCTCCACTCAGTAGAAAGTTGAATCGCATATTTCAGTAGATATCTTTAAGTACTGAAGCATTTCATCAGTAAAATGTAGAATGATTAAGACTGAAAATTTGTCTTTTAGATATAGTCAACACCACAGTACCGGAATTTAAAATATATTGCTTACGATTCACTTAGAACGATGATTGCTTGGAGGGCTTTTAAAATAGAGCAGGGAAAAGAAATAAAACGTATTAACGCAAAAATTCCCCTACTAACAATTTTTCCGTATTTTCAAGCTTTTTTTTCTGGAGAAACAAATTCATTTAGTTTACTAAATAAATTCCATATTCAAGGCAAAATATATACATATTTGTAAAGAAATGCAAGAGAAAAAAACCTTAAAAAGTAAAGAATTTCAAAATTTATTCAAAAAGAACTTAAAAGTAAAATTCATTCCTGTCGCTGCGAAGATTAAAAATTTTAATTCTAATAGCCGATCCTATATGTTTAGATTATGTCTTAGGAAATGTGAAGAAAAGTTACATGTTAAACCAAAATTGGAATTCATCGTTTATTAAATTGGAATTTATAATTTATTAAACGCTGAATTAATAAAATATAAAAGTTTTTAAAGAAAGGTATATTTAAACAATTAATATCATTTTGATTTCACAGACAGATCTCGCCTTTTCGACACAAAACGAAAGACTTTGATGACTGTATAGAGTGATTCCAGTTCCCCTTGAAAAATCGGGATCTGTCTTTGGAATCAACAACGATTTTAATTGTTTAAATATGCTTTTCCTTTAAATTTTTTTATTTTGTTGTTGTTGTTGTTTCAAATCCCCTTGGGGCAGGAAAGCCTGCACAATGTCCAAGAGACCTTGCCGCATAAGCAAATCGCAGATGTTGTCCTGCTCAGCCGGCAGCTGTTTCAGGGAGACGCCTATACAATCCAGTAAGTGAGCTGGAGAGGCGGGGAGGGAACAGACACACGAGGGGAAGGTGTTTTCTCCCTCTTTGAATTTCATGCATCGAAGATGCCCACTTCTGAATCTGGCCATGGCCGTTTGGATAGGCCTAGATCTTTTACTCAGAAGTCATAGGCCTGGTTGCTCAGCAAAATACCACTGGTGAACAGGATAAATTTTTCATGCCGTGTTTGTTTTATGTTTGTAATAGGCATGAATTTCGGTTGGGCATAAATCAGTGGAAGTGGGTGTAGGGAGATCACAACCTTTTCTTGCCAGATCGTCAGCTGCTTCGTTACCATACACTGCAACATGGGACGGTATCCACTGGAGATATATTGATTTACGCAATCCAAGCTCGAAAAGTTTAGATACAATATCCTAGAGAGGAGTTGATTTTATTAATTCAGCGTTTAATAAATTACAAATTTCAACTGAATTAAATATAAATTCCAAATTTTGATTTCCGCAGTAGTATATAAACTACCTAAATTTACTGTCTAAATTTTCTTCACATTTCTTAGGAGATAATCTAATCATATATATACACTACCCTGCATTGAAAATGCAACATTAAGGAGTGGCCAGAAAGTCATGAAACCTGGCAAACAAGGAGAGACAGCAACGAACAATAAGTGACGAAATGATATGCATAATACTGAGCGATAACAGCGTCAGCTCAGTAGGTTGGTCGCTACTGGCCGGGTTTCCGACCTAAGGATAATCCGAGCGGAATTATGCATTTGAGGAGTAGAAAATCCTACTAACTTGCAGCCCACAGAGGTGGGGCTGGCAGTCCAACGAGCATTTTGGGACGCAATCAGTTTTATAAAGTCATAGCTTTAAACATACTTTGTCATCTTTATTGACAAACGTTCGGCCAGTTACAACTACATTTGTATATTACGGAAGTGTTAGAGTCAATACGAATCGCTATTTGCTTATACTAATATTAACATTTGCATTAGCTGACTTACAAAGGCATAGTTCAATTAATTACATTCATAGATATATGCATTGACATATATTACATTCCATTCAATTAGCCCTATAGCCCTTTGACATATTAACATCGCTTGGCGTTATGTTACATTAACAGGTAAATACATTCACAAATACTACATAACATTCTTTTTGCATTAGTATTACAGTTAATGCAGTACATTAACTTAATGTAAACTACGTTAGCTTTGGAATACTTTAGCATTAGGCATTTACATTACATTATGCATTAGCTTTATGTTATCTAAAATATACTTTTAAAACAACATTCGTTACATTACCTATAATTGCATGTAAATTATTATATCCATCAATACAGGTTGGGATTATTAGTCATGACGCGAATGTCGTTCTTTGCAAATTTGTATTACGTTATAAGGTTTACGATATGCAGTTTGATACTTCAATAGGTGGGGTGTCCACTACTTCCAGTACCTTTCCGCAGGTTTTTTAAGGTCGTACCTCACTGTGTTCATGCAAGTATGCAAGTAAAGGCAAAATGATCGGGGTCGCATATATTCGATCGGGGTCGACCCGCAGTCGCATATATCATTATTAGCAAGTCGAAAGCATTTCGACTAAAAGATTATAGTCACACGAATTCATATGGGATAGGTAAAGTTGTTCTACCAGTATCTCTTGCTGCTATCTCTGCATTAGATCTACGATTCTCTTGCTTTATGACATTCCGCATTGTCATAGAGGATGGTGGGATCTATCAGAGACATCATCTCATTCTAATCTCAGGAGAAAGAGACGAATTTATTGGTAAGATGTTCTAGTACCTGCTATCGACAGCTGTTACAGGCACCCTGAATTGCCATGCAGTACATCACTAACAAATATCATCTTTTTTTCCGGAGTTTTGGACACAGATGATGGCTCAGGTGACAAAACTCTAATCATTCTCTATAACAATGCATGGAGTCATAGTGGAAGAAAACTTACGGATCTCTCTCGATGGTGGTGGTAGGAGGTACAGGAACACCAGAACACGAACCACACTCATCCCTTATGTATTGGTATGAAAAGGTATTTTTATTTATTTATCAAATTCGAGGACATTGACCATCAGGTCATTAGGCAACGAGCTCTCCAATACGTTTTCACAATACAATTTAAACTCTCCTCTTTTTGACTCCATGCATTGTTATAGAGAAAGATTAGCACACGTTCAGATGAGCAGCATCTATTATTTGTTCAGAATCGCGCAAACACATAAAGGAGAGGAAGTCAGGTTAAAACGAAATAAATGAGCACCAAGGCAGTCATGACCAGTAAACAGTCTAAACTCAGCCACAGCAGTAACACGAGGAGAGTCCGAGACACAGTCAGCTTCCAACAGCATCCTTCATGATTTATTTTCAGAAACACTATCAGCAGTATTATAAAAAGATGTTTTATAAATCCTATTAATTTCAAGTTTAGCAGAATGAAGAGGTAGGTCTCTGGAAGACCTCTGAAGACTATCTGTACCTTTTTTTTGCCAAAAGGTCAGCCATCTCGTTTTCCCAAAGGCTATAATGTGGTGGCACCCACTGGAAAGCAACCCTTGCTTGAACTCTGCTCATGTTCTTAAGTGCAGAGACACTGTATGAAAATGTTCTCTTTTTTTAAAAAAGCGAACAAACTGTAGGAAGGATACATTACAAACAATAGCGAGGAGGTTATTTATGTTATAAGGCTATCGCTGTGGAACATGGGATGTCAAGAGAAGGGGACATGCTAATGGTGTACAAGGCCTTCTAGTAACCTGACAGGAGGTGGTAGCTGTGGCAGGAGATTATAATGAAGGATGGTGAATGTTTGTATCTGTGGCAACGCATCTTTTAGGAACTAGCAAAGTGTAACCGCTAATTTTTATCTAACCGTTGAAAATTTTTGAATGTTTAATAGATGCTGTGTAAATACATTTTACAAAATTTCCTTTCATTTCTGAATTATTATTGTACGTTACAAACTGAAATGAAATAGGCATATTCTTTCGTTGCTGTAAAGTGTGTATTTTTATCATATTCTAGTATTGATTGCATTCAGAGTTCTTCAGTTGATATGCCATTTGTGAAACATTTCTGACCAACATTTGGGAATAAATTTCCAGCGCCATTAATGACTACGAGTTTTAACATGTGTTTACGATTTTACACGCTTATTAACCAAACAATAGTGTAGATGATTCCTGATGCCATGAAATCATAAATGAAGATATATTGATTTCAATACTCAGAAAATGATACATAATAACTAAAGAATTTTTTAATATAAATATATATCTTCTTGAAATAAGCCGAAGGCGTAGTTTGCTAACACCTCGTTAATGCGTTAAGCGCTAAGCCTGTTTTGTCTTCGTTTCCGTTTAGCCCATGATATCCGAATTCACCGATATATGGCGGGTGAAGACATGTGTAAAATTTGATAGAATAATTGCTGTCATAATAACTGCATGCTGTCAGTCACTTGATACCTTGATGCTATTGTTATTATTCTCGCATTCCTATCCCTGCCCTTTCCAGATTCCTGAGTGAATCGCGAATCGGACCTGACGTCTGCGAAAGTCGGTAAATAGAATTCTCTAAATGAGGTATAAGTTGAGGTTGGAGAAACTTTGAAGCCCTTTTGCTTTCTGCTAGAAAATGCCAAGTCTGGATGGAACTGTAGAAAGGGCTGCGGTCAGGCACTCTTGAGGTGGGGACATGGCCTAAAGCAGTGAATCTAGTGTCTTGAGGGGCGTGACTTGCCAACTACTGCATTACCTGAAGTGATATATACACATACTGTCAATCATCATCAGATCAAGATGATCACTGGTATATCGCGCGAAGCACGACGTCAATCAACAACGATGGATGAGGCTTGAATAAATAGCTTACTATCTGTCACTGGTGCCTATGGACGGAAAGTGTGCTATCAGTCAACGGTGACTGACGCTATCTGAACAGCAAGTAATCACCGGTGTCTGGCATAACGCTTAATTTGTTAAGCATAACTTTCTTTGATGGACTTCCTTGTAGAGGTGTTTAACCGGAATTCATTGCTGAATTACTCCCATTTGTAAACGGCGCAATGACGTCTACCTCGAATGGTCTATATCATAGTTCCATACCTTGAGAGATGAAGCAGTTGCTATGTCTAATTGCCTACGTAATCCTACAACAGTTCCTACTGGTTGTTTTATACGCACATTTCTGTTATTCCATGATGGCTGACGTTGTTCAAACTTTAAGGTTATGTTCCTGATGGTAAAATGCATCTCTAATCTTTTAACTATTATAGATCTGTGTCCAGCTATCCGATAAAGGTTTTGCGTTTATTTATTTCATAAAGAGATCAACACAAACTAAAGTGAGCCTTTCTATCATCTGCTTTTTGGAATTATCTTCTTAGCACAAATCATTGCGAATATACAGGGTGATCAGGGAATAAGCCTTGATTTCAAAATTAAATATCTCTACAACAAAGATCGATAGAATTATGCTGTAAACTGTACGTTTATTAGCAGAACTGTAAAAATGGTGTATAAAAGTTTAGAAAATTTAATTACAAAAATCGTCAACAGATAGCGCTCTAATCGCAATGACCTATCAATAGCCTTTAAAATGTGCTTGCATTTATTTAATAATTTTCTTGTATTTTGTTTATCACGTTACTTCTGGAAAAATACTTCAGCACCAATCAGATGTCATCTCAGAGCTCACATGACATGACTTTTCTCCATCTCAGTTTCCTGCACCGCCCAGCTCATGCATTTCGCTACTTTCAGCGCTCTTAGAAGCATCCACATCAAGATAGCCGGAACACAGCACGCAATTATTGTGTGCTAATCGCGGCATAAAGTGGAACTTGGAAAGTGATCAGTACGAGTGTTGACTAGTGAAAAGAGGCTAGCGCAGAAAGTGAAATAATGTATCTGGAATTTCACCAATTAGAACACGTCGCATTTTTCAAAACCGATTCAACGTTCCAGTTGGACCCAATGCGAAAACCATTCGCACGCTCTTCTCGAAATTCGAAAGGACTGGCAGCGTGGCTCATGATCGAAAGGGAAATATTGCGCCTAGGCAAACTGTAGTCACTCCTGAAAATGCAGCCAAAGTTTCTGGAATTGTTCAGCAAAATCCTAGGAAAAACATCCGACGGATTGCATCAGAGACAGGTTTGAAGTACACGAGCACGCAAAAAATATTAAAAAATAGCCTACGGTTGTTTCCACACAAAATTCAAAGTCATCAGACGATACGCATGAAAGCTGTGAACAAAGGGTTGATTTTGTAAATCACATTCTAACAGTGATCGACCACGACAGATTTCATGTAAGCTGCATCTGGTTCACAGATGAGGCACATATTCATTTGAATGGAATCGTTAATAAACAAAACTGGATATTTTGGGGTTCTGAAAATCCTCATTTGTGTGAAGAGAAAGCACTGCATTCTCCTAAAGTTACTGCATGGGCTGCAACAGAGGCATTATCGGACCCTTTTCGTACGAGAAACGATTACTACTGAACGTTACGTTACGATTTTGGAACAATTTGTCAGCACTCAATTAGTGTTGGAGGATCGACCGGGGATCGACTGGTTCATGGAAGATGGGGCTCGATCACATCAAACAGATAGTTTTTCGCTTTCTTCATGAATACTTTGGGTATAGAGTAATTGCGTTAGATTATCCGCAATTTACTGACACAGGAATAGCTTGGCCTCCATATTCTCCCGATCTGAGTCCTTGTGACTTCTTTCTGTGGGGCGCATTGAAAGGCGCTGTCTATCGAAACAACCCCGCTACTCTAGAAGACCTTGAATCGTTGATTGGTGTTGCATGTGATTCCATTTCCGTTGAGACATTGCAAGACGTGATATCAAATTTCGTTGTTCGTTTACGCCACCTCACTGTTTCGAACGGTGAACGTTTTGAAAAAATTGTATTTTGATTGCAAAGGCTGCTTCACTTTTTTTTCTCCTTTCAGAGAAAGAGTTTTCAGCGCAGAGCGCCATCTCGCCAGATCTCTCATCTCGCAGAACGATTTTCGTAACTAAATTTTCTAAACTTTTGTACACCATTTTTACAGTTTTGCTAATAAACGTACAGTTTACCGTATAATTCTATCGATCTTTGTGGTAGAGATCTTTAATTTTGAAATCAGGGCTTATTCGCTGATCAACCTGTATATTTTTGTTTCAGCTGAAATATATTCCACTGTTTTCACACTTCAAGCCGATAGTATTCTTCTTTTTATCATGTTAATAAATTCAACCATTAAACGTACTGGAACTTTATAACTTAATTCCATTAAATAGCAGATCCTGGTGATTCAAACATGGACAGATGACCTGCATGGTTGACAGAAAGAACATTATATTGCAATCTTGATGTATAAATTGGCTCTCGTGAAGCAATTTGTTAACGTTTTACCCATTAGACGAGATTGTTTCAAGCATCTCATTTCGCATTTCCTAGCCTCTCATTTGAAAAGAAAGAGGTCGGTGTATTTGATGATCCACAGATTTGGTAGTTCCTTAAAGTTGCACATTCATAGAAACAATGACTGAACTTCGAAAGAAGCTAGGTTGGCATTCAAAACCATTGTCAGAGACTTTCATGGAAATATACGACCACAAAATCACAGCGAAATTGTCCAGCAAATTTTGGAGAGCTTCAAAATGCCTGGTTGCAACATGAGCACCAATAACTGCATTTTTTACATAGCCATCTTGATCACTTCCCGAAACATCTTGGTTGAGCCAGTGACGAGCAGGGTGAGCTATTCCTTCAAGATCTGAAGGTTATGGAGGCACGGTATCAAGGTAGATGACAAAAAGAACAGTTACTATATCTCCCATTCTACTGGGCCGATTGACGAAATTCAAGTTGCGTTTTTCATGTCTCGAAAGCGCGACTTAGGATATGTATTACATTTCTATATAGCATTGTTTTAATATAGATATTTTGACACAAATTCAGACTTTTTCTGAAATGGCATGCCCAATTTTTTCCGTATTTCGATTCTACGACTCAAATTATGCCAAATTGCCAAGTTTTGTAAAAATGGCACGAGTAGTTTTTACAAAAGTAGCTCACTAAATTTTAGCTCCTCGATGTTCGTACATATTTATTAATCTCTCTTTTTTATTAAACTTATTTGATTCTTAATTTCACATATCTAAATTTAGGTTCATTCCAAGTAAAATTCGCCCATATTTTAAAACTCGTTTTTTAAATAATTTTTATAATTTTTTCAAAAGCATTTCAATTATATCCTATAAAATATGTACCATCAGTTTAAAGTAGGTATATTTCCAAGCACACCTGCAAAAAATTAGAGTTTTTTATTCAAAATTTTAGAAGATATACATGAATTTATATATTGGCGTGTTTTGAAATTCGACATATTTGTTGAAAGCGATAATAACACCAACTGTGGTTTAGGCATTTTAATAAAATTATTTGAAAGTAGGAACGATGTGACTTTTTTCGCTCACGCACAATTTAAAAAGGGAAAGGAAAATAGGTTGCCATGTATTAAGAATTTCGCGAAGTGAGTTATTCTTCGCGCAAATTTAAAAAAAGTGCGCCAAGATAAAAATTTAAAATTTCCCACCAAAAATTACAACATTTAATATTTAAACATGATTTGAGTCGTAGAATAAAAATATAGAAAAATATTGGCATGTCATTTCAGAAAAAGCCCCATTTTGTTCAAAATACGTATATTAGAATAATGCTATATATAAATCTAATACAGTGATTCATAACCTTTTTCTGTCCCGGCACACTTTTAACGATTTCAAAATTTGGTGGCACACAAAAAGATAAGCTTGAAAGTTGTTTACTTACCAATAATACACTGTGTAAAATAGTTTATGATAATAATTTTTAATGTAAAATAAAATAATATGTACTACAAAAACAGCAGTACATTTATTAAGGGATTAATTAAGAGTTAATAATAAGAATACTTTTAATGAGAAATTTGAGCTCAATGTTTTTTGATAATTTCATTTATATTTGGTCTTAAAAATAACAATGCTACTCTCATATAAAGCTCGATTATTAGAAAGCAAAATTAGTTCTTCCTCTTCATTCAAAACTAATTCAAATACAGAAGTATTCGTTATCACAGATGGATTACGAACTCCATCAGAATTTTTTATACATAATTTGGAAAATAATGAATAATTCTCTTCTCTAATGTTGTCAAATGGTCAATAACAGTTTTAAGAATAGTTTTATTAAAATCTTTTGGAAATGACTCAAAATTTTCCAAATTATCTTCCTGAGCTTTGTTCTTCCATACAGTTATTTGTTTCTGGAATCCCACCAGTTTATCTCTTGAGTTTAATTTATTTTCTTTCGGCCTTTGCATACTTGAATTTATGTTATTAAAAATATCAAAAGTGTCTGATATGTAAGCTAATCTCTCAAATGTACCAATCAAAACTTCTCAATTTAAATTACATACTGAACATGCGCGAAAATGCTCCGAGTTACACTGTCCTCCAGGGCACCCAAATCGGCTTGGACATCATAATTGGCGTGCTTATTAATGTCTTAAAAACCGAATTTCGCCATTTCTCGTGTGTACCGTATACTAGGATTAAAACCATTATAGTTTTTGCTATATACATTTCTAAAATTTGGTTGCAAACTTTAAGAATTTGGCGGCACATCCTAAGTGGCGCTTTCGAGACATGAAAAACGCAGTTTGAATTTCACCTATCAGCCCAGTAGAACAAGATATATACAACTGTCCCTTTTTTTTGCGCAGTGTAAATATGATGGCTCACTATTTGGAGTGTGAAGAGAAAATGCCCACAGATTAAAGTCTCCAGACAAAACTGTGAACGAAAATATTTACTCCTGCCTTAATATGTATTTTTACTATTTGAAAAAAAAAACTTTACTATTTGTATGAATAACATTTAATTGCAGTAATTATATATAGCCTTTGTATGAATAAAACTATTCTTTGTGGGCACCATATTTGGTAAATTTATCCTTTATTTTCCTTTGTATGAATATTTTATATGAATCTGAGACAAAGAGAAGGCATCCTTTTGCTTAACAATTGGACGTGAGAGACAAAAATTGAGGCTATTTTTGGATAGAGAGGCCAAAAGATAATGAAAAACAAGTCACAGATTTTCAGCGAAATTGCTTTTTCCCAGTTTAATTTAGTGGCCATATAAATAAGCATGTATTATTTATTTAAGAGAGTAAATGGAAGTTTCTCTTCCAAGTTTCAAGACCTGAAAGAGAAATCTCAAATTTTGATCACATATCTACGTAATAAAGTTCGAATATAAATGTTGTGATGTATGCTTCCATTGCTATTGAATTCACTTCTTGGTACCAGGGTGCCTTTTAAACTTTTCATTACCCTTTCTTGTTTTTTTTAAAAAAAAGTCAGTTTGGTTTCAAGTAAAGTAAACAAACATTCAATAGAAAAGGAAAATTTCAGAAGTTGCTTCCGATATAAAATCAAAAGTTCCAATTTCCAGAAACTGTAGAATAAATTTAAACTTTTCCAGTAAATATAACTAAGACGTTAAAAATGAATAACTTCCACTGAATAAAGTTCAGCGTATTACAGAAATTACACAAATGTCTTTAGATTTGAAATTCAATTCCGATATCGAATCCAATGAAGACGTACATCGGTGCGTGGGAAACATACAAACAAAAAATAAAATGTTTCTCCATTATTCCCATGTGATGAAATATGCTTTCAAGAAACTGCTTGATATTTCTTTCTGATTAAAAATATTTAATATAGTATGTATATCAAGGAACGTAAACAAATATATTTTATATTCTTTTTAAAATATATCATATTTATTCAGACCCTACGATATCAAGTCCATGATTTTATATGATTGAAAGTATTACTATCATCATTATCTTACATGTTGCAATGTCTAGTTACTTAATTTTCACAGTGACAGGTGAAGTAGGCGCAGGAACCGGACAGGAGAAGGCTTAAAAGAACCCTTTATTTTAAAAATTCACAATGTGTCGACTTGACGCTAACAGACTACGCCTCGCTCAGGCGTTAACTCAGCTAACAAGAATTAAACTTAAAATTCAAAGATATTAACACAACACTAGACTTTCTTCAGGGCTCAGATAATCCTATTACCTAAACCTGCGTCGAAGTCTCGTGGTAGCAAAGTAAAAGCAGTTACGCCACTTTAACAAGCAATAAATGCAGAAACAGAAGCTCACGCTATAGAGATACAGGGCTTGTCCACTCTTTTCTCTAACTCTACCTTCTAGAGCTCAGTGTTTAAACCTTTTTTTCTAAAGGAAGGATTTGCATTCCTTCACGCGCGCTACCAAATTTAAATATTCTGGCAATGACAATTAGGGAAATGAAGGCTTGTAGGAAACAAAGTATAAACTTAATTGGTTAGTGAACATAAATCCCTACAATCTAATCAAAATTATGAGTTTAGGTTAGGTTACTTGAACATAGCAAAGTGCACCAGAAGCATCTGCTTAAGGGAAGGGATGCCTTCTTGGTGGACTTTCTGAGAAAACTGGCTAGGAATGATTTAACACAGGGGAGAAAACACACACATATACACACATACACACAAACACACACACACAAGACAAAAAAACAATATTGCAGCCAGCCTGTTTGCCTCAGATCGAAATTCATCATTCAGCGGTTTTAACAACTTGGAAACCGATGAGGCCCAAAAACTATGAATAAAAATTAAGTACAGTAAAACTGTCCGATTGTATGACAACCAATAGGTCTTCATATCCGAATACTCGACGAGCTCCTTACGACGTTCCTGCCGTAAGATGGTGCTATCATATCATTGGTCAAAATTTGTGATAGCTCCGCAGTTGCACAGCGTAATTGGCCTTTTTAATTAGTCTTTTGCACAAACCTTGCAAAAACTGTGTTTTTTTCTTTATGTTACTTATAGAATGTCTTTAGAATCTGATAAAAATGTTGACAATGGAATTGACCAAAATAAGTGACTTAGTAACTCACGAGAAACCAGATAATATTAACTCGACTTATGTATTAAGGAGCTGTCCAAAACCTTGGATGTAAATATAGACTCATTTCGTGCAAATTCTATTAAATTCTGATTGTCGTATTAAATTCTTTCAATTTAAACATGAAAGATGCGACTTTTATGGTTGCTGTTGCTTAGAAATACGTAAAAGAAGAGCACAGGTTTGCGTGAGGCTCACCGAAAATAGTAATCAGATGCCAAGAAGGGAGGTTTTATCTCAGAAGAGGGAAAACATTAATTGTCCTGTAGGGTGTCGTTTTAGTTTCTAACCAGTTTTTTTATGGTAAATCGCTTTCCATCTTTCTGACCAGTTATTTTATGGTAAATCGCTTTCCATCTTTCTCCCATCTTTCTGACTAGTTATTTTATGGTAAATCGGTTTCCATCTTTCTCCCATCTTTCTGACTAGTTATTTTATGGTAAATCGGTTTCCATTTTTCTCCCATCTTTCTGACTAGTTATTTTAAGCTAAATCGCTTTTCATTTTTCAGCCTAAATGTAAATTTCTAACTCGCTGATATTTAAATGAGGTAGGAAGAGAAGAGTATTTAAAAGAAACGGTTTAGAGGGTAGAACAGAGCGTGTTCTGCCTGCTGAAGGCCACTTTGATAAATTGATTGAAACTATGGCAATGCGTTGTTCTTCCATTAGGCCTTTTGCGCCGACCTTAGATCAGAGCTAGCTTGCGAGTTATTCTAATTGTGCAGCGTTTAGGCTAACTTATTTTTCTTAATTTTAATGAATCCATTATCTTTGATTTAAGCCATCATTGTTAGCTTTCTGTAAGCACTAATGATGCCATTTGTTAACTTTTATTAGAGTCAAATAAAAGGGTCCTTTATACACTTTCCTTGTCTCTGTGGGACTTACAAGGTATACTGATAATTCGTTGATACTCTTTACAAAAAGCTGCACTCGTAAACTGCTTCACCTCGCGGATAGCCTGTCTGTCGTATATAATACTTTTTTCACTTTGGAGATGTCAAAGCAAATAATATGGAAACATTACTTACCACCCACTGAGACGCCTGACTTTCGCTGTTACGGGTACCCTTCAGCATGTCCCTACGACTTTCTGGTACAGGTCAGTTCAACGTGTGGTCAATTCGACATGAGGTTGTTTCGACTCGGGGTCAGTTCGACGCCATACTTTTTTCTGCTTTTGTTTGACGCCACACTTTTCGCATTTTTATTTATTTTTAGAATAAGTTTACATCATCATTCAAATAAATGCGATATGTCTGATATAATATATATTATAATAGATTTTTTTGAGAAAGACACAGAATTCATTTTCCCTACTAAAACATACTCCAGAGCTGAAAATGTGCTTTACGATATTGCATTCCTAACTTGTAAGCAAATATTTGTCATCTTAAGTATATGGATTAGTATAATAACAATTCTGTGATGTAATCTTATTTATCTCTAATTTTATTTATGTGTAATCTTATTTACCTTTAATCTTATTTATGTGTGATCTTATTTATCTGTAATTATATTTGTTTGCAATATAACTTCTTTGTAACCATACGTTTATTTACCTTTTCTGTATTTTGCTTTTTTGATGCAGTTTTGTGAAATAAATAAATAAAAAAAAAAACAACCTCCCTCCTGTCCCGGGGCCTTGACGTTGGCGACGGGGCTTCTCACTAATCTGGGACACAAAACAAAATCTAGAACACTTTCATATATATACACAGATATATTTATTTCAAATATGCATGCAAACGATCGCTAATTCAATAAATAAAAATCAGTCATATTACTTATTTATATTACTTCATATTTATTCTAAAAATAAATAAAAATACGAAAAAAAAAATATGGCTTCGAAACGTACGGCGTCGAACTGCCTCGGAGTAGAAACGTTAGCGTCGAAACGACCTGCTTTGACGACCTTCAACCATAACTAAACATGCACAATTTTATGTAAAGTTAAAACAACACCACTGGATTTTATATTCGACAGTTAAATACTCACTGCTATGTTGCCACGTGTTTGTACGTACTTATTTCTAAACATCAGGATGTGTAAGCCGTACCCCTGATTTTCGTCTGCTTTTACGACAAAAAAAGCTCACGGCTTATACATGAAACAATACGCTAAAACGATTGAATGTGATAAAAAAATCAGTTGTGGAAGATTTGAGTGAGGACAAAATATTCATTGCGCGCTAAATCCGCAATTAAATACACACACACACACACAGACGAAAAAAAACAGATTGACTGTTAGGTAAATTTGTGGAGACATTAGGAGCTATTTGTAAACAGGAGAAAGAAAAAATGAGCAACGCCTTCGCCGAGACTCGAAACACGGACCACTACACCAGGAAAGCATGCGAAGAAGGCGGGAGAAGTGCCTTATAAATTCAAACAAGATTTCACATGAAGCTTGTGATGAAATAAATATTTATTTTTAATTCTCCAAAAAAGATACAAAATACAAGAGTCAAAATCAAAATAAATAGTCATAGTCTTCGAAATCTTATATTTTTAAACCAAGAACCGAACCTATGAAGCAAGTGGGCATCCGAACTTTATTTGAAGAGACTGATGACTTCAGAGCAAAAACTTATCAATCCTAATTAAATTATAAATGAATTTATTTCACGTAAGTTTCACTTATTAATTATATTAACAGGATGCCTGTATATAATGTTTTCCTTCTTCCGCAAATTTAATAAGATGAAAATGTATTCAAAAATACGTGAGATATTAATCAGCGACGTCGCTGAAATCCTGAACATGGTGGATTACGAAAATTCTCCGAAAGTTAACTCTCAAGTAATATTTTATACTTTTCTGAAATATTTAAAAAAAATCTTATGTCTACACCACATGACGTCCTTGTGCGGAATATTAAATTATATGCATTTGATCTTGCATTTCATTTAAAATTATTGAATTTAATTAAATCTAGTTCGTCGATAGCTCTTAAACCACAATAAAATAAATGCACTCTTTAAAATTCACTATATTTCTTTACCATAGCCACACTCTGGCGCTAGATTCACTTAACAGAGTTATATCACATTCATTTTATAACTCAGAATGCACAAAAAATATATCATCTGATAAACTATCTAATCGTTGCCACGTGTTTGATTCAAATGCTATAATAAATCTAAAACAAATGCATAACAGAAATTAAACAAACAAACAAAGAAAGGACCCAGTTTCTCGCAGATGATTCAGTATTTCTCATTCAATTACTTCAGTTGTCACTTCGCGACAAGGCAAAAATACATAAAAACTCAAAATTCCTATGTTAAAAATACGCGAGAAATCTTAGACTTATTTCCTCCAATAAATCCTAGAATGGGTTATGCATGATTTAATTTGCAATAATAAAAGAAGGCGTTGTTTTGGTTGTTGCGAAGTTTAATTTCTCTAGATTGGCAACAAATCCACTATTGTGTTAAGTTTCAAATGTTAAATATGGCTGCTTTGGTAAAGCATTAGGCCTAGCATCATTTAAACAACTTTTAAATTGTTGATAATTCTACAAATCTTGCATGCACATTTACTAAAGGCATAAAATCCTTAATCAAAAGATAAGAAAAACATAATTCAATCATTTTTTAAGCAAAAAATGCACAATTTACCAAGATATAAGAATAAAAAAAAATGAGCTCACTGAGCCGAGTGGATATATATATATGTATTTATATTTATATACTTTTGATGCGACCGATTCCAACAAAACTAGGAGGTGTACATCTGCACGTTATAGCAGTCCTATATACAAATTTTCAACTTTTTGAGGCGACTCGTTTTTGAGTTAGAAGAAATACCTATATATGTACGTACAACATATATAGGTATTTCTTCTAACTCAAAAACGAGTAACGAAAACACGCCACGAAAAAATCTCTTCAAAATCCATTTTAAATCAGTTTTATAATTCTTTGGGGAAAGAGAATCCTTTAGTCTGTCCTTACGTAGAGATGGCACGCAAAAACATCGTTAAATTGCATTCGATAGCGTTCAAAATGGATATTTTCTTTGAAATACGGTACCTGGAATTTTCGTGATTAGAATACTTCCCTTATTTCGTTCAAGGAAGTATAATAAAAAGAAACCACAACGCAATTTCTTAACGATGTAAAAACACAGCAAATAACATTTAAAAGCGGAGAGAGGATAGTAAAAAGAAATAAAATAGTACCCCAATTTAAAAAAAAAATATAATGTGTTCAGCACATGATTTCCTTGTACGGAATATTAAATTACATGCATTTTTTCCTGCATTTAATTTAAGTTATTCGATTGAATTAAATCTACTTCATCCATAGCGCATAAACCACAATAGAATAAATGTAGTCTTTAAAATTTATTATATTTGTTTACCATAATGACACTAGGTTTACTTAGGAGCTAGGTTTACTTAACAACGTTACATCTCATTAAATTTATAATTCAGAATGCACAAAAAATTATAGCATCTGAAGAATTATCTAATCGTTGCCATATGTTCTATTCAAATACTATAGTAAATCTAGAACGATGTATAAGAAATTAATTAAAACAAAAAAAAAGTAAAAAGAATAATCTGAAAGGTTTCAGATTTTAAATTGCGTGCAAAGGGGCATTCCTTTTAACATTTTGTGTGTTACCTTTATTTATTGAATATCATGGTCTTCGCACTTAGATTTCAGTTCACGAGCAATATCGCAAAATAATTTTAAAATGAGCATATCTTCAGAATTTCCAAAACACTGTCTCGCGGGCTGGAGATAAAAATGTTTTTTCTGTACGCCTTTGCTCATTTTGAAATCCTTGAGTTTGTTAATCAAAAATTCGTTAAAGTTTTACAAAATACGAAATCGATAATAAAACAAATTCCAAATTTCAAATTTGGTCTTCCAGATGCCCATATTCGGTTGGAAACGTTTGATATTCAAAATTTGATGGTTCTAACTACTGTTGTTTTATTACAATGCGAGAATACATACATGCGTTTATGATGATTCTTCATTATTTCATTGCCTTAATACAGGGCGATAATATTTGGTGGCCCAGTGAAACAACGCTTTTACTGAATCAACGCAAAATGCCAAAACGAAATTAATAGTCCTTCTGTGGAAATTGTCTCTTTGGACTAAAAAAGAAACAGTTTTTCACAGTCGATTCAGTATTTCTCAATCAATTAATTCCGTTCCCCCTCCGCTACAAGGCAAAAATACATAAAATCTCAAAGAATCTATATTAAAAATTACGAAGTAAACCTTAAACACTTATTTCCTGGAATAAATTCCAGAATGGTTTAAGCATGATTTAATTCGCCATAATAAAAGAAGGCGTTATCTTTGTTGTTGCGAAGCTTATGCTCTCTAGATTGGTAGCAAATCCACTATTCTGCTAGGTCACAAATGTGGCTGCTATGGTAAAATAATTAGGCTTAGCTGCACTTAAAGCACTAAAGATGATTATAGAAATATTGTATGCAGATTTACTAAAGGCATAAAAAACTTAACCGTAAGAAAAGAACAACACAGTTCAATGATTTTCAAAGCAAAAAATGCACAATTTACGAACATATAAGGATAAAACTGAGCTCACCAAGCCGAGTAACAGAGTGAATATATATATACATATATTTATATACTTTTGTTGCGGCCGACTGCAATCAAATGGGAGGTGCACAACTACATGTTACAGCCATTCTATATAAAAACTTTCAATATTCTGAGTCTACTCGTTTTTTATATAATATTATAATATATTATATACAGTTTTTTATAAGAATATTATAATTCAATCATTTTTAAAACAAAAAAATGCACAATTTACCAAGATATAAGAATAAAGAAACTGAAGCTCACTTATCCCAGTAACAGAGCGGATATATATATGCATATATTTACACACGTTTGGTGCAGCCGATTGCCACCAAAATAGTAGGCGTACATCTAGATATTATACCAGTTCTACGTACAAACTTTCAACGTTCTGAGGCTACTTGCATTTGAGTTATGGGAGATACATAAATACATACGTACGTACATACATCGCACAGACGTGATAAAAATTCTCTTCAGAATCCACTTTAAATAAGTTTTATAATTTTTGGGGGGGGGATAAAGAGTCCTTTATTCTCACCTTACGTAGAGAGGTCACGCAAAAACATCGTTAAATTGCTAGCGGTCAAAATGGATATTTTCTTTGAAATGATACCGGAATATTTTCGCGATTACGATACTTCCTTTTTACTTCGTACAAGGAAATAAAAGTAGCTAAAAATACGTCCAACCACAAGATTTTAATTCTGACCCTCACTTATACTCATGCGAAGCAACTTGCATTACGGGTCGAATGGATAAAATCGCTGAAAGTTGGGGCTCCCATGTGGGTCGGATTCCAGGGAAAACGGCACACTGTGTGGTTGATTTCGAGAAGTTTACATCTTTCACGTTTAAATTAATGGGCACAAACTTTAATTTAACACTGATTGGTATTTAACTTTAGTTTCCCGATTGAAAAAAATAGCTTTGTTTTTTTATTAATTCAAAGGGATAATTTAACCCAAAAGGGCTATTAATTTCGTTTTGGCATTTTGCGTTGAATCACTTTTCAAATTGTTGCCACCAAATATTATCGCCCTGTATTATATTTAAAGATACTAAATAATGAAATATCTGCATAAGCGTATGTATGTTTCTCTCACTGAGATAAAAAAACAGTACTTAGAGCCATCGAATTTTGGATAACGTAATGCTCTACCAGAACGTGGGCATCTGAAAGACTAAATTTGGAATATGTTGTATTACCTATTTCATATTTTTTAAAGCTTTAACAAATTTCTGAGTAACAAACTCAACGACTTCAAAGAGAGCAGTGTTGATAATTTTGTACGAAAAAAAATTTAGCTCCAGTGCGCGAGACTGTATACCAGAAATTCTAATTTTCCGATATTGCTGCTGAATTGAGTTTTAGGGTTTAAGTGCGAAGAACATGATCTTTAACAAGTAAAGGTAACACACAAAATGTTAAAAAAATAGGCGCCTCATTGGGCATAATACAAAATCTGAAAGCTTTCAAATATATATATATATATATATATATATACAGTGTCTCACAAAAGTGATGGGGCACTTGTGCTTTACAAAAGGAAACTGTAGTAAAATA